>KZ613948.1:1189187-1600246 GCA_002865655.1 Hyaloscypha variabilis F | reverse complement strand
GTATTTCAGACCAGAGGTCGTGGCTTTTTCAGTGAAAAGCCTGAGCTCAATGACACCAGAGCAGCGAAAACAGCATGCAGAGGTGATGTAGAGAGACATAGTCGCCAACCTTTACGCACTGGTGTCTGAGCGAGACAACTCTGTTCTCAGCACCGTGATGTTTGGAGAGGGTCTACTAAATCAAACCAGCGACGTAGAAAGCTACAAGGTTAAGATCAATGTGATATGTGACTGTGTGGCAAGGTTGCTCGACGTTCAGAGCCGGATCATAAAGTATCTTTCGTATGTGGAATTACGTATTGGAAACCCTCTTCCCGACCTCAGAACGTCTATTTTGACTTTTCATGGAGATTTGATTGAGTATGTCACGTCTCTACAACCGAAGCAAGGTCTGCCAGGTGCAGAGAGGGTGAAAAAGCTATTGGACGAGATTAGCATTTTCCCTGCGTTACCACCCATTCAGGCGGATTTGGATACTAGTCTAGAGGCTTGTCTCACCGAAGCCGAAACAGCGCTGAACAGCGGCGACGATCTCAAGAGCAGAAATGCCTGTATGAAAGTGCTCACGAGCTTGAATGCAAGCGCGCACTTATACCCTCGGGCTGCAATTCTACTTGCACTTGCACCGTCGGGTTCTAGGGACATCAAGATTACCTACCTAAAATGGGGCTTGAAGATGATCCCGTAATTCGAGAAGCTGGCTCGGTTGTCGTCTGCATCGATAGCGCCAACCGTGATAGCAGTCGGCTCAGAGGCAGGCGAGTAGTTCCCCGCATCATCGTTGTCGTTACCAGCTGCTACAACGACGGTGACGCCTTTGTTAACCGTGCTCTTGACGGCTGAGTTGACGGCTGAGGAGTAGGAGCCCCCGAGAGACATGCTGAGGACCGACTTTGCCTTGGTGTTATTACCGACCCATTGAATGCCGGAGATCACCCCTGAGTTGGAACCAGAACCGTTCTTGTCGAGCACTTTGACGGCGACGAGGTTTGCTTTTTTGGCGACACCGTACGTGCCGCCTGCGATGGTACCGGAGCAATGCGTGCCATGGCCGTTCTCGTCGGTGTTCTACCATTTTTCAGTTCAGAGTCACAGTTTCTCCCAGCGAATTGCCAATGAAAGAGAACTTACGGGAGATCCAGAAATGTAGTTAGCTCCAAAGGAAGCACGACCTCCGAACTGAGAGTGGCTGGTGTAGATTTCAGTATCGACAACGTAAACTGTTGTTCCGCTTCCAGCCGTAGAGTCGTAGATATAAGTGGTCGAGTCCTGGTTCCTGTGGGAGATTCGACTAAGACCGTAAGTTGCTCCGGTCTGCGAGGTGAGAGCATTGGCGTAGACTTTGGCGTCTTTCTCGATGTACGCAACCAGTAAATTGAATGTGTTAGACAACGGTCTCGGAGAATGTGAATAAGGAGAAGTTGCACGTGACTTACCTCAGGAGAAGCCGCAATTTCAGCAATGGCAACTTCGTCAGCGAAGACTTGATATCCCTTGAGCTCATCCATGTCATACGTTGCTCCAATACCAGTGAGTTCACGTCTAGAAAGCATAGAACTCACAGATGCTTCCTAAAGCCTGATGTTAGTGTCTCGTTAAATTATTCTGGCTGAGAGAATGGTGTGAAATGAGGCATATTATTTCAAAATTGCTACGATAATAACCAATTGGGGAAACTCACGTGAGAAGCAATCATGGTGGAGTCAACATCGCTATTGTAAACAACGATGTAGCTGTCCGGGACAACATCTGCTGCCATAGGATTGCGGATTTTGAGATGATGTGCAGGTGCTGGTGCACCGAACACAGGGGCTACGGCAGCCGCCAAAGCGACAGAGCGAGTGAAATAGGAAGTCATGACGGACGTAGTACGATGGGCGGATTTTTGAGAAAAGATCTAAGGATTCAAAGTTCACTTGAATGCCAGAAGAACTGAAGAATACAATTGAAGGGGAAAGGGCAAACTATATATACTTGCTGGAGGACTTCCTTCATACATGATAATGTATGTATCCGTATCTCCCAGGCACCTCCACCCGGCTTCTCCTTTGCGATTTCCGACTAAGATCTTGTGCAATTCTGTACAATTCTCTAATCCGAATTCCTTGTTCTCAATTCTGATTGAGGACCTTCTCGAAAAGTAACAAATTCGGATGATCAGAGAGAAGGAAGATTGCACAATTAGCAGCTCGCAAGTGCCACAGACCATTGTGCCCAGAGGAGGCGTTTACGGCTGGCTTGGCTGCGGCACAGAATCAGGGGCTATGCTCGACATCTTTGATAGGTGTCCCTGAAGTGAGTGCCAAGGCAGTCAAAGGGGCTAGAAACGGAGGAGAGACAAATGCAGGTAAGCAGCTATGGAATAACTTCGCTACCGATTGTTACGGTTGATTGCCGAGCAGGAACACATGAGTTAACCTTTAAGCTTGAATGTGTCTTCTAACTGTGTGCTAAGCTTGGCCCTGCACAATCTCATCTAATTCGGAAGCTGGCAAGACCTCTAGAAGCTGTGTGCTTGATAACTTGCTTCGATTAGAGACTTGGATATGGTTGCACCTGTAGCCAAGGCTGGATATCGGACACAGAGAGTTCAGTGTTGTGCAGAAAACATGGAGTCGAAAGAAGGTTTGGAGGAGAGCCTCGGTACTCACTCTATATTAACCTGCTTGATCGGGAGTATTCTCCGGGACTACGTAGCCAAGGAGCTGTCTGGATGGGATGTTGACTTGACATCGCTTGCAAGAATGGAGTTATCGCAACATCTGCAACGATGCTGTCCAAGCGGTCTCCTGGACATCGCCGGCGTCCCTATCTCGTGGCACATCTGACCCCTCCTTTGCGCAACGTCTTGGTGGTCACGATATCTTGAGATCCTTATCTTGATAGTGCCCTTGGCAATGGTAGTAGTCGGGGATCGACAGTCCCTGGAAGGATAGTCGTTTGCGAACCGAGGAATTGATGTCTTGGTGCCAAGAAAGATCGTGACTCGCAGCATTGAATGGCGCGTGGGCCGAAGCTAAGTGGAAGGTTTTGGGAGATGAAATATTGTAGAATATTTTCAGGCATAACTGCTTGTGTTTAACGATCATCGCAGGCTGGGCGGTTTCATGGAAGTTCTTGGAGGAAGAAGGTGAAGAAGACTGAAGGAGAATTTGTGGGCAGGTGAGGTGAAGATCTCGGTTACAGTACAGGTGCCTCGCTTAGCATTCCCCGCCCCCTATTCTAGGTAGTTCAGGGGGTCGTGCTTGGAGCAGAAACCGGTACTCATACTACCACGAGAAGCGCATCTCAATTCCAAGATTGCTCTGGTTCTTTTTGAAAGCAGAATTCAAGCTTCGCATTAATTGCAAGATAATTTCGAGAGTTGTGTGGCATTCGAGAATAGATTTACGAATTTCACTCGCAGCAAAATGCGACTGAGAAGTTTTTTCCTAGCTAAAAGGTTCGAGAATAATATCACTAAAGTAACAACGCCCTAAGCCCTAAATAATGGCGATTATACGAGGTACGCAGTATTTAAACCAGTTGTGCTGTCTGTCAACTCTCTCGCTCCATTGTACGGAATCCTCTTCTTCCGTCCTACCCCCGCTCGTGGCTGCGATGGCTGTATTGTACTCAAAGACGCCAATCCTAGAGAAGATTTCCCCCTCCGCGCAGTAGCGAAGTACCAGGCCCTTGGCCGTCCAGTGATTCTCACTAGGGCCGCTCCAAAACTCGCATAGCATGACTCTGGATTGACATGGGAGTTAGCAATTTCTTGATTGGGATGCTTCGAAGGGACATTCTCTTAGGAGAGAATCATAGGACAGGCCAAAACGAAAAGGGTTCTCCTGGAACACCTACTGGTTTGGAAGGAAACCTTGTGAATCGCTCTTAGAGTCCAGTGGCTCCAGCGCATCACAGCTGATCTCGCACTGTCCAAATCCCCCACAATTATTCATTTTCAAGAATGTCACTACATATTTAGGCTGGTATACCCAACTCCTTGGCGTCTCTGCGTTGACGCACGCTGGAAGCAATCTTGCCGTCAGAACTAGCACTCCTGAAGCTTCTGCGATCGCCCCGTACGGAGCCTTTTCATCGACCAGTCTTGTCGTGCATGAAAAGATTTCCGGGTATTTCTTGTTGGTGGTGTTGAAGGAAAGCTCTGGGAACTCAACCGATCCGTTGACTGCTGTCCACGACCATGATGGTCCTTGGTATTTCACAGGCCTGGGAAGATTCCTCGATGCCAAAGATGTTTTCCATAGAAGCGCATCGCCGAGCGTTGATTTCCAGAGACCACATAGGTACTCGTCTCCGAAAACCCGGCCGTACAGTTCCGCAATTCCAGAGATTGCGAGGATTCTGTCGGTTGGAAAGGTGAGCTTCCTGTGTGTATATTTTCCCACGAGGTTGTACCAATGCTTCATGGCGCTTTTGTAGGTTGCGCCATTCCTGTCTAATTGAACTTTGCCCAGCTCATCGAACTTTCGACGAAATATCTCGTGGTCTAGAGTCTCCTTTGGGTCCCAACTTTCCTTTGGCTTTCGCCATCCATCCGTGAAGCCGGCTTCGTATTTCGGAGTTTGGCATATCCATTGAAGCTGTCTGCTTCCGAACTCGATGGTTCGCGCGGAAAGTAGTCGTTCTTGTAGTGTCCATGCGCGCTCGTTAATAGGGTCTGAGCTTTCATCGACCTTCAGGATTGTGATCGAGCCTATCTCGCCCGAAGAGCAGCGGAAAGGCAGTTGAAAAACTTCCTTGGGGGTCTCTGTTGCCACTCGTTCACCGAGGAAGCCTTCCCGCACACTTTTAGCTCCGGCTGCAGCTATTGTAAGCACAGCGTTTCGGTATACTTGAGGCATCTGTGCAATCTCAATTGCTTTGTCGTTGGCATCATCTTGTATGATGCAGAAACTGTCAATCCATAGGTATTTCGTCCCAAGCTTCCGGCACACGGTAATTGCATCCTGGATGGTTTTGGGCAAGACATCGAAAGGAATTGCCTCAATCCAGGAATCGATCAGTGTGGTGGTACACTTGATCTCTTGATCACCTCCCCAGCAATAACTCAGCGCATTGTACGGCACGGTGTCTCTGCCAGTCATGTGCCGCAGTCGAAGATGAAAGCCTTGAAGAGACTCTTCTATTTCAATGAGTCGAGTCGGTATGAACGTACTCGCCATAGTTGCACAGTCAGGATGGTCGTTCAAGCACTGGCCTAGCCAAGACGAAATCTTCAGAATATTCTCCTCACACCCTGGGTCTTTTCCCATAGGCCTCGTGAACACATCTATTGCTGCTGGGTCATCTATTTCAATTAGCATGAATCAAGTGGAGACACTGAAAGGGTTCTGCAGACTACGAAGCAAGTGCAGCAGTTTGGTGAGCGCGTACCTGAGGTGGTGTAAACAACGAGACGGTCCCTAATGCGATACATAATCGTCCTCGTCTCAGGATCAACCAACCCAAAGAACTGCACATTCTCGACATTAAATTGAGAACCTTTTTGCCTAGTCGATGCAAACAGAACATAAGAATTTATTGATCCATCACGATACTCCTCCGTTGCTCTCAGCGTGTTTCCCGGCTCCGGAGGGCCGTGACGGGAATCTAACCACATCAAAGCATCTGAAATAAAAGGATTTGGGGATTCGTCCGCGGAGGAATTTCCTATGAAGTGTTCTTTGATCTTCGATAGATGGATGCATTCCGAGTCCAAGAGCCACGTGCTCAGCACGCATCCATCGTCCGCTGCAATGGTAATATCCGAGACGAGGAAGTCGAAGGAGAGGCCCTTGGGTGTCTCTTCTAGTTGGTTAGTTTGCAGGTCAAAAACGATGCGTTGACAATGGTGGCAAGAGTGCCTCTCGAGTTCTATGGGAGCCATCTATGTAACTGACGTTTGTCCTGAAGACAGAATGCCGAGTTTATGAAGGAAAATATGAAGACCTTGAGAGAATGGAGACAAAGAAAAGGGGCTGGCAGGGAGGAATATTGTGCATGATTTCGAACAAGGCTGCGTGACTGAGAGGCTGCAGCGTGCAGGACTGGATGTGGCTGCATATGAAGCGCTAAAGTTTTCAGCGGGACATAAGAAGCATTACTACATCGCATTCTGAAACACGGCTACAAGCCACTTGTCTCCTGAGACGAGAACGCCATTCCGGCGCAACAAGAAATATTCCTTTAGCTTTCATTTTCAATTTCTCTGACTTCGAAAAACCACGGTCGAGATGAGGATGTGCATCATTCATATTTCAAAATTCAAAATATAGACTCAGGATCCCTGAGATACAGATTCTCAAGAAAGAAAAACCACCTTCCTGAGCTTCCTCAAAGAGAACTATGAACCGGCGCCAAAGATATCTTTCCTCTCATCAAGTACCACACCCAGATACCAACTACCAATGACACATTAAAGAAGTCAAAAACGAGAGCCCCGCCAAAGATGATAGAGTCATAGCTCCAAGCATTTTCAGGTGTCATCCCAATCCTGGTTACCGCAATAGCCCACGGTAGCATCCACAGGAGGTTGGAGCCAAGAGCTTGGATGAGGAACCATCGAGTCGTGGTGGCAAGCAGGATTGCTGCAATTTGATAATTGACTGCATAGAATATGTAACACCAGTCAATCGTCTGGGATTTGTTAGCTCGAGTTAATTGATGTTGGCCTGGTAATACGAACCTTCCACATGTGTTGGGTGATCGTAGCAACAGGTTCTGACTCAGAAAGGTAGAAGGCAAACTGCTTGATACCCCAGAGTGAAAGAAATATGCATATAGGAACCTCCAAAGCGAGAGCAATGAGGCAAGAGCGCCATGCTGAACGAGTGATGACTACTAGGAGTCAGATATGGCTACAGAAGCCAGGTATGATCTTGACTCACCTAACAAGTCTTGTTTGGATGCCTTCGGATTCTTTAGAGTCGGTCCAACCTGAGCTCTCCATCTTCCCCACGCATGACCCACGAAGGTTAACGTGGTGGCTTCGAGAGCTTGGACAGGAACCATGAAGATGCCCCATCTGATTGTGTTGAAGACTCCCCATGCAGTGGCATAATCAGAACCCATCGACACAATCCCATGGATAAGCCAGAGATATATTGAGTTCCGTAATGCTGATTCTATGAAAGTCCAGATCCCAGGTCTCATGAGTATTTTTAGAGACGCCAAGCTGGGCTTGGGCTTCTGGTCTGCTGTGTTTGACTCGCGTTGAAGCTTGATGGCAATATACACGAAGTATAACAGCCCTGAAAGCGCAGATGTCAAGTCGCAGGCCATTCGAACCAATGCCTGCGTGTTGATCGTCGGAGTATGGCTGCCAACATGAAACCGCGAGATGATAAGTAGATCAAGCACAATATTCACCAAAAATTGAATCGAACTGATGAGAAGTGGGACATCAGGGTGATCCAAAGCTCTTGTTGAAAAGGAAACCGCAACCTGCATAGCTGATGATAAGGCTTCTATAGATGAAATACGAACATAAGTGAGGGAGGTATCCCGGACAGCAGCAGGGACGAAAGCGGCCGCAAGTTTGCTGGAACTGGCAACGAATATGATAGTCAAAATTGCCCCGAATATGATTTGGAATAGTAGAAGTGTGTAAGTTAGACTGATACGGGAGCTTGTAGTTCGAGTTGTCTTGTCTCCGATGACACTCCATGCAGTTCGAGGAAGACCATCGTTGAGAACTTGGACGATCACTCCGATGTAAGTATAAACATCAGTCGTCACGACTTGGCTTGAGTCGATGTTGGCAACCCATAATTTGCTTAGAGTACTATATAGAGCCGGTAACATGAACGCTGCAAGATTGAACGCTAACGCTCCATTGTAACTTTCAGATAGTCAGTCGACCGTTCTAGGCGGGTTTGGAGTTCTTCACCCACGTTTTTCGGCTGCAGAGATACAGCAACCTTAATTTTGGGGTTAGATTTGCATCTTGATCGTCAGGCTCTTCCGAGCCGTTCTCGGCTTGAGCCTGATTAATCTCGGTATCAATGAGGTCGTCTTTGTTCGAGACCATTCTATATCTGACGTTCCGGGAAGATGAAGACATCACTCATTTACAATGAGCCAGCCCGCTCATTTGTAATTGCACAGATGAGGGGTAAAGGGATGGTATTGCTAGCTTGCCCAGCTTCGCAGCGTGGTTCTCGCTCCATTTGTCGACCTGCGCAGCGCTATCGCCAGAGTGTGGGAGATGTGGCAAGAAGTTGAAAGTTGTGTAACGTGAGGATAGCGCTCCCCGCTAGTTCTATGGCGTCGGTTTTGAGCGATTGCCCTGTGTCCCACACACCATCAGACTTCAACCCTAGAAAATACACCGTTTCCTCGTAACACGAGGCCCTTCTATTGGGAGGATAGATCTATCTTGAAGTGGAAGCCAAAATTTACCCCCACGAGCAGGAACATCTTGCGCTACCTATCTCTGTCAATGTTACTAATTTGTGCCACGCAAATCGAGGCTGCACGCTTCCACGTGACACAAACTGCAAGGCCCAGATATTTCTCGCATTCCTTTCGTAATTAAAGTTGTTCTAAAATTATCACAGAAAGTGAGTAGAACTGGAGAAATGCTTCTATTGAAAATCATGAATCTAATTTCTCCTCCCTAAGTATCCTCCTCCAAATCATCCTCGTTCGAGGATCCTGAAGCTGGGGCAGCCCCTACACTTCGCTCACGTTCCTCCTCCTTTTTCTCCTTGGTGTCAAGTCCTGTTTATGGGAGACTTGCCTCTCCCTCGGCCGTTGTTCAATCCTTGTCCAAAGGTCTGGATGTGGGTATACCTTTGGTTCCACTTCTAATGTCCCTCCCCCAGAAGCACCTCAAGCTGTCTCGCAGCGATATTCGGTCCCCTTGTGTCTAGCACGCGGGGTGGTCTAGCCAACAAAGTCCCTGTCTAGCAGTGGTGTTCGATCCTGTTTCGTGTCTCGCACTCAGGGTGGTCTTGCTAATAAACTGTCTCGCAGTTGAATGTCGGTCCCGTTTCGTGTCTCGCACTCAGGGTGGTCTTTTCAATAAAATGTCTTTGCAGTTGTGTTTCCCCGGGATGGGATACCTCGGTCTAGCACGGGGTGGCCATTCGCCAGGTTGTGACTCGCACTCGTGTCGCATGGCCCATTTCAAAGGGCGTGGTTCGACATCACCATATTCATGGCTTTGTATCGTCTTGAGAAACCTTCTCTGACAGTTGACTGACTAAAAATTTTGCGGGGCTAAGTTCCACAAGCCTGTCCTGTTCCTCCTCTTTTTCGGTATCAATAGACACTGTTCGTGTATATAAATTGAGTTGGTTCATTGGCAGCTTTAAGCCGCACCCTGCCCTCCACTGCTCTCCTTCTTGAGAGTTTTTTTTATCTTCGTTGCTTGAAGACAGGTCTGCTGTCTCCATCCTCCTCCTCTTCCACCTTAATCTTTCTTTTCATGCCTGCGTGGTGGGGATCGTTCTTCACCATTACCGCAGCGACAGCCTTATCCTTCTCCGTGTTGCTTGCTTTCCTATAAACGCGTTGAGAAAGCAAGTTTTCGTCTCTTACAACGTCCTTTCTGAATTCGATCCCTTCAGATTTGAAGCCTTGTTCAGGCACCCCAATTCCGCCTCCGGGTCTCATGCACGAGTCGTGCCGAGCCTGTGAAATGTCAGCATTCTGGGTTGAAAACCAGATCCAATATATCCTCCTCCAATTCCGAGTCCGGCTTGTCTAAAGCTCGGACTGAACTTTTCGCGCTTGACCGTATGACTTTGGTCACGGCCATGTTGCTCTACCATGGTTCCCTTGGACATCGCACGCGGTCCAGACGGTGGGCTTGTGTTAGTATGCTGGTAGTGTGACCCAGCATCTCCTCTTCCTCCTCCAATCCTACCCGGCTTGGCTAAAGATCGGACTGCCATTTTCACGTTTGACCGCATGAATTTGGTTGCCAGGGTCATCTTGTTGTATCTTAAATCCCTTTGACATCGCGCGCGGCTCAGTCGGTATGTCTACGTTGATATGCTGGTGATGTTGGCCAGCATCTCCTCTTCCTCCTCGTCGTCGTTGACATCTTTCTCTTCCATGACCACTGCTGTTGGTGGTAGTCTGACTTGGCAGGATGCCGAGACCTCTTTGATTTTCACCCGGATCGTTGAATCCGTGTGCCTTGTTCTGCCGTGGATCCGCAGACCCACCCCCGCGACGTACTTCGCGACCCGTATGATTCTGAGCAAGCTGCTCTCCATAAATCCTCCCCTCTTCAAGCCTAAACGCGCACGGTAGGCATTTAGGCCTAACAAAAGGAAAAGTCTTCCCTGTGCCAACTGCGAACCGTCCGTTTCTGTTTCTTGGTAAACCCTGTAGATGGGAAGCACTTACAAACATGTTGAAATACAAGAAAATCAACGCAGTATGCAATCCATTCCTCTACCATGAGGCATGGCCCCCCCCTTTCCTACCACCCCCTCCGTGATTTTTCTCTGCAGTTCGTCGAACTGAGAGCCCGTATATCCTCCATACTTAATTGCCCATATTCGAATCACGAATATCTGAGAGACGTAACTGTTGGATTCAGGTTGTATCGCGCGTAGTGACATCTTGAATGTGATGTGTTTGCGTGATGGTGTAGGAAGAAAATTTTTGAAGGCGCGGAAAAGTGACCTCGTTGTGTTTACACATGGACGGGGCTGGCTCACCTTCCCAGCCTCGCGGAGTGAATCGAGAGAAACCAAAATTCAGGACACGAAGTAAGGTGAATGTCAATACCCTCAACATTAAACTGGAACGAAACACCTAAGTTGACTAAGCACGAGCTTTTGCTTGCCCATTACAGAGACTTTTTACCTTCTATTTTCTTCAAGGATGAACTTCTTTCGACGCTGGCCTCTCTTAAATCATCGCGAATAAGGTCGATCATTCAGTGAGTAGTTAGGTCCCCCTCTCTCATGCTGGGACCAAGCAATACTGAGAAACCTCTAGGTCTTGTTCATACCTCGCTCATGTTACCCCTTTCAGCTGCTGGGTCTTCAGTATCTTCTTCTCATTGCCTTCCTTCTCCATGGGTAAGTGAGAGGGAACTCTCAACTTATATACAACTTGTGTATAAGCTTCACGCCAGAACTGGGTGTTGTCGGGCAGGACTAGTAGAAGATCAAACATCTGCAGACTTTTGTCATCACTGGGCACTTTGAACCATGCATGTTCATGCTCATCGTCCGACAATGAGACATAAAGCAAACATTTCGTGGAGATCTTGACGGCGGCATGACCGTGCTTTTTCAGGCGGTCTCTGTCTAAAAGCAGATCCTTGCCAGCGTTGAAGCGTATAATGTATGATTCGTCATTATTATAGATAGACACCATGCGTCCAGTCGAAATGAATGCGAACATCTTGTGCCAGTATCGAATTCTGTCCTGATCATTCCAAAGTTCGGGGGTAGAGAAGACGGCATTGGGTCCGGTAGCAGAAGAGTTTACGTTGAGGCCAAAACCGAAAGACACCTCCCGCGAGGAGTCAATAATTGGCAACCGGATCCTGGAAGATAGTTTAATCAGAGTTGGCGTTGGAAAGAGGCCAAGGCAAACAATGACAAGGGACTCCACGAGTTCGTAGAAACCAAACGAAGCATTACCGTAAGAAGTTGCGACTCGAAATTGTCCTCCCCCAAAGTCGGCTGACCTGCACACTGCATAGTGGTATATAGTCGCTCGCGTATTCTCGTGATGGCGGATACGCTCTCCAACGGATGTGGTTGCAACCCCACCGTAAATCAAGAGGAGCTGCTGGATTTGATGCCAAAGAAACTGCAGGTACATAGCAGATTGGTTGTTCAGGTCGAGTGCTGACGCCAAAGGTAGAAGCTCGTAGAGGTTTTCCCACCCTTCTCCATACGTCAAGATTTGCTGGAATGTCTGGAACATACCAAAGACAGCGTGAGCCGCGAGTTTTTCCGTTCCATGTTTTGCAAATATCTCCAGAAGGTCTTTACCTCTGCCATAAACCCACTCTGGTGACTTGAGAATATCAATCCAGTCACACAAGGCGTGGAAGAGGAGTAGACTGTCTAGATACATCTGTTCGAATTCAGCCTTGCTGAGTCCGGAGCCTTCACTACCTTCGTGCTTGACACGCAGGTATGCAACAGGTAAGACTTTAGCTGAGAAGATGTTGTCGTCAACTTCGAAATCGTCGAAATCGTTTAAATCGAAAATTTCAGTGACCTTTGGGGATTAGACCGACAACACAAGACCTTTCTCCTGCGTGTTTCCCAGATGCTTTGAAGATTCGCTCTTGTCACTTTTCTTCGACTTTCTAGGTTCCCAAATACCAGAATCGAAGTTGAGCACGTTGTACTTTCGCAGGCTATGTCTGTTAGCATGTTCAGTCGGGCGCCAGGGGACTTGGGTTAATACTCATTGGGGGGTAACTGTAAGCCAGCTAGGCTTTGTGGAATTGCAGTGAAGACATTCCATGCATTAGTCGATAGTTCTCCATCATCCTCATGTATGTCAATCTCTTCTTCGGCTTTAGTGGGAGCTTTGGCGGTGATTTGGTCTGGCTCGGAGATCTGCTGGCGCTTGTTCACAGTGGACGATGGTTTCGAAGGTGACTGCTCATGGGGACGTTTCTGCGTCTTCGCGATCTCATCTTTGCTAATCTTGTCCACTTTGCCAGGCTTGGTTGCTTTGCCAGTCTTATTCGCGTTGCTAGCCTCTTCTTTGCCGGAGTGCTGCACGCTTCCAACTTTTTCATTCATATCAGAGCAATTGGTAGCTCCAACATCGCGTTTGTCCATCATTGACTTTGGAATACCAAGTAGCGGGCCTATTCAAATCAGCTTCTTTCATTGATCAAGTCAAAGGGTACGTACTATCCAGATCATCGTCGGCATCGCTATCAGATATCTTAATGATCTTTGCTGTTCTTGTGGAACTGGATGCCCCCTTCCGTCGGCCTCCACGGATAATGACATCGCTGTCTTCATCATCTTCTGCGATGGGTTGGATGTCTCGTGTGTTGTTTTTGACATGGCTTCTGTCTTCATCATCGTCGCTGCTGATTTCAATTTTGTTATGGGCGGTTCCTATTTGTAGAGATTAGAATGTCACCTTCGTTAATTGAGACGGAGCGCCACAGGCATACCGATTGAGTTGTCATCACCCTCAACGATACCATTTGTGTAATGGTTTGGTTTCTTAGTGTCGTCAGGCAATCTTAAAGGTAGGGGAGGTCTTTGTTCTGGTGCTCTTTGAAGGATTTGACCAAAGAACGTCGAGATTTTAGGCTGGTCGGGTCCGGGGGCAGAGAGTTTCTTTCGAGGCATCTTGAAGGCTCTCCAGACGGTCGGGGTAATAGATAGACCCAAAATTGTTCCCAGGTGTTCGGATGCGTCCAAAAGCGAGGGATGGACTGCTCGACAAATGCGATGGCTGGACTAGGTGCACTGCAGGCACTGTCAGTAATACATCAGCACAGGCGTAGCCCTGTTCACTATAGTTTTAACGTTGTAGAAGCCTTATTCAAATTGCCTACATCATTGAGCGGGGGGCATGGGTATAATGAAAAGATGAGCGGAGACCAGCATCGAAAGTGGTTGTAAATAGATTGTATTTTGATGTTTTCCACCATCTTGAGCAGATTTCTGACCTGGAGGACTCGAAGCCCAAGCCCTTAAGCAAACATCCTTGCTTTGTTGGGCATTGAGAGAGCAGTGTGCTCATATTTGGTAGACCTTTCTTACATGATTCAAAAATTACCCTTCTTGGTAAGTCTTCCTACATTACTATGCTAGTTTCCGCAAATTGCGCGGTATCAGCCTGGAAGAGAGCCTTTTCGGAAGTTTTGCTTGGCGCTAGGCTGGGGATATCGCCAAAATTTTTTAAAAAAAATAGAACCTACGCCACGTTGGAGTCCAGTGACCACCGTCTCTCCTGGATTAGGTCGATTAATGACCATTCAAGGCCACATGGAGGCAGGGAACTCGGGATGTCCCCCAGGCGCACCATAAATCCGACTGATAGCATCCGCATACATCTGGGGCCCGTCCAATTCATCATCTTTCTGCGCTGTATAGAAGTGTCTTGCCAGGGCAAGATTCCACGCAAAATTCGAATGTCCAACACCGGCGAACTCAGATGCCTTTGAGAGGACCAGGAAATCCACCAACGCTTGCTGATCAGGCCTGAAGGCGTCTAGCAGATGTTCTCGATCCTGGCCTCTCAAGAGATCTAACTTGCCGATGGCTGTGATGTTTTGGAGGCTGCCGTCTTTAATGAAGTCCACAATGTTATGACCGAACTCCGAGGCAGCATATATGAGAGAAAGATTGGAAGACGAGGCTTGAGCCAGGTAGAGCTGTGATTGAACTTTATAGAGTGCTAGCCGTGTGTCTGTTTTGGTGAGGCCTCTGTCATCTGTGCTAAGATACACCCCCAGAAATGCCTTCTTCGTAACCGGTTCTGACAGACGAAACGGGAGGTTATAGATATCGGATAACGTGCGAAGGGTCGTAGTTGCCAGTACCCGGATGTCTTGCCTAACTTTGAGCATCTTCCCAAATTGAAGCACGAAGTAATCATCGTCGTCATAAATCGGATACTCGAGAAATGATCGGCCGAGCCTGACGATGATCGGCCCTTTGTTGTCTTCGGCAACGTATTGTAAGAGCCACTTGTAGAATAGTCCTCGCCATTCTTCTGCCCATCTAACACCAGTGGATATTTTCTTTACGAGACTCTCAGGAACGAGTGATATGGGTCCGTACGCGTACTGCCTGTTCGTAATAGTTGATGCAGCTTTGTAAACTCGCATTTGAGGGCAGGATGCCATGATGGAGTTGATGAAGTGATTCGTGTCGAACATATAATCCAACTCCGTCGTATTGCTCCCAAAGAAGTCTTCATATTCCTTGCGAACCGTGATTCTGGGCACAACAAGACTTCCTCCAGCCGCAATCGTGTAACGAACACAATTCAGTATTGAATTCCGCACTTCTGCCACTCCGCCCGACGAGTCGTCGCATATAAAAGTCACCGACTGATTCCATTGGGTCTTCGAGCAGACATGCTTCAGCGCAGAAGAGTCGAGGGGAGGATAATCGAAGACATCGAGGGCAGGCTGCGCCTGAGGGGTGCCGGAGTAGACATTCCAAGGTACATGGTTGGGAAAGGCGTAAGGTCGATCAAATGCTACCCAGCACCATATCGCGAGGAGCCAAAACCCTGCCAAACAGGCATACCTGCGATTAAGGCCTGCTGGGAGCTCCATTGTTGAGAGTTTGTCGTGCTCGTGGGAGGGGAAGCTGTAAGAGATGGCGGAGAAGCCATCTCATGAATTAGGGTCTTCATTCCCGGTTAAAATTGCTCTTCTACGCGTCCGCGAGGAATGTGCGGGACATCATGGCGTTTCCATGATATGATTGTCCAGTAATTCCCACACAAACCCCGGATTCAATTTGGAGGCGCCTGGACGTCGAATTAAGGGGGTCGGAATAACAAATTAGACTTTACTCGATATCCCGCTCACGTACACCACCCGCTTAAATGCACTAGCTTCCTCGTCCACACCTCACCGACTTTCTATAACTATAAAATAGTCGACGAACAACGTATAAAGGCCGCGCTAGCTACAATCAACGCGCGAGGAGTTGTAAATTATCGTAAGATTACTAAAGAATACGAACTCGTCTATATAACCGTTATACGTTACTAGAAAGGCCAGACTCGCTTAAGAGCTTAATTTTAGTCTAAAGTTAATTAGAACCTTACTAATAAATAAGAGTAGCTCCTTATTAAGTAGATTAATAACCCTACTATACGTTCCATCCCCCTAATAAGCTAGATAGTGAAGAACTTCGTGGAAGAGATAATTAAACGCGTTATAAGGAAGAACTAGGTCTCTAATTTTTACCGCCGGTACTAGAGTAAGCTAAAAAGCTTATACTTACGTAACATTGAGTATACACGTGTTAAGGGCGAATTTAGCCCTACTTATAAACTATTTTATAATCTAGTTAAGTGCTTTTTCGCGTTACTTTCTCGTATATTATTATAGAGTACTTACTAATACGTGTTTTACTCTAGTTACGCTAAGCTATTAAAGATAATTAAATTACTACTGAAAATGTCTATAACTAGGATGAGAAGGGCTTCTTAATTAGGATAATACGGAGTATAAAGAGGATAATATCCCTAGAAGCGTAGAAGTTAGGAAGAGTACAATAAGCTATACACGACGGAAGTAGGGAATTTATTACTCTAAACGCGTGTGTCTTTATAATTAGTTTAAGAGTCCCTACTACTCTTTTATATATAGGTAAGAACTACGACTTAAGGTATACGTGGGTTAATAATTTATAAGACGACGACGACTTCTACTTCGGTGCTTTAAGTAATAGATAAAGTAGTAACGCGTATAGCGTAGCCTAGTTAGAATAAGTCTTTAAACTTGTAACTCGCCCTTCTTCTCCGCGAATAAAGCGTCTTTTAATCGTTAATAGATACTTAAGTTATATAAATATAACGTTTATTAATAAATACTTCAATTTATGTATTATTCTTCTCGTTCTTCCTCCTTACTCGACGTACTAACTTTAGCCTCTTAACGTCTTACTTTTTAGCCTTTTATTACTTATATATTCGTAAGAACTAAATAAATTTCAAGCTTAAAGCCTTAGCCTTATATTAATTAAGAAGAGAAACTTCCTAAACCTCTTTCGCGTAGCTTAGGATATGAGCTTTACTATTAAGAATATCTAGAAAGCCTTTACTAAGCCCGGTATTTAGCCTTTTAACCTATAACTTATTCTTTTAGTTATTACTACGCTAATTACTCCTCTACTAGCTCTTAAACATAAATAAGAAGTTAAAGTTAAGGTAAAGACCCCTAAATCGGCGAAATCGATTCGTTACTTCTAGCTCGATTACCGTAAAAATCTAATAAAGCTAAAGCTTAAGAAGCTCTTTAAAGCGAACGTGGAGCTGTTTATATAAGCCGTACTCGACCGGCATATAAAGGAAGGGTTAATTAGGGCCTTAAAGGAAGAGTAGAAGAGTAGGGTTCGTGGAAAGAGGCTAAACGTCCTAGGGGAGGAGTATATAAAGCCGATATACTTCTCTATAGTTAACGTATAACTTATATAAGCTAAACTAGCTGAAAAAGAGACGTTTATAAAGTTAGAACAGGCTTAGATTAATATAAAGAAGGTTATATAAACTGAAAATAAGGCTAGGAAGGACACTAAGAAGATAGTAGAGGCTCTTTAAGCTATAGTAAGGAAGGATAATATTAATAAAGTAACGATTGAGGAGAAGGCTTAAAATAAGGCGTAAAAGTAGAAGGAAGTACTAAAATCTAAAGCTTAAAAGTCTTTACTAGTCCGTACTAAGACTCTTATAAAGCTGAAAAGAGCTTTAGTTAAGTTAAAGAAGTAGGTACGCTTTATAGGTAGTGCTTAGGAGGAGGGGGTGGTTATAAGCCTAGTAAAATCGACGTCTTATAGCCGTATAATCAAGCTACGCAAAATATTTGAGTAAGGCGAAAACTGAGTTATAGTTTCATTTATTAGCTATTAATCTATCTCTGTTTTTAATTATAAGCCAATCGATTATATAGTTATTTAATAATTAATTTTTGAAGTAGTGGTAGAGTACGAGAAAAATTAATAGGGGCTCTGGTGCACGGAGCAGGGTAGTGCACGTGCGCGGGAAATCGAGTACCCGATAGGGTATCATTACCAGGGATCTAACTATATTTGATTCGACAACTTCGAGATTGGATCGAGGTTTATTATTTGAGGTGAGAGAATTCTATTATAGTAAAGACTAAGCCTTTCAAAGAGATATGCCATGACTTTCAGGAGAATGATTGTCAGGATTACATCTCTTCATCTTGGCAGCTCTATTCTCAAGACTCAGGAACAAAAGCTACCTTCACCCCATGCCTGCTCTCCCTTGTAAAGACGATTTTATCCACGTATTCAAAACACTCATCTCGATTTTCCAACGCTTTGAACTCCCTCAAAAGCCTGACCAGAATGTACGCAACATCCGTGAGTACATTCTGCTGAGCAGGACATATATATCCTCCTCCCACCCATAAATGGGATATGATTCCAGCTCTGCTTTAGCCCATCCCACCGCTCTGGACGAAAGACTCTCGCATCGTCACCCCATATCTCAGGATCAGTATGCAGCTCCACAAATGAAATGCGCACTTGGTCTCCCGATTGCAGAAGAATAGGATCCCGGCCAGTCGAGCCTCCGCCGTGGGGGAGGATGCAGGGTGAGACGCAAGTCTTCCAACTCCCGCCAACTGGTGTGTTCAAACGGAGTGCTAAAAGATCGTCGTAAGCTATGAGGGGTCAGAAAGTGTGAGCTACTTACTTTCGTTCATCACCGCATGAGTATACTTCAGCGTTTTCAGAAGCTCGAACGTTAACTCAGCATCCCCGATGGCCAAAACCTCAGCTCGAAGCTTATCCCAAACTTCTGGACGGCGAGCCACCATAAAGATAACGTTCCTGGTAAGCATAGCGGCTGTGTCGCGGGCTGGAAAGAATATATTGGCCAGTTCGCTCCTGATATACTCCTTGTCATCCGTTTGCTTGACCAGTTCTCTTAAAAGCACGTATCCATACGCTGAATCTCCATCTGTGTCCAGTTCCTTGCCCTGAGTTTTCAACTTAGCCTGGAGTTCCATCTCCTCATCAATATACCCATCAATAATAGCATGCACCTCCGCACATGTTTTCTTGCATTGCTTCTCGCTACCTTTCAGAAGGAAAGCAAATCTTCCCAACATAAGTCTCGGAAACATTCCCTCCAAAGCCTGATTGAAGAGGACTGGGAGACGGCGAGCAACAGGGCTGTTAGTTTCTGATGAGAGCGAGTTCGCGGATTTACCAAAGATGAATTCAGTGGAGCTGTCAAGGAATAACATCTTCAGCAATGGCTGCAGATCAACGGTGGATCCATCTCGGGGGATTCTTCTGATCATTCTCCCGACATGGACTTCGAAAGGGGCAAGTGTTGAGACCTGAGCTCGAGAGAAGATCGGGTTGGTAAGCTGGCGAGATCTTTTCCAGAATGCACCATCTCGTGTGATGATTCCGTCACCGAGAAAAGGTTGGCATGGCTTGTGGTTCATCGGTTCATTGTCAAACCTGTCAACCTGCGTTGCAAGAATGGTCTGAATATTGGCAGAATCCGCAGTTATGTATTGCCCATACCGAGATTATTCGTCTGTACTGTCTTGCCGTAGGCTTTCAGGATTTCTCGGTCCGTGGCCTCGGAGTCTCCCTTATTCATGTCTTTGATTTTTCTTAGCAGTAGATCGAAGCCGAGAATGGGGTCCCAATGCCAGTATCTGATGGGACTTGAACAACCAGCCTTTCGGGATGCAAGGCGGTATGATAATTCTTTGAACGTATAATATAGGAAGTAGATGAAAATAGCAGAAGCCAAAATGGCAAGAACGCCATCTTTAAACATCCTCACTTCGAATACGCCGAACAAATGGTCCAATGATTCTTGGTACAATGCGTTTCGCGAGTGTTCAGGAATCAGGATGAAAAGGTTATATACATTGACAAGTGCGAAACTTCGGATCATATAAGTTTGAGGGGAAGATCAGCTCTATGGGGCAGGTAGATCTCTACCGGCATTTGGAGACATGGGGTAGCGCAAGGTACTGTAATCGAATCACATAGCCTCCCCAGTGGCACTCGTACCCAGCGATGCTAATTAGGCTTAGCCAAAGTGTCATGGGTAAGCATACTGGTTGGCCCAGCTCACCCCGGATGTTCGTGAAGGGCGAGCGAGCCAAAGATATTGCAGATTCTGGATAGCCTAGAAAATAGGAAGCGTAACCAGTCCCAGTACTATTGGAATTAGACCAATGACAAAAGATGATTTGTCTTGCAGAATATGGAGAACAAGATATATACGTATCCTCCATGCAGCTGGATAGGTCATAGATGACCAGACCTGCAACTTGGGATCGGTTTTTTTCCCAACGCATTCCAACGCCACCCATGCATAGCCCATATAATCCAATGCAACCCCAGATCTCTTTATTCAAGCCCAAGCCCCGACTAATGCCATTAACATAGCGCCGCCAATCACGGCGCAAAAAGCTTCTAACCTCCTTCTTCCTTTCAGGATCCCATAACTTTTGTCACTCAGAAAGTCCTCCGCAAGGAGTTGGACGAGGCCTGCAAAAAGTAACAATCCAGATGAGATGGCATTCATCACTCCAACCATAAGCAAACCTGCGGAGCTCTGAGGGTCGTAAAGATTATGTACCTGAAGAGTTTCAAGTCAGCATTGCCCAGCAAAGTATGATTATGGAACTTCAGAACAATACCCGAAGAGTTGTCACATATTTGACGAGTAGAAGAAGAGAGTACGAGCTTAGAGAAATTTACTTACCACTAAACCAATTGCTTGGCCGATTGGCGTGGTTGTACCATAGGCAAGAACCATGAGCCACGGCCTTGGAGAGTGATGGGGAAAATTGATGGCAGCGATCCGGGACCCAAGCGCAAGTCCCTCGAAGGACTGGTGGAATGCAATTGCAATCAGAAAAACCACGAAAGGAGGGCCCGTAGCAACCGACACCGCCATGCCAATGAATATACTGTGGAAGAGGATGCCCGCTTCGAGAAGCAGGCATTGCAGTATTTGGCGCTTTTGCTGCTCTTCTGGAGAGAGTGCAGGCTTTGATTGAGGTGCCGGAGTAGAGTTCGTTCGGGACGGCGAACTGAACGATTCAGCTGTTGGATCGAGCTCGTCGAGATCGAGGTCTGAATCGTTATCATCATTCTCATCATGGTATTTGTTGTTCGGCCTATGATCGCTACCATCCGGAGTTGCGATAGGAAGTGGTGAAACTCCTGCAACCAGTCCTTCCGCTGCATCCATATCCTCCAAAGCTATATCTTTGGGCCGATGGTTCAGACCCAATTTCCCCAGTCTGCCGTTGCCAAGCTTCCTTGGGGGCTCCGCTGAACCATTAGTATTATGTGTGTGATCTTCTTCGTCGCCTTCTGGAACAGAATCCCATGGCCCACCATGTGAGTGTGAATGCCCCGCCCCTCGTGTTGTCAAGAACATCTCCAGCCCCACAACCACCAATGCTGAGAACATTGCAATCAAGCCTGCCAAGGGGTGATAGCCAACGCTGAAGAAGTATGGAAGGCATGGATCGGTGAGAGAAACGAAGGCGGTAGGAAGGAGGTGGACAAAGGCAGTTGCGATGAGAACACCTGTTCCGAAATGCTGAGATATGAAGACGAATCTGCTAGGCCCGGCAGACTTGGAGGATCGACGAGATATGAGGGGGAATCCGCAAGCTTCAGAGATGTTAGTTAGGACACCAAAGACGCGAAAGAGCTGGCAGTCATACCCACGGTACTTAGGACCAATATCAGAATCAAGGCAAAGACGTGCGCAGACGTGTTGTAGCTCCCCTTGATCCCAGAACCGCACTGCGGCTTCGCGGAGCCCTCATCTCGTCTTGCCAATTCTGCGCGAAGGAAATCTGTCGAGACGCTGGACCACGAGGGAACTGAGGTTTCTTAGCTACCAGTCCCTTGCATAGAGTGATTCTCCGAGGGGCCGATGATTCCATACCTGCGCTCGCAGCATCGCGATTGATCATCTTGACGTCCGGTTTATAACTTCGAGGCGAACCGCAGTATCATCATGACACTCTCAATGGTACTCAAGTCCCGGAAATGGACAAATTGCTTCTTTGAGCAGCGCAAGCTTTCTTTATGCTGAGAGGATAAATGCCGGGAGCCGCGTTTCGATTCACGTTGCTAGCCTCGCACGTGATAAGCTATCAACTTCACACAGGAATTTTGAAATTCTGGCCTCGTGTTTCGTTTTGATTTCCCACCTAAATTGAACCAAAGGATTCTTGAAAGTGCACGTATCCGATAAACCTCTGTGGAAAGTCTCCAGCTACTTGAGTGTGTGAGTGTTATCTGCCGATCGTGTGCATCAATACCGGTCTGAGTATCTGTGCATATTGTACGTTGATGTCTCGAACACTCTGGGGCACTCAAGAGTGGCTGGAGCGTCTCAACTGGCTCTGGATATCTTGACAGTGGGTGCTGACCTTTCCGGAGTACAATTCAGACGTTTCCTCACTTCCAGGCAACCTTGATCTCCCTGTAAACGACTACAATTTTGAACTTGGATTTGATTGCGGATCCTGTCTTGTACCCTCTTCGTCTCAAGTTGTGTTCAGATAAATTCCAACGTATCTTTGAGTATATTCATTCGGATTAGACCTTAGGCAAAATCTCCTAACAAGTTGTGCTATTGCTGCGAGTTGCAGGTGCTATGAAAAATGAAGCCTCGCCGAGGAAATCAAATGCCTTCAGACTCTCGAGTCAATATGAATATTTCAATCCCTCCCCTTGGAGGTGCGATCATGTTGTCATATTTTCTACTTGGGTTTAAGGAGTGTCTTAAATGCCAGAAGCGTCTCTATGTCTGAGTCCAAACTATATCAACTTTGACTCGGGAAAAGTCATCCTCGCCCTGTCAAGTGGATATGACAATGCTGGAGTATTTGCAGATAAGTCATGCTTAGATCTCACTATAAGTGGATTGTGGATTCTAAATTCTTGAATTTTCAGCTTTTCGAGATTTCCATTGCTTTTGTGTAGTCGGAAAGGAAGCGACGACCGTCTCATGCGGTAAGCAGCCTCCAGGGAGTAACGGCTTCATCTGAGATTATTTGCTCTTCGATTACCTTCGCTGGAATTAAAACTCCAAGCAGTCGCGACTTCCACTTTCATTTCCTTCGCCACCAAATTATTTTGCAGCTTCCGCCTAAGTACAACAGATCTCAACAGCAACGCAGCTTCCTCATCCTTGTGGCGTCCCACCTCAAAATGGCAAGACGTTTGAATGATTGTCTTCTTCCAACAATGAACCATTAGGAGAACCATGAGTACCCAGAATACAATTAAGACGGCACAGCCATCGTTGATACTCTATCACCACCAGTATTCATTAGCAAGTCTGATAGCCAGATTTTGTGTCGAGATCGCAAAGGCCTCACATCCTCAGGCCAAAGGCATCTTCACGGAAGTTGAGGCCAAGTTGGATGGAAGAGGACGACCTCTACCCGCGGATCTCGGCACCAATTCTACTGGAGCGGTAAGTCGAAACGCTGCATGATCCTTCAGACAGACAATTGACTGCGAGATCAGATTCCTTCCCTTGTTTACCCTGCATCAGGCACTTCTATTAGCTCAAGTATTGACATTGCCAATGTGAGCAAGGGAGGACTAGTTAGCTTTTCATACCTCGATGCTCCTGCTTAGGGGAATTGTCGTATTATCCTAATTGTATTTCGCTGACATTCCTTCTCGTTAGCACCTCGCCCAGACAAAATTTCCGAAATTGATCCCCACTGCTCATAAGGCCGAGATCGAGCCCTTACTGCGGCAGAGAAATGTATTCGAGCAAGATATTCTCCTACTCTCATATGCAAGAAGCCCATTCGAGACATTACCTTTAATCGGAGATCTTGCCACCCAGAGGCGCAACGAATTCTATCGCAATAGCTACGAGTACAAAGTTGCTTTGCCGGAGAAACTGAAGCGGTGAGTCTCACTGTAGTTCGAGCCGTAGGATGCCCTAACAAGAAATTTGGAGTAGAAAGCGTGCAGATCTCGCCGATGCATTCGCATTTCCCGAGCTGCATCAGGCGCAAGATCGAGTTCAATCATGGCTGAAAGCCGTATACATGATTTGGTCTCGGCACAGCAAACCTGGGAAAAGCGCTTGGTTGTTTGGTACAAGGGATGGCACTGCGCGTAAGAGCATCTCAAACTTTTCACGATGACCCCTTCACAGGTTTCAATTGTTACCCGCAAACGCGGGCAGAGACCTTCGGGCTTTTCTATTTATGTACTGGCCCTGGGAAACTTGCTGACGCTCTGTCAACAGTCGACGCTCATGCCGCTGCTTTGATACATCGTTTGGTCGACATCGCGCGGTTGGAATTAGTCCCATTGGATTTGATCTGGTGGGCAGGTGCCACATTCAAGAATCCCATGTGGCAGCAAATATCCAAGGGGGGTGGTACAATGGATTGGGTTGGAAGGGAGTCACTGGTGGAGAAGACTTATGAGCCGAAGGCAGATGCAGATAAAGTCTCGAAATTCGGGGCAATAGGAAGTGGTCGAACAGATGAAGGGAAATTGTTGCAGCGGAACACGGATGACCCATCGGATTATGAGGTATTGGGAAGCAGAGGATTACTCGAAGGTAGTGTTGGCTGCAAATGAGAGGAAGCGAAGGCAGACCTGGTCGAACACCATATGAATTTGCTGTTGCTCGGGTGTGGCTGCATTCCCGTGCAGCCCAACCAAGTTGGGTTGGGCCGCAAGCGAAGCACTTGAACAACTGATGCCTTCCTTCGCGCTCTCTCCCGCCTCGCAACCTCGTTTCACTAGGCGAGTGCTTAAGCCGAATTGTATGTTTGGTTGGGCATGAATGGCATCGGGCATACACGCGACCCGAAATGGCAAATTCTGCAGGCAAAGCTGCCACATCACGTTCCCCTGGCCATCTTCGAGCCTGCTAAGTGCTTCCATTGCTTGAAATCTGTCACAATCAGTCCTATATCATGCCTATCGTCTTTTAGTGGGGGCTGAACACCGAGAACGGATGTTTCAATAGGCTCGTTGCTTCCTTGTACACTTGTGCTCAAGGCTTTTTACCTGTCCAGGCTGTCCTCGCTGTCAGATGTTGACGCAGATTCGAATCCATTTTCTCATATCATACATGAGACGGTGCTGCTCTCCTCATCGACAATCTTTTTAACAGCTTGCCCTTCAGTCTTTTGCCAATGCCGTTTGAGAGGTAGTCGCATCAAGCCCTGGACCGTTCCGTGGGAGACGATTCTCGCCATTCCTTTCTCACCGCTGATTTCCAACAATCCTTCTGCTGACCTTGAGGAATGGCCACTCATTATGGGTATCCAAATCCAGCTCGAGGGCACTCCCCAGCATCTTTCCATCCCTTCTTACATGAACCAGCCTGGCCGGCTCGGATGGATTTCGAACGGACCCATCAAGGCCGACAGAGTTTCCACGCGTTCGAGGGACAACCCACGAATATCCCAGGAAGTATCAGTCCTCAAAGAAGCTTTGGAAGCCCTCGAATGACAAGCGGACCCGAGATAGTGATGGATGATATCGCATCACGACCTCCACCTCCGAGCGAAAGGGATGTTTCCACTCCAGGGCCACTGAATAGGTAGGCAAATTTCATCTCGGTCGGGACGTTCGGAGGCAAGATCCCGGGGCACAGAAATCTGATTCGTGTAGGGGACCGGCCATACATCACCACAATCATCCTCTCCCAAGGGTACCGCGCAGATCACCACCGGGTTGGGGAACATCGCGTTATCGCCAACAACAAAACCAGCGTTGGCGTCGCTTCAACAACCTGCCACCAACTCTCCGCATTCCAGAGCCAAGTTACGACCCCAGGAGACAACCCGCATACCGAGAAGAACCAAGGAGGTCACCAGATCCTCGCTACCCTCACTCTCGGAATAGACCTTCTCCGCCACTATCATCGCACTGGCCATCCAGCTCCCATGATCTCAGGCATTCCATTTCGATGAACTTTTCCAATGCAAGAAGATACAGCCCATATCCGCCTCCTGCCCATCGGCGGAGATCCTCGTCCGATAGGCGGCGTCCTGACCGAAGGACTTCCAGCCCGGGATACCACCGTCCAGAGTGGGAGCGGGAATCTTCTTTCCAGCATCGTCGCCAGGAGCTCCGCGATAGAGGTACACCTAGTGCACCGGTTGTGAATGTTTGAAGCTTTCATATACGTTATCCTGGATAAAAAATTCCCAAGGATGAGCGCCTTCAAGGCGAGGCGCTCGAAAATACAGATACAGATTACCAGATGGATCCAGCCCAGAACGAGAGTGGTGCTGTTATGAATTTGGATTTCGTCAGGCAAGGACCTGACTTCATTGCCCTTCTCCACTTGGATTGTTCATGTTCGTGCACCTGCACGCAGTTTCCCGCGCTCTTGCATGGACCCTTTCCTGACTTGCATAACCTTGATTCCCTTGGAGCGGACCATTTCTTTCTATCATCGCACCCGCGCAGGATATCTGGGACTTCTTTACCGCTCCTCGGATAGCGATTGGTGTACAACTGCCAGATATACATTGCCGTTGGTTTCGAGGGCGGATTCTTATGTCGTCATGGGTCGGAATTGGGAAGCTGGTCGGTGGAGATGGAAAATACGTATTGTGGCATTTCACAGGCGTTAGAGGATATTCGGTCGGATTGGGGTCAAGAGTCATTGCTGGAGTATTAATGGATTTCTTTGAGGGTCGACTTTGGGTTTTTTGTTTCGTTCTTGGGTTTTGGTGCCCGACGTGAACCCTAGCCAACGTGAACAAATCTTGAGGGTTTTCCTTGTGTGAATATATCCCTCACATGCTTGCTCTCCGAATGTTACTCCTGACCCTTTCTTGACGGTGAGTCTTTTTTGCCCGGCTTATAGGGTGAGCGTTTGGGCTGCCCTTCGCGAACTTGACTCTCGACGTCTACAAACTGTACCTCAACTCTCGAGTATTGCGTTTCAAGGTAACTCAAGAATGAGAGTTCACAGATTGTTTAAGCAGAGTTTCCCATTTGTCTTTCTGCAAGAAATAAGGAGAGGCTCTTAGACTTGGCTTCTAACTGGGAACCCGTTTTCACCTGTTGAAACGAGTCACGTAGATTTCCTTCGCTTTCGACCTGTTATGGACGATTTCTTATGCAAACGGCTTGATATTAGTCTTTAAAAAGTAGTTGAGAGTGATCAAATCTCGCCCGAGAAAGACGTATTGACAGCAATTAGGGTATTTGAATTTGAAAATACCTCAGAGGTCGAGGGTTTGCCTGGCATAATGACTTTGCAACCCAGCCATTGGAATTTGTCCCACACTTAAGAAAATAGACTTGGGAATGCACAGATCCCTCAACTTACCTTGAGGATCACTTACAGCAGGAACTCGAGACCGATGTCTCATCCTAAACTCGACCGCCCTCCAAATCCTATACTAAGCATTTGCTTCACTGGTTCAAACCATACTTTAACTTCCCGCACATGTATCACAAGTTTGGAACAATCTCCTCTCACAACCCGTGCCTATATCCCTCACACGCCATAACTTGCAGCTTCGCATTCGCTCCTCGCGTGAGCAGAGCAAAGCAAAAATCCAGGCGTACTATTTTCCCAAAGCAGGTAGCGCTTACGTTAGCGCTGGATCGAGGCGTAGTCTTCTCCCATCCCGCCATTGCGTGGGACGCGAAACACATCCTTGAATCTCGAGTGCCAACGGGGAGGAGAGAAGTACGAGGACTAGATGTGATTGGTTCGCTGATCGATTGGAAACGGAGGACTAGTTTGGCTGGGGAAAAGGGGCGGCTTCGTTCCCCTTTCGCTTAAGCGAGGCACTGGAATTAGGAAAAGGAGACTTCATGCTGATTCATGGAGGGAGCGAGGCGCACACAGTACAGGTTGGTTAATTGAAGCTCGAGAGCTTCAACTCTTACGTACATCGCGACTGATTAAAAGGAAAGGATTTACTCCATGACCAGCACGCTTCTGAATCTCACCTCTCCACTCATCATGTGATCAAACGCCTTCTGCACATCCTTGAGTGGGAACTTCTCAACCATGCAGCGAATACCATGCAGCTTCGTAAACGCAATTGCCTCCTCTGAATCTAGGGCATGACCGCTGGGGAATCCATGAACGGCAGCAGCTTTGACAACGAGATCCGCGGAGTTGATCTCCACCGGTCCGCATGGAGCCAGAATCAGGAGCTTTCCGCCTGGCTCAAGGCCGCCGGTCAAAGGACTGATGGCTTTGGGGTTCGGAGCTGTGCAGACAATGAGACTAGCACCACCCAACTCCATTAACTTCTTGGCCGGGTCGTCTTTTGAGGTGTCGATGTACTCGTGAGCACCGAGTTTCTTGGCAAAGTCTCTCTTCTTGTCTCCGGAGCTGAGGGCGACGACTTTGTAGCCCATCTTGTTTGCGTACTGCACAGCCAGATGGCCAAGTCCACCAAGACCTTGCACAGCAACGATGTCACCAGGCGTGATCTTGAGTTTTCGGATGGAGTTGAAGACTGCGATTCCTGCACACAGAATTGGGGCGTATTCCACCGGGTCAACATCCTTTGGGACGTTCACCACAGCTTCAGTTCTCAGCAAGACGTACTCTGCATACCCACCATCCCTGGAGACTCCGTTGACGGCTCCGTTTTGGCACATCTGCATTTGGCCTCGTTGGCATTGCTTGCAGGTGTTATCGTGGCCTCCGTGCCATGGACCTCCAACTCTGTCGGAGACCTTCCATCTCTTCTCACCTTCGCCGACGGCTACGACATTGCCGATCACTTCATGGCCTGGGACAATGGGGAAGCTGTTGCCGAACTGTCCGGCTTGGACCATAGCATCAGAGTCTACAAGCGAGTTAGCAATTGCTTGATACAGGCTGTCTTGGCAATGTATATGTGAACATCATGTGACACAATTTGAGGAGGAGAAATTCTCAAGACGTACGACAGACTCCGCAGGCAATGACCTTGACCAAGATCTCGCCAGGGCCGGGATGCTTGAGCTCGACATCTTTCACGGTGATTGGGGCATCGGCCTTCTCGAAGACAGCAGCTTTGTAGGTCTTGGGAAGGGGGGTCATATTGGCAATGACGGTTTGGGCCGTGTTGTTGAGGGCTTCTGAGATATTGGAGATAGTGTTCATGAAGAAAGAAGATGAATTGACTAGAAATAAAAGAGAAATTGGTAGTAGGTATAAAGTGAAAGAGAAACTTTGCTTCAAGATCTAAGTAGCAAAGAGAACTCGACGTACACGGAAGGAGCTGCGCGACATTTATAGTTAACCTAACTCCGACTGCTGTTACTTGAGACCCTCTTCCCCCCGACGTCAATACTTTAAATAGTGGGAGTTAGCCTCGCTCCTAAAGCCTAGTCGGCTTTAGTCAGGGAAAGCGAGTTATCCCCAGAGAGTAAGTTATCCCCAGAAATTTTGGTGTGTTTTCTAGGCGAAAAGGAAAATCAAAAATTTCCCCGCCAAATTCGCGAGAAAATGAGTCGTGAAAATGCCATCTTTAATTAATTATAAGCTATATAATTTATTTAATTTAATAAAAATAAAAATAATAGAAGATCTATACTTATATTATAATTACTAACCCTTATAATATATTCTACTTAAGCGCGTGGAGTTATTTGACTTTTAATCGTGAAAAATCGCGAGTTTCACGGGGAAAAAACTAATTTTCATACTAAAATTTCTGGGGACAACTTGCTTTCCGGGGACAACTCGCTTTCCCCGACTAAAGCCGACTAGGCTTTAGGAGCGAGGCCAACTCCGACTATTAGCAGTTTTGCAGCCAGAGAATTGCGGAACTTCCTCTCATTCGTCCTACTTGGGGGATTATCGGCGATAGCCCCACAGTGACGATGCTGGATTATATCTCCGAACGGGTGGCTAGAGGTTCAAGAAGGCCTGGTTGCTTTCACTGGAGAACAAAGCAGCACCAACTTGTCTACGCCATTTGCGGCGAGAAAAGAGTTCCATCTTCCGCATTGTCGTCTTCGGAGACGGTGGGATGAACAAAAGCTGCGAGAGTTCCACTGAAATGGCTAGGGATATATCACGTGACCACATACCTAGGTAGGCGGTGAGGGAAGAGGGACTCGTGCACGGCAGAATCCGTCGAGTCCGTGCTTGTCACTTCATCGCTCTCGCATAACTCACAAATTGCTCTCGTCCGTCGTACACACAAGCCAATCCGGAGTGTTAATGCGCAGTATACTGTTATACGCAGAAGAGACTGTGCCGCAGCGTCGCACCGCGCCCCCTGCTGGCCTGCGCAACCGCAGCACCAGTCTGGTAATAGACCCCAGTGGATCGAATATGCGACAAAATGTTCCACCGTGGTTGATCACTTTGATATACGATACATGGATGCCCAAGCGGGTTTGCTCAAACTTCATCACTCTTCAAAGTTACAGTCCCCCAGAAGTGTTTGGGCTGTGAGGCTGTTAGACCGGGATACACCTTGTGCGACTGCTGTCAACATTAAGAGCACAAGCAGCTCCATGGGAAAGGATGACAGCTGATGTACTCCCAGAAGATAAGCATCTTGTACTGCGTGACTGCGCTTGCCCTCGATATGCAACCTTCGAACCAAGACACAGCAAGGCAGCCTCGCCCCGGTCCGGCTCCTCTATCGAAAGGAGACAAGGTTCCCAAGGATCGTGGATGGATCGAAGTGGCGCTGTAGGAAGGAATTCTTCTGGCAGTCATTGATATCACAGGAGCCTAAGCATATCCAGGATTCCGCTCCACCTTGCCTGCGTCCTGCACTCTTGCTCTGGCTCGCAAACAAAACGAGCGCAGGAGTACCGCGCTCCTTGTGAGCCTGCCCCGGGAAGTCTCTCCAATTGCGGCTGCTTGTATGACCTATCATGAATATCATCCCGTAAGGCCCCTGTCGAGGAGTGGCAGACGGCAGTACCTTGTGCATCAACTCTCAAGAAATCCGGGCTCACTGACCGGGCTCGGGGGCGGCACGATCTTCGCTTCTAGTCCAGATTGCGCCCCCAAAAGCGTGAGCCAGGTATTATTGGCCAATCGTTCCGGACAAGACCAATCGAGGACTGCGAAAGCGCGAAAGTAAGCTGAGCCGTGAAAGCGTCTCAAGCCCAAAAAGCGACTTGTTAACCGATTTTGACAGGGCAGTTAAACTTCTTCTGCGGCCTGGTATTATCTACTTTTATTCGAGCCTTCAATGCCCCTACTTGGTTCACACACCGTTGTTGCTTTGCCTCCGGGCTGCAGGTTCTTTATGGGTTTCTCAGTTTCTCGGTTTTCTTCTATCGTGGTAGCTGAGCCAACGATTTAGTACCCTCGCGGGCGACCGATCGTTTTGATCCGAACCTGTTCTTGATCAGTGAAGCCATCCCACGGCATTCTGTGTTGAGGATATTACTCCTCTCTGACCAGAGGAAATAGGGATCTACGACCAATCTCACATTTCACATCTTGGGATGTGAATGCCTAAAACACTTTCCAGCGCGGACGGCAGATGCATTGGCGTGTAAAGTAATCCAATTTCTTTCATTGCACTTTGCGTAACTGATGATAGTAATTGCAGAAGTTCATTGTTACGACCCAGTCCACGCCGAGCCTTGTCTTTGAGACAGATTCATCTTCTGCAGCTTGAAAATATACATCAAGAGCATCTATTGCCGATTCTCTTGAAACTTGGCTGCTCATAAGTGAAGGGCGAGAGCGTCAGCTTCCGGAGCACTTGTTCTTGATTCGGAACTTAACGATGTGTTAAGATGTCGAGTAGAACTTCCACTTCTAGTAGACAAGCCCTCGAAGTTGGTTCATCGGGAAAAGTACCTTGTGTTCATCTTGCTATCATTAGATCGACTTCTAACTTCTACACGTAGAGGACCTGTAGCGAAGCAACCTATTCTGATTGCAAGCGAGCCAAGAATCTCGACTTGCGGACGAATCCCGAAGAGGATAGCCTCGAAAATTGTATCGTGGTTGCGTACAAGACACTGCCCAAACACGACATTGAAAACTTACGACTCAAGGGATTAGAGTGCCCCTCCCCCAAGCTCATATCTAACAGCTCGTCTCCCAGAGTAAACATCAATTCCGAGCTTACTTTGAGAGTAGTTGATCACGATTCGGATTGTGTAGAGCGTAGAGAAGTGCGGTCCGAAGGCACTCTCGTATCAATCACAACAGATACGACGAACTCGAAAGCACAGCATAAAAACGAAAACGCGCTAGCCGTGCGATTTGACCTGTACCCAGGATCACGGTAGCTTCCTCAAATCCGTCTCGGGCACTGATCACTACGAAAAGCTCTGCTGGTCTGGATCTTAGTGCTCCATGAGTGTTCATAGCGATAATCCTTGGAGCCCTGGGCTTGGAACACCGAGATCCATGCTGGATTACAGTGAAAACAGTTCAGTCGCTTTATCTTTGTCTCCCAGATCACGCACATCTTCTCAGGTACCAACGAGTCTCCACTCGGAAACTCAAGACCCATCAGCACCATCGTCGACTGCGCCGGGCCAACGAACACCTCTGCCAACTAAGAAAGAGGCTACTTCAGCAAAAGACTTCTGGGAGACAAAGCAGGATATGGAGCAAGTTACTCAACGGACGCCCCTGATCCGAGATGAAAGGCCGGGGGAATCCCATAGGAGCTCGAGAGAGCACTCATCAGCCCTCCCAGCAGAAGCAAGTCTAAAGCGAAAGAGTCTGGACCCTCAGCGTCTCTCTCCAGAATCAAGCTCTGCAGGCTCCCTTCCAATGAGATCGTTGACTACTGGTGAGAATCACTCGAGATACAGATCACCAAGTTCTGCCCCATCTTTTGAGATTGTTGGCACAGATGCAAGCTCTGGTGATGCACCTCGGTCGACGACTTCTACGATCTTGATCTCAGATGACTCAGTGACTCCACCAAGGAAGAGACCTGCCTTGGACAACGATCGCATATTTTTGAGTGCAAGACAAGAAACAGCTCCATGGCTTTATTCTACCTTCCCATCGAACTCCGCGTTACCAGAAATGGGTGGCAATAAAGAAGCGAGCACCAGGATCATGAAGCAGCGTGGCAGAAAGCCTTCGAACAGCGATACCGCTGAACGGCGTCAGCTGAATAATAAGACTTCTGATGCAAGTAGCTCCGATCAAAACAGTCTCTCCAAGCACCCAAAGCAAGACAACATCACAGATGACGTTCCGCATCAGTTGCAGCCTTTCGACTATACACCACGGGTGAACTTCCAGAACCCAGATATATCTCAGCCACAGCCACATGCAAACAAACCCCTCACAAATCAACCCAGCACTCCTCCCATCCATCATCACACTCTTCCTCCCAGACCGTCTATCACGCCTCCTCCAGGCGCCTCTCCTCAGCTTATGGAGAAGTATCGGCCTCCTGCTGTTGTGTTCACCGTTGACAACCGAGCAGAGAGCCGCATGCTCACCACGGACGTCAAATCTTTCATTGAACAGTTCACAAAGAATGCCAGAGTCATCCCACCCGCCACCCAGCGCTCCACCTCGCAATGCGTATACCCGGCTGGTGTCATCATGTGGCAAAACCTACCTGACTTTTACAAATGGTATACGGAGACTACAGGATCAACTGCAATTGGACCATTGAGTTTTGAGCTAATTGATGTTAAATGGCAAACGAAGAAGGCATACGTAGTACCAGAGGGAGACGTCAACCACTTTCGCAGCCTGAAACAATATGTTTGGGATCTATTCTGGGTGGCCTCGAATCTCAACGGCGGCCCATCATTGTTCCAAGTTTCGATCTCATCCCACCAAAGTCATGGAGCGACTATTTCATCACAACCATCTGTCTGGAAGTCTATCAATTCTACGCATGCTCTGCCTCGAACTTCTGGTACTGCTAGTCTTGAAAACATCATGATCGTCCCTGAACCTCGAGCGCTCCCTGGAGCAGCATCCTCGTCGCCACGAACAGTAGGACGACCGCTACCGCTGTCGAATTTGGCGCACAGAACAAGCAATATTGAGAACATTCTGAACACCAAAGAGGGGAGAGAAGTTAAGAGTCGAGCTGGTAGAAGGCCGAGAGCACTTGCAAATAACCAGCAGTCCGGGAAGTCCACCATTGAATCGAGCCCCAACAAAAATCGAGTTCCTCGTCCCTCTGACTACATTCATGGACCTCCTGGACCTCCTGTCAACGCAAACCGTACGTCGTGGGACAAAGCCATGCTTCGGGATCGTGCTCAAGGGTTTGTAAGTTCCATCCTCTGTGTTGAAATGAACAGCGTTACTGATAATCCTGAAGCTCGAAGGAAGGAACGATGTTGAGCTTCTGAATGAAGAATCGACGGTCCATGACAAGCTACCCTATAAGGGCGGAGCAGAAGTCTGTGGTGCCATCGTCGATAGAAACAGCGGCAAGGGATTGGTGACCGTCACAGGAAAAGGTTTCATCACTCAAAATGTAATGACAGGGCTCGATGAAAGCGGCGACCGCTACCAGGAGCTCAACATACAAGCAAAGCAGACATGCATGCTCCATGGAGATGCTGTAGTTTTGTACTACAAGCGGCGATCCCTTGCATCTCCTCAACACCCTTTGCAACCTTCCCCAAAACCACAAATCTTACCTACCACAGCCACGTCATCAACAACCAGCTCCCCATCAGCCGTCGACATCATAGTTCGGCTCCAGATAGACGGCACAGGAAAGTTCGGCGCCCCCTTCGATAAATCAGTCCTCCGCCCAAAAGTCAACACCACGGAATTCTTCTCCTGGTTCTCAACGCAGACTCGACGTGGCGGGCCCCATGGCCCACCTTGCTTGAAGTTTACCTTCAAGGATGCGATGCCAGAGCCAAAAGCGACGGAGGTGTCGCGCGGGAATGAAGACCACTTCAATTATATGAGAAAGGATGTCAAGGCGCAGTGCGAGAAGGCGAAGGCTTACATGCCGGGTTTGAAGGAGTTTGTTGTCTTAGTGACAGTGCCAGGGTGGTTAACTTCAAAGGGGGGAGAGGAGGAAGATTGGTGAGCGTGGACTCCTGCACCGCAATCTTCGTGGCCTTGGATGTTGTGCATACAACATGCAAACCAGGAACATATTTCCAGCTCTAACATGGATGGTCACATCGGCTGTGATATATCTTCGCCTTAAATGCAAATTGTTTCATCTGGGTCCCGGTTGCTGCGTAGGATAACCAATTGTCAGCAACACACGATGCTTACCAACAGCAATGAGGCTCTATACGCATATGGGGGTCAGCAAGTACATGCCCTTTCGCAAACGAGTCTATCTATAATTGGATAGTTGGCTCCGGGGATAGTGACCGGCCAATGAAAACCAACAAAGCGTAAGCAGCATCCATTTAGGCATTGTATAGTTACATTCCACTAAACCCCGCTTCTAGGTCGCGAGACACACTGGTATTCATCCGGCTTCATCCAGCTTAGGTCATTCATATAGCTCCACTCACGATACAGCTCTCGCAGTCAGAAGAGTGGCAAACGAGTTCCTTCGTTAATCGGACGACCATAGGGAATCCTACTTGCTGTCAAGAAGATCTAGAGCAAGCACCAGCATGGAACAACCGCTTTCTGAAGCAGAATCGCTACCAGCGATTAGTGTGACTAGTCCTAAGCCTAGCGAGCCAAGTTCATCGCCTGCCACGGTCGAAGGCTTGGACGACAGTCGACTTACTCCTACGCCTACGCTACCGAAGACTTCTCCAGATCAGCGCCAAACATTTAGCATAACAGCCACGCCTCAACCGGTGACTTCACCAGTATCTGATCACTCGTTCCCGAGTTACAACATCCAGTTCAAGAATTTTGGACAAGGTACGAATGTGCTCGATACGCAAAGTAATGTTCCTCGCTGCGCAGTACAGCATGCAGCTTGTCATGTCCACACGCGCAACACGCAGGGAAAGAAAGACAACGCGAAAAAGTCCAACGCTGAAGCAGAGGACTTCGGGACCAGGAGCAGAAAACACAAAGGTGCAATGCCTTCCTTCTCGAGCCCCTGGGCCCCGTCCTCTTGCTCTCCGAAGAAAGTCATCTGGAAAGAAGTCGAGGACTACAACCGCCAGCGGAAAAGAGTCAGATTTGTTGGGTGGGCTGGGGTGGAGAATCCGTGGGAGATGGAGGGCTCATCAACGGCTTGCTCGGAGGAGAGCGATTGCTCAGACGAGTACGCGGCTCCTGGCCCGACGAAACGTCATGGAAATTCCAGTGAGAATCAACAGGCGAGGAACGAAGAAGTGACTGGGGATGATGTTGGGAAGGACGAACTTGGAGGTCGGGATGGCATCAAAGTCATGATCACCACTTCGAAGGACGGCATGACCACGACTGTGCTCGAAGCAGGCCCAAATGCCAAACTTGGAGATGGGGTTGAGATTGTCACCAAGACAGTTGTGCGTGGTGAAGAAGTGACGACGGTCACAACGACTACGCTGATTCCTTTGTCTGATGTGAACTTGAGGACAGAGAGGAGAGACTGAGACTGAAGCACCTGTCTCGAGTTTGAGTGTGAAAAGGAGTGTTGAAGAGAGTGACAGGTGAGGCTTGGGCCGCTTGGCTTGAGACCAGCGGATGCGGGGTTCGGGAACTTGTTTCTCGCGTGACGGATAAACGGGGGGCAAGGAAGGCTTGATTGACGTTTTATGGGTCTGCTTTGGCGTCCCCTGCTAACGAAGTAGTGAGGTTCCTAATTGCACAGCAGAAGGGTTTGAATTTCTAGGATGGTTACTTACTTTGAAGGCGCGCGTGGATTGTCTTGGAGAACGCGGGTGGCGTGTACAGGGGTATATATTCCGCGGGTAATTCCCCGAAATCCAGCATGAGATCGGAGAAGGAGACGGGACGGCAGCCCAGCCTCGTTTTCAAGCCGCACTCATGGATGGAGACTCCCGAGCTGGATACCTAAAGAAGCTGCAAGTTTAGCGTATTCAAGATTGTGTTCTACCTGGCTCGCCTGAGTACCTAGCAACCCTGCTTTTCAGGGACCACTTGTCAGCGGCCCGCCCCCCAACATCAAGCATTTGTTGGGTGTCCGCGCTCTCAGACCCTGTTTCCGCTCTTGCAGCGGTGCCTTCTTTCTGGGTTGTGCCAGGCACGCCCCCGAATCACCACGATAACGGGCAAATTTACCATGAGATAGGACCCCGGCTGCCAGTGCCAAGTATGGGGCAAAGCATTAGTGCGCTTTGCCGCATTCGGATGCAACTCCACCTCAGGAGTTCGTGGCCTCGTGTTCCATTTTATTTCCTTTCTCTTGTTTCTATCTGCAGCAGTAAAGACACAGCCTGCCGCGATGATTCCCAGGCGGTTCTGGGGCGGCCTTACGTTCTGGGTTGCCGCGTGCATTCTTTTCTCGCTGTACTTTTATCAAGGGCATGTTGAGGACCCCGCGAGTGCTGTTGCGCCGGTTGGGCAGAATAACCCACCTCCGCCCCCTCCTCCAGAGCCGGAACCAGAGACGAAATTAGAGACAAGTCCACAGAAAAATCCAGAGATACAATCAGAGGCAGAACCAGGGACAATTCCGGAAATAAAACCAGAGACAAAACCAGAGACGGAGTCAGCGACAGAAGTAAAGTATGAGATGGATATGGAGGGCAAAGTGATCAAGGATGAGCAGATATTTACCTACAAGGACTATTCGAATGAGACGAAATTTGATCCAATTGAGGACAACTTCCCACTGGGCAATTCAATACAGTCGAGGAAGGACTTTCCCAAGATTCCGTCTTGGAATAGGCCGCCCGCTACACACGTCAAGGAGAAAACTCCCTTGTTCATTGGGTTTACGAGATCTGTATGCATATCCCAATCATTCCTTGGACTTCAATTCGGATTCTCTCCCAAGTTGCCGGTCCAGAAATTGAAGTTCTCCAACCAATTGATGAAGCCATGCTAACACAGCCTTGTCACAGTGGCCCCTCCTCCAACAAGTCGTCCTCTCCTACATAACGGCCGGCTGGCCCCCCGAAGACATCTACGTCGTCGAAAACACCGGTACCTTTCACTCGAACAAGAAAGGGCTGCTCTCCCTCCAGAACCCGTTCTTCCTAAACCACACCCGCCTCGACCTCTTCGGCGTCAACGTCCTCATAACGCCCACCCTCCTCACTTTCTCTCAACTACAAACATACTACCTCTTCACCGCGCTCGAGAAAGGCTGGGACTACTTCTTCTGGTCGCACATGGACGTAATAATCACCACAGACGAGCGATCCAACGGGTCCTTCTATTCTCGCGTCGTCGACGGGCTGCGCGAAACGCAAACGAAAGAATATCTGGGCAACTCCACCGACTGGGCAATCCGCTTCTACGCCTACGACTGGCTCGCCCTAAACCACGTGCAAGCCTTCCTCGACATCGGTGGCTGGGACACGTTTATCAGTTACTACACCGCGGACTGCGACATGCACGAGCGCTTCAAGATGGCGAACGTCAAGCTCGGGGACGCGGAGGCGGGCTATGTGAGCGATGTCGGGACGTCCATCGACCTCTCGCTGCTCTTCCGCAAGAAAATCTCCCCCCTCTCCCCGCCAAAAACTGCCGCGGAACTCGATGCCCTAGAGGAAGACGAGCGGGGCGGGGACGGGTACAGCAAGCTGGCGGAAGCAATCTCCGTCGTGGTGGAAGAGAAGAAGAGTCCAGAGCATATCCGGAACTCGTGGCAGGGGCAGCAGACAGGCGGTCAAGGGGATCCGTTCTATAGAGAGCCGCATGGCTTTGCGGAGAATCTGGAGAGGGTTGTGCAGTGTGGGATTGAGAGCTATGAGAGGAAGTGGGGTGGGCATAAGGGGTGTGGGTTGCCGGGGTTTAAGTTGGAGGATATTTGGATGTTGGAGAAGGTTGAGGTTCCTGAGCCGCTGCCGCCCCCGGAGGAGGAGGAGGAGGAGGAGCCGCCGATGGAAAAGGTGGTGGATGAGTGAGAAAAAGTTATAGAAATTATGAGGGGTTTGTATTATTGGGATAGACGGAGTTGTTTTGGGTTCTGGGGGCGCCACGGTGTATAAATCCTTTGGGGGCCGGGATTTTGTATACTAGGCGAAGGAAGTATATTGGCGAGACCAATGTTTGGATATATGAATGACATTGCTACCATTTGAGGTGTTCTGAATGTTCTCTTCGCCTAGTGACTCACATACGAACCGCAATGGTTCAGGGCTCCTCTCCACGGTGACCATTAATGAAATCTCATCAATCTACAGCTAAGAGGTTGGTTGCTGGGTTCATATTGATGACTAGATAATTCAGGAATACGAGCCCGTGAAGCGGGACGTTATCAGATGCAGGTTCTACGGCGGCTATTAGAGGCTCGGGATAGAGGAGAGAAAGAAGATAATCTATTCAAGGCTATGTAGGCTCGATCTTTAAGGGATCAGGAACTAGTGTGGCTTGCTCCTTCCGTACCCGACAGCGGCAACTGGGCCATAATTTGCTCTCTTCGGAGCCTACTTCATCTATATATTTTCAGGCCAGGTCGTGGAGAGGGCATCGGAGGCACAAAGTACCAGGAACAACTCCGCCATGGTCCGGTGGAGATGAGAAGTGCGCTGACTGTTTTTCATCCCAGCTCAGACGTTTCTGTTATGTGAACGCTCTTTCAGCCGATTAGAAGATATTTCAACAGAATTCACCCCTTTACGATGATTATCGACCAAATATTATCGCCCTAGGTAATTCTCGAACATTAAGATATTTCATTGTCCCTGAACTTTTGGACATTGGAACGTCTGGATTTCATCTTACATGGTGAATTATAAATAACTCTCCTCACTTCTACCTAATATCTTAAATCTTGAGACTGAAGGACTTGGCCCAACAAGAAGTACAGTACACACCTACACTCTGCAGGTGCAGGGAGGCAGCGGAGCAGGCAAGAGAGTGGGGAAATGTTGATACCAGGTACTAGTGGAGGCTACGAACATCTTCTGGTGAGATGAGATGTACCTTGTGTGCTTTTTATCTCGTCTCAGCATTTTCTATCATGTGAAGACTTTTCTATATTTTTGTCGACTGGGATGAGATGAAGAATAGCTTTTATCCAAAGCGTGAGTTTGGGACGAAAATGGGTTGCTGAGATTTTATACTTTTTATTTACGCTATAGAAAGATTGGATGAGAGGATGCGGGGATAATGAGATTGTTGGTTAACTTCGATGTCATATCAGATGAAAGGCGCTTTTCATCTCAGCTCAGCCGTTTGGATTTTGCCGATGTGCCAACACTAGGGTGATGATTTGAGTCACATCCAAACGTTGACATTGCGATGAAACTAAGATAAGAAGGTTCTATAGAACTATGAAAAATCAGATGATGTATGTTCAAGCTGAGACGGTATCCAGCTGCACTTTAGTGCTAGCACGGGTTCTCATAGCGACCAGTTATATGTGAAAGGCTTGAAAAACACTAGGATGAAGAAAAGTTGCATATGAAGATGGAAGATTGAGTTCAGAGATTTATATATTCTATTTGTATCCAAGTTCTGTTTTGAGCACAGATTCACTGTACTAAACACGTACAATACCAGCTCTTGGAGGGCCTGCCATCCTAAGTTTGAGAGTCGGGAAAGGTTTGGGGGCTGCCCCAGGTCTCTTCGAGCCTTGTCGGGCAGCAAATGAGCGTGGTGTACATCTCCTCGTCCACCCCCTTCACTGATACCCATCCCATGAACTCCAGGGCGAAAAACTCACTCGAGACTACTTTTCGCAAGATTCTCGTTCTTGTGGTATCGGTCAACTCGCCTGTCGTGTTCACTGTACCCCTCGTTTGGATTCTCCAAATCTCTCGAATGAAGTCGTCTGAGACGGCTACCTCGCCAGCTTCTGCCAACCCCGCCACTCGAGCGGAGCGATTGACCATGGGGCCGTAGTAATCCATTCGCTGAGAAAGGGGATTAATTTCTGTAAAATCTGGCATGCCAAAGTGGATTCCCGTTCGTACCGCGAGGCACTCAAGGGCGACCTTGGTCTTCTCGACCTGCTTCGGTTGCCTATGAAAGTCAAGGATTGCTTGGGCCCAGTCATGAGTACAAATCGAAATCTGCACGGAGAGACAGAACTTCAAGGCATCCATAGCATTCTGGAAAGCTAAGTGGAAGCCGTCTCCTGTAGTCTTGATCTCGTAGCCGCGGAAATCATTGATGAGCGGACGGATCAAACTATTATGGTCTGCTAGAGCATCCCACATTTCGCGACTATTATACTCCCATAGCGCCGTTGAGTCCACGACGTCTGTGAAGACGCAACACATCGGACCGAATGGTGCGGCAATTTCTGGTACGGTGTTACCCATTGTTGAGTTTGGGGATGAAGCAGGGATGCGGTTTCGGGAACTGGTTCGGGAGCTGCTTGGATTGGAATTGGGGGGAGTCAGGATGGTCCTCCTCGTGCCTGATACTCTGGGAGCAATTTCTGGCAGTGTTTGACCCATTGTCGCGTCTAGGGAAGGATCCGGCCTGCGGAACGTTCTTGGCTTTGATCTGGAGGGAGTTAGATTTCTCTCCATCTTTCCTGATGCTTCGAATGACTGTAGAGATAGAAGAATTTAAACAAACCAGGTATAGTATTTGGTAGCGGTGACACACAATTTGTCAGTGAGAGTGATCTGGTGGTGAAGGTGCTGGAGAGCTATGGAGTGGAGAGTATAATGCATGGTAAGGACTTTCTCTTAAATATACAGAATGCCAGTGTTCGACGACCTGCTTCTCCAGAGACAATTGCATTGTTCTGGAGTGACAAAAACACGCGAATTTCAAAAAAGCCAAACAGAATTAGGATACTGTCCTTGAGATCCGCTTCTGGACAAAGGATATCATATCACCAGGACTTGTACTAAAGAAAAGTCTCTTGTGGGATCACTGATCAGTAGCAGCCAGATGTTCAATCAATGAGTTGAATAGAGACAATTGCGTTGTTCTTGCAAGGCGTGTCAACGGGTGACCGCAAATACGCTAAACACGGTGGGGACAATGTTCTCGAGGCTCGATGTTGGAACAAAGAGCACTGCCATGACCTGAATGCTCCATACAAGGACACTGATCAACGGAAGAAAAAGCTTTTTGTGTAAAACAAAGGAATTATAGAACTGCAAAAAGGCTTTGTGGCGCAGTGAGAATCGATAATGGAACCTGTGAAGCTCCAATTGAGGAGAGGTAAGGCAAGATCCTGGTTCCTGAATCCCAGCTAAGATGCAGTCCCGACGCCTTGACAAGGTGCACATGCTGATGCTTGGCGAACAGATCATGGATGAGGAATTGGGTCAAGGCTCCAATATTAAAGCGAGCAGTCGCGACTTGTGTGACACAAGCATGCTTGTCAATCCCATAGTAAGATTACAATAAGACTTGTTGCAATTGCTCCCAATTGACACTTGCGTTACAACCTAGGTCATCCAATAAATTACCTCACCATAAGCAATATATGTTCAGGATGGCGCCACTATCGTCAAAGACCTACTGCCGGTATGCATCGAGACGGCTCGGGAGAGTCGCAATCTGTGTCCGTTCTGCCGATGGTAGAGGCTCGGTTGAAGGGTCCCATACCTCAAAGATTCCGTACTTCTAGAGGATTGGATCAATAACTCAGAAGCTGCTGGACTATTTGGAAGGAGAAGTGCAATATGAAAAATATATTGCAATGAGAAAGTGTTGTTCAAGAGGCTAGGGAGGTTGGAAGCAGCGGCTGATCTGCAGCGCTAGTGAGGTGACAGGCCTGGCCAAAGAGGAAGCTGCATGACAGCATGGGGACAGCTTGTCGAGAACACCTCTCTTCTCTCTCAAAACCACCACCAAGAACCACACCAACGACCCTTCCAATTGACCGAGCAGAAATCTTCTTGTCGAACCTCTCGCTCCAAGCGTAATATTCCGCTCCACAGCTAGGCAATAGGGACGGCGATGTGCAAACGCAGCAGCCTATCCTCAGACGCGTAATCAGGCTGTGATCCTCCGAAACATATCTCGAACTCCCCGCTAACCTTCACCTTTTCTTTCCGTCAACAACAACTCAGCCAAGATGGCGGGCATGAACGTAAGTGCTTTCTCAATAGTAATGAAAGAGATACAAGCGCAGTCACTAATTATCCTCTTTCTAATAGCCATTCCGAATCCTGGCCGACATCTCTCATACCTTGTCGAAATGCATCCTCATCTACGCAATCCATCGAAATTCCAGCACAGAGGGCGTCTCGTTGATAACACAAGCGCTGTACTGTCTAGTCTTCGTGTCCCGCTATCTCGACCTCTTCATGCCCAATACACCGTGGAATACCACGCTGAAAATATTCTACATCTTAAGCTCTATCTACATCCTCTTCCTTATGTTACGGGTCTATGCGCGCACAAGGGAACGTGAAACCGCATGGAAATTAGGAGCCTTCTCCTTGGTAGGCAGTGCCATCGCCGCGCCGTTTGTAATGATGATTTTTAAAAGCAAGACGATTTGGGGGTTCACAGAAGTAGGTGTCCTTCCGTGCGGTCTTCGTGTCTCAGACACCAAGACTAACAAAGCATAGGTTGCCTGGGTGTTCTCTATCATCCTCGAGTCTGTTTGTGTCCTACCTCAGCTCGTACTACTCCGTCAGACCACCGTTCCGACAGTGATCGACTCATACTACCTCGTAACGCTAGGGTCATACCGAGGGTTCTACATTTTGAACTGGATTTGGCGCGAGATCGACCCGAACGAGACCCATCCACCGGATGCTATATCCATTATCTTTGGTGTCATTCAAACAGCCTTCTACATTGATTTCGCATGGGTCTATTACTCACGCCAAAGAGTCAAGCTACGGAATGGTGGTATCGTGGATGCGGATGATATGCGAAACAGCTGGCTGCTGCGAACTGTGTTTAGACACAAAGCCGTTGTGGGGCATGACGACGAAGAGAGCGCTCCTGCTCTCGGCGGAAGCCCAACTGGAAACGGAAGGCCAAATGGATCTGGCAGAAATGGCTCGAAGTGGGGAGCCAGAGGAATCAGCGTTTCTGCAGATGATGGGGTCCTGGAGGGGGAAAGGGAGCGGCAGAACGGTTTCCTTGGTCAGGAGGAAGGGGTTATTGATACCCTCACTGGCGAGGAGACTGATCCAGATGCCAAGATGAAAGATCCTGATGAACTGGCGAGGATCCTGGATGACGACGACGACGATGATGATGGAGTTCTTCCGGGTGGGGAGAGTTCTGAGAGAGTAGGGAATGGCTCGGAATGGAGGGATGGAAGCAGTAAGTAGGATGGGAGTGAGACTAGATGGTCGGTTGGGAGTTTGTCCGTTTCTGTATTTGTTTGGTTGAAATACCCACCAGCTGCTGAACTCGCGTCCTATTTTTTGGGTGAAGCTCACGTTAATCTTTATCAAGCGCCCATCACAATGCTTTGGCAAGTGCCTCCATATCATATTTTGCAGGCTGTGTCTGAAAATTGAGATGTATCGCAATCTGCGGCAGACTCCCTCGGTTGTGGAGATTGCTTGCTTCACTGACTTAGCTTGATTTTTGCGAGTGACCTTGGACTGAGGCGGAGTCTGTGGCCGATGCGTACGATGTGGACGGAGTGTCAAACGGTAAACTCACTTCTTTGTTATCTCATCATCATGAACTTTCATCTGAACCTAGTCTTGGATGCGTCAATGCATTTCATCTCAACAAAGGTGCTGTTTCGCTTCGGAGCAAACTCGATAATACAAAGCTTTGTGCTCTGTTTGAGATGATGGAGTGTTGTGATCCATCTATTCTAGCCTGCCATCAGGCCAATACGATCTGACTAATTTGCTACCATGTGGAAGACAAAGACAGCTTGAGGAGATCTGCTGGATGATTCTATATTTCTCTGCAGTGTAAGTGAGCATGGGACGAAGGGTTAAGTACTCATCACAGTTCCCATCTGCCAGAATGATTCGATTTCCATACCATTTCAAAGTCCTCTTATCCATAACTCTCTTCTATCAGCGCTGGCCGCTCCTTTCGTTCATTTTTAAATTACTATGGACTACTGCTTCCTGTTGGCTGAAGATCCCGGAGATCACAATAGCTGGACTTCTTTGGCTTACACGTGCCAGGAGTTGGTAGATGGCGTTCTCGACCATATTCGAGATCGTGGGCCGTCTTTAAAGCATAAATTCCAAAGCAGAGAACTCAACAGTATATACTGGCCAGTCGATAAAAACGGACAATATAAATCAGAGGAGAGACTTCTCAAAGATTATTGGGATATGTTCAACGAGCTATTCTTCTCCAATGCCCTGACTCCCACGCGTTCTCATTGGAGGCTCATTGAACGAGATGATCTGCTATGGAATGGGGTTCGCCGCCATGGTGAAACAGACGATTGCCGACTCGATTTCGAACTCTATGACGACCCAGAACTCTTTAGACGCGAGGTTGATGCTGTCATATTCATCTACAAAGACCTGCAAGGACACCCAATGGAACGACTGCGAATATATATCCAAACACTGCTCCATGAGATGATCCACGCCTTTATCCAAATTTACGCCTGTTTCTGTAGTCGTTGCAAAACGAAATATGAAGACCAGGAGGGGAAGACAGGTCATGGCCAAGCATGGCAATCCATTGCCTACGAAATCGAAATCTTCGTCCGCAACGAGTTGGGTCTAGACCTTGATCTAAATCGAGTCATTTCAATAGCTGAGGAGCTCTATAAGTGTAGAGTTGATGTTTCATGTGGATATCTCTCCACTTTCAATGTTGACGAGGACAAACTTGCAGACGAACTTGCTAAGCAATACAGCCAAGAGAGAGACATCCTCAGCAGAAATTTCAATGGTGAAAATTCAGTCCAGGATCCTTTTCCTATGAAGTCCTACTTCAGTTCAGATGACAGCTCAAATGGAGAGCATGATACCGACTCCAGCGATGACTCTCATACCAGCAAGAACCACTCCAAACACCACGACTCCTCCTCCATTTTAGACGGCAGCTCAAGCAGTAAATACGATGACTGCTCCAACACAAATCCCGTGGAGGAATCCAGCCAAGAACTTGATGGAGCAGAGATCTAGACGTATCGGCAAAGAACCCATTAGAACGAGGATCCAAACGATTTCGACGATAGCGGCAGCTGCTGACGGGGGTACTGCTCGGCGAGTTTCGGCATTCGTAAGCATCTTAGGTTTAGAAGATGGTATGTTCGAGGAGTTTTGTAACTCTGCAAGGCGCTCTTTGGCTCCATTTTGTCTACCCAGATGAATCTCAAGTAGGAGAGCATTTGAACAATACATTTCTATTCAATCAAGCAATTATCTTTCATATCTATTCAAAACATTTATTACAATATCTCTCTTCCCCGTACATTCTCCAATACAAGTCTTCATAATCAAAATGCAGTCGTCAAGTGAACCCAACCTGGTCGTTAGTCATTATAAAAGTTGTAATTATAATTCTATCTCCGAACTTAAGGCCTGCGTTGGGGGTATGGCCGGCCTTACTTCCTGGGCTCGCTCCGTCAATGACTAATCTCATAAGTCACCACCCCACCGTGGAAAAAAGAGGCACGGATTTTTGAAAGGGGAGAAGTACATCTCGTCACAAAATCGAAGTTAGATGATCTTCTCGTCTTAGAATAGCTTTCTTTTACGATTTTGGCATTTGGGCCGTTTCATCTCATCTTGAGAGTCCTGCCCTCGTCTCGAAGTCTACGCTATTCCAGAAATGAAGTTCCGAATGTGCGTGACACATTGGAATAATCAACCCAAATGGTATCTCACATACTTCAAAGGATGAGAGGTGCTATTATTAATGCGTGCCTCGCAGTTTCTGGGTATTCGTGATAAGCATGAGTGGAGGCAAGAACGGATGTAAGAGCTTCCTGAGGTTCATCCATTTGCTATGCTGAAAGAGGCCTGTTACAACTATGGAAGAGAACGGGTTTCATACAGTGCAAGACAGGCTGTCCTAATTCAACGCAATACTGCAATGTCTTTTCCAGAATTCTCGTCCGGTCGTGTGGGACCGTGGTATAAAGGTATTGGAACCTTAGACTCACTTTCCTCCAAGTTATGCATGATAGTTCGAACTTTTGACACATCAAGGCCAAGCTCGTGGCACAATTTCACATCCAATACGCCACCGTAAGAGTGCCATTTCTCCGCCATAGCTTTGGCACGTTTCAAGTCTACCCTGATTGCCAACTTTTCCTGGCAAACCTCTCAAGATCACGAGCAATCTGTTGCCAGACGATGCCGTGACCAGTCTTGTATTCGATTTGCAGGTATCGGTCCGAGCATCCAAGGCATTTGCAAGTATATCGTGTCAGGAAAGCATGGATCATTCCATGCAGCAGCAGCTCAACATAGTAGAGCATTCTCTGATCCCGGTTCTCCATTTCAGACATTTCCCAGAGCATGATTCGAGGTCTGTTCGAATCTCTGCAGCAGGTGGGGGAAGCCCGGGGATCGATTGTCATGCTTGTGTCCTCGCCAGCATATCGTTTGCACTCATCTCCGCCGTCATCTACCCCAGTGATTGACCAACTGACTCGGGGCGGATCCAGAAGATCATCGAACAAGATCTTACTCAAGTTCGTGTAGATATCTTCAAGAAGCTTCCAATCCTCGACAATCGAGTATTCTTCTTGACCAATTCTGTGTCGGCGATTGGTTCCGGGTTGGTAGAAACCACTGCTAAACCAGTCTTGAAAGGAAGCGTTGGTATCGTTGGGGTCGTCTACCTTGCTAGGATCCTGGAAAGGAGTCCCTGGGCTTGTGTGAGCGTGCGGCCCATGACCGAATGATCATTGTCTGGGAGAGGCTGTGGGGCAAGGAAGCAAGTCTGATCGGCTTGGTCCATGCTGGAGATGTTTCAGAGCGCTTTGTGAGCTAGTTTTGCACGTTCAACACGGCTGAGAAGCAATGTGGTTGAGTGGCTCAGGATTTAGGGGCAGCCCCTTTTTTAAGCGAGATGTACTCAAGCCCATTTGCTCAGGTTGTTCTGATAGATTACAGTTCCTCAATGTTCCAGACACAACATGAAAGATAGGGATTGGCGATAGGGTTGGAGAGTGATTGAACCTATCATGATAAGATCTCGAAAGTGTCAGAATAATCGAGACCAACAGATCTCTAGCTAGTGTCGGAATGGTCTCATTGCTCCGGTACTTTGGGAGCGCATTGCTCGATGATACGAAAGCCTACACGGAACTCATATTGTACTGCAACAAACTTTATTTTGATGAAATTTTATTATATAATTGATGGAATATACTGAAACTGGCAGCGAGTGAACGTCAAACAGTGAGGGGTCGTTTGAATTTCAAGTCTTAACAACCTCAGCAACCTCAGCAACCTCTGCAAGAGCAGGGACAATTTTACTCGACTAACTGCAAATGCCTTGAGGAGATGAAGCTGCGGGGGAGATAAAATGTTCCTCTGTCTCCAATGCGCTCTTGAAGTCCTGAAGAGTGCCTAGCTTGACCGCGATACTGTCGTCGTGATGGTCCTGGAGAAGCTTGAGGAAATTGTAGGATTTTGCTTAGGATCCAAAACAATTCGAACAAAGGTATGAGTCAAAGTTCCCTTGCTTTATAAAAGACCTAAGAAATTGTCAGACTTGGGCACAATCTGCTTTATTCCGTGCGGGTACTTCTTTGTCCAAGGACTTAGAACCATTTGCAGCAACCAATGAGTGACGGTCGAGAGACATTCTCCTGGGCCAAACCGAACGAACTCTGAATCGCCACGATGAAAGTGGCCAATGATAGATTGAACCTGGCATGCTTCGTTCTGGGTTGTTCCCGTGAAGGTTGGACATTCGGGTTCAGCGGAGTATCGAAAACTGAGGAAGCGTTTGCTTGAAGACACGAAACAAGATAAAAAGGCTAATAGTGTACGGATCCACTTTCGATGAATATAAAAGTACCCCAGATCGGCCTAACGTTCATCTGCCCAAAAATTTGCATCGAGTTGAGAAGCTGTGCTTTCATCCGAACTTTCCAACGCATCACTCGTCCAGCCAAAAGTCTCATTGAGATTCGTCTTACAAGTGCTATCCACTGACCTTCTTGTCTCATATTTCGCAATGTCGGAATGCTACTTGAATACCAATGCCATTTCTTCTTGGCGTTGTGACCCACCAGATACCAACATCAAGGCTTTATCACTCAACTACGAGCAGGCAGTCGATTTAATAAAATACAGCATTGCAGCATCTACCTGCCAAAACGCCCGGTATTCGCAAGGCTTTATCCATTCCGAACTGAAGCTGTTGGAAAGGAGCCCCGAAGATTTGGATCTCCTGCTGAAATATTTCCACATTTTTAGCGAAACGTTCTTCTTAGGTATCTTAACAACGACCAATTGCCCTATAGAATTCATCCTCAAGGGAACCAAAGATGATCCAAGATGGACAGACAATAAGAAAAGCAGTCTAAATATGCGAGGGTATGCGAGAGGTTCGAAGTCTGACAAACAGTCCAGAGCAAGATCCGATATCTTCATTTTCGAGGACGAAACCACCAACCTAGAGGATCGGTTCCGCCAATATCTTCAAACTTTAGCCCATGAGATGACTCATTCGTTCCTTGAGGTCTTTGTGTGCCGATGTAGACACAAATGTGGGCTTTTGCAGGCAGCAGAGCTTGGCCTTACAGGACATGGCTTAGCATGGCAGAGGTGTGCACAGAGAGTTGAGAATTTCCTAAAGAAATACTTACATCCAGAGGCGCACTTGTCGCGGAATCTTACCATGTCACTTGAGCTTAGCATGACAAAAAAGGAATCGACAACTATGCCACTCCAGGAACTTAGGTTGGACAAGGAAGAGGTGGATAAGTGGATTCCGTACTTCGCAGCCGCAACGGCAGCAGCACGGCGAGAAGTGCAAAAGCAGGTACGTAATATCACCAGCCATAGTAACAGCTACTGATCACAACACGATAGAGGAAATAGGTAGTGAGTGGAGAACCAACGGGGAAAGAAGAGTATGAGTAAGGAAAGACAACATGATTAGCGTCAAGTCCCAGAAAACACATCATTATCAAAGTTTACTTAGTCATATACACCGCTTAATGCTATGACTTCCAATGTACCAAATTTCAATGTTCCGAATTTATTCGGAACATCGACGAGGGAATTGTGATGATGTGAAGTTGAGAAGAACCAGGCGAGTCCGCGTTGGTCCTAGCGTGGTCTGAAGCTCCATGCGACGTCATGGCCCGACCAAATTCCACCATCTGGAGCTTCTGCATCAACCTGATCTGGATCAATTGAGTTCTTCAATCAATCGCAGTAATAGAAATCTCAGCATGTTCGCAAGACAAGCTTTGAGAGCGGCCCAGCCGTTGAGAATAGTGAGTCTTGTCTACATTGGAAGCTCCTTTGGTGACGCCACCTTGGGTCCCGAGCTCCCATTGCTGCCCCCACACAGTTGAAATATAGCTTACCACTCTTCAAAGCAAACTCGTCGATATGCCACCGAACCAACAAGCGGAGGCTCGAATACTTTACTCTACGCTGGAGCTGCCGCATTGCTAGCTGGAGGAGGATACTATTACTACAACCAAGGAGACAATGCGGCAAAAGTCAATGGTGCAGCGAAGGATGCAGAAGCCAAGGCAAAGGACGCGGTCACTGCTGGAAAGGCAAAATTGGAAGGAGCTTCTGCCAAGTCAGCTTTCACAGGCGGTGATCAAGGTTTCATAAGCTTGAAGCTCGAGAGCGTTGAAGATGTCAATCACAATGCGAAGAAGCTCCGCTTCGCATTGCCAGAGAGTGACCAAGTCAGCGGTCTAGTCATTGCATCGGCCATCCTCACGAAGTTCAAGGGGCCTGAGATGGACAAACCAGCGATTCGGCCATACACACCTGTCAATGATGAAGGTAAGTTGGTTTCTAAACCCTGTCCACGGTTTGGCTGACAAATTGAAAGACGAGAAAGGATTCTTGGATCTTCTTGTGAAGAAATATCCCAATGGTCCCATGTCTACCCATATTCACGAGCTGCAGCCGGGTCAAAGTCTTGAATTCAAGGGCCCAATCCCAAAATACCCCTGGACGCCAAACAAGCATACTCATGTTGCACTTATTGCCGGAGGCACGGGAATAACTCCAATGTACCAAGTAGCTCGCGCAATCTTCAACAACCCAGATGACAAGACCAAGGTCACGCTCGTGTTCGCCAATGTCACGGAGGAGGATATCTTATTAAAGAAGGAATTCGACCACCTCGAGAACACCTATCCTCAACGATTCCGTGCCTTTTACGTTCTGGACAAGCCAGCGAAGGGATGGAAGGGTGGCAAAGGCTTCATCACCAAAGAGCTACTGAAGACCGTCCTTCCCGAGCCAAAGGAGGGGAACATCAAGGTGTTCGTATGCGGACCTCCAGGAATGTATAAAGCCATTTCTGGAGCAAAGAAATCCCCGTCGGACCAAGGAGAACTGGATGGAAGTCTGCTTGAGCAATTGGGGTACTCGAAGGATCAAGTCTATAAGTTTTAGACGCGGCTGCAAGACTCAGAAGAATTGTAAAAGTATGATAGATTAGACGACGAATGAAAATTGCATAGAAGGAGGGTTTGGTCTACCCGCTTGACTACCACTCTTTCAAATCACTAAATCCGAGACACCCATGTCAGCCAGATATGCACCACACACCACACACCATTCAAAACACCATTCAAACCACCCGAAGATGAAGCTTTTGTTCGCCCGATTATAAATATTTCTATCTAGTGTCTCCATCGGGGAGATCAACAGGGATCTAACCTCCCACTCGCCGCCGTTATTCCCGGACTTAACGATCGTTTTCCGCGGATAGTCTCCGCAACCACTCAAGCCATGATGTCAACAGCAAATATGGGGATAATTACAAAGCGCTATTTTTTCTGCACTACTCCGTAAGTCGGAGCTTGGATTTAGTTATGATGGGCCGGTAGCTGCAAGATAAGTTTTGATATTTTCTCATCGCTCCTGTTTTCCATTGTTCCCTCAAATGCAAGCATAAGTGGGGGAGCTCAAAATGCAGTCCTATCTGGCTTACAAGCGCTTTGGCAAGCATGCACGTGCTCAATATGAGAGAGACCGACAGCGTGCTGAGGCGATGGAGCGGGGAAATGCCGAAAATGGAGGAAATGGGCAAGACGGAGGAGAATTAGGACATAAAGAATCTTCAATCGATGCCGGTTCTTCGAGCACCGACATACTATCCGGAGATGGGAGTCCAGATTCCCGCGACCCAGAGAAAGCTGAGCAGCCCAGGAGCTCAGATGAGAATGACGAGGAGGGGGAAAGAGGAGGGATGGAGAGACTCCAGACAATCAACACGACGCAGAGCTTTGGGACGAGAATGGGGCATGCGATGACAGGTATCGAAGTCAGAGAGCTTTCGAAAGAGATGACGAGACGGCGAACTCGAGCCAGTGGGCGAAGCAATACCAACGAGAAGGCTCCCGAGAGAGAGAAGGTCTTCGTCGTTGGGTATGAGTCTGAAAAAGATACGTTGAATCCGCACAATTGGTCTTACAAGACTCGCATCCTCAGCACGATTATGATTGCTTCGATTGGCTTCATTGTCGGATTTGCATCCTCCATTGACTCGGCAGCTCTCACGCAGGCTGCTGAGGAGTTTGGCGTCAGTGAGGTGGCCGAGAGTTTGGCTACCGGCCTGTTCTTAGTTGGCTTTGGATTTGGAGCACTCTTTGCTGGACCCATTTCCGAGACCGTAGGGAGGAATCCCGTTTATATCGTTACGCTGGCTGTGTACATGATCTGGATAATGGCTTCAGCTCTAGCACCAAATCTCGGCGCTCAATTGGTATTCCGCTTCTTAGCTGGGTTCTTCGGCTCGACGCCCTTGACCTGCGCTGGAGGATCGATCTCGGATCTCTGGGACCCCATGGAGAGAGTTTACGCTTTCCCTGTCTTTGCAAACGCTGCTTTCATGGGACCAATCTTCGGTCCTGTTGTGGGAGGGTTCGTCGGTCAGTCGAAACTTGTGAGCTGGCGGTGGTGCGAATGGATCACACTCATCATCTCCGGTGCGATTCTCTTGATGGTTATCCTCTTTCAACCGGAGACGTTCGCTCCTATCCTGCTGAAGTGGAAAGCTATACATCTGCGAAAGATCACGGGCGATGATCGCTATGTAGCTGAAGTCGAGATTCGCGCTGAGACATTTTGGAAACGATTGTTGCACGCCCTCTATCGACCATTTATCTTGACTGTAAGAGAACCAATCGTCATCTTGTTTGCGCTGTATCTCACAGTTGTCTATATCATTCTCTTCACTTTCTTGGACGGGTACACCTACATCTTCGGGAAAACCTACGGCTTCAGCGAAGGCATTACCGGTCTCTGCTTCATCGGTATCGGAATCGGGTTATGCTTTGCTTCCCTGTGGGTGCCTCTCATCCACCACTGGGCAAAGCGCGACCTCGCAATCGCAAAAGAGAAATACGGTCCCAACGCTCGTAATCCTCCCGAGAAGCGTCTCTGGTTCGCAATGTTCGGAGCTCCAGCGGTTCCGATCTCGCTGTTCTGGATGGGCTGGACAAATTATCCCGGCGTGAGTTATTGGAATGCGTTGGTGGCGAGTGTGCTGTTTGGTTATGGCATTCTGTGCATTTTCATCTCGAGCTATCAATATATTATAGATAGCTATGAGATGTATGCTGCAAGCGCTTTAGCAAGCTTAACGTTGATACGATATGTGGCTGCAGGTGGGATGGTGGAAGTTGGGATTCCGTGAGTTTGATCTTTTCCATTTTTCAGAGAAAATGTTTGCTGACGTGAGACAGATTTTATGAGAACCTTGGTGTCCATTGGACGTTGACGATTCTGGGGGTTATCTCGGCAATCATGGTCCCAGTGCCGTATGCTTTCTATCGTTACGGTCCAAAGATTAGGAGCTGGTCGAAGTATGCCGCGAACTCCGATGAATGAGAGGCAGTGGAGCAAGATGTTATTTTGTAAATATTGAACAAAGGGATGTTTGGAACCTTTAGCATGGCGTTCTAGGGATGAAATTGGTGGAGTGGTAAAGCATAATAATCAACTTAGGACGTTGAGACCGATTAGATTTGTAAATTAGATAGCTTATGAAATTGACACATGTGAGAGCTCTTCAGATCATCAGGCTATACTTCAGGAAAAGGGTTTCCTGTGAGATAACGTATAATCACCAAATCAGCGTTGCCATGTGTGATAAAAACATTTCAGATGAAAGCATTCTTATCTACCTAATAGAGTCGCCCTAAGTACAGACGTGCAAAGAAAATCATTGGTTCGAGAGGCTGAGCTGTCGTTGGTCGGTAAATGCGCAGAACCAGACCTGAAAGGATCGTAGCATGAGGAACGGTGGACTCTCATTGGTTTGCAGATATGCAACAAAAGCTGTGTGCTCCCGTTCAAATCTTCGGCGGCTATTATAGCTCCCTTTCTTCCCACGTTCCATGATTTAGTGAAAGTACTTTTCCTTACCAAACCTCATTTTTACGTGGACTGGAGATACGAATGACAGAATGACAGGGGTATAACGATGTGCAACAGAACCTTTGAATCATCTCCAAAAATCGGCTTAGAGGTAGCCAACAAGGCTGCGACGTCCAATAGATCCAGCTTCTTCTGGGCCTAAAGGTCCTCAGTGTGGCGGCGATGGTTATTGGATAGGCCAATGTGCAACGAAAGTACAAGATGAAGCCTCACTGGTCGGAGCTGTATCTGTAGCTGTGCAACGAAAGTCGAAGTGTTTGACCCAATACAAGCAAGTGTAGATAGCATAAAAATTACTGGTACCAGGGGTTTCCGAGGCATTCATAGAAAGTTGTAGTGATTGATAGATAGAAGAGGTAGGAGGAAGGTCAATTAATGAGAATGGGCCCTTTCCTCGCCTCAGCAAGCTCAAGGAAGACGTGCAATGCCTTTCTACCAAAGCAGTTTGAGAGGCCAGGGGCTCCCGTAGGTGCTGGAGGACTCTCCCAAAAGCTTAATGGGAAATATTGTTTCACCTGATATGCTTGACATTAAGAAATGTTCCGACCAGTCTCTGAGAATTGAGAGTTGCCTTATAACAACATAACAACATAACAACATCTCATCCCTTGATCTGACTGATCCACAGATTTTCTCTTGAATCACAGCAAGATTCAGAGAAAGGCATGAAGCGAGAGGGTCGCTGCAATACCTTCGGCTTCGTACATATTTTTGATTCGCTCACTGGAGCATCAATCCCTACTGCTTAATTCAGGGGTTTTATCAATCCGATTGGAAATTCATTTTCATGTCCGGCCCGTATCTGTGCTCTGACGAGATGCTCTAACGTCACAGCTCTTCAGAAGGCTAGAATTCGATCGATCTCCGGCTAAGTGCTATCGAAATAGCAGTCTGACTCCTCGAACAAATTGGTCACCCTGGAGTGGGTACGAGGAGTTTCGAAGAGCCGTTTGTCAATCCAGATATCCGGAAGTCACAAGCAGAAAGGACAGAAGTCGATTTGGCAACGGTGGTCGAATTGTGATCACATGTGAAGAGTGACTATCTCAGCAAAAGCCAAATACAGCCCATTGCTCTCCACCCAATATGTGTCTCTCCCATTTCCCGGCCCATGCGATAACCACAAATCTGCTACCGGCATTAGCAGGCTGCTTCCGAAGTCGCACTCCAGTTAAACATACCAAGAACTCCGCAATATGCATTTATCGCTGAAGGCTTCCGCTCCATACATTCTTCAGCAGACCGTCCCGTTGTGCCAATCGGTTCAATGAGTCGTCGCTCTCGCCCATTGCTCGTACGAAGCCGCAAAGGGCGTAGACCTGGCTCTCTCCGGTGAATCGACCATTCTCATCGACCTTGCCCACTGAGATTTGCACGGATGCGTGGTCCTTCGCCTTGATGATTCTGTTGGTAGCGCTGCACTTGCGGGGGACGTAACTGTAGAGAGTTGCAGTCAGCTTTCCAGAACTTTTCCATGATGCACTGCTGTCGCAATCGTATTCTGGAATCACCTACAGGTCAACGAGTTCTCCCTTGTCATTTTCCATGGTGACGGTTTTGTTTGCACTGAAACTGGTCGTCGGAGGAGTGTTTTTCGGTGGTGGGGTTGCGTTCGAGATGATTTTCGAGATTCGACGTTATTTTCCGTGGGAGGAATTGGAGCTAGGGTTGGACGGCTATTGGTTGGGTGAGCGAGACTTTAGGTTGGCGCTAGAGACCATGGCACGTGCTTGCGCGATTGCGGGATGTTCCATTGTGTATCAACAACACCACAAGAATACTTCGCTGAAGTCTATCCCCCACAAAATACTGGATGTGAGCAACAACGGCGACGCTGTCGTGCCTTCCTCTTTTCCTGTTCTGCGCCCGGCGCACAGGCTGGTCCCTAGGCGTCAAGATGGCTTCTCACGATATCTTGATCCTTTCATCCTCTCCGCCAAAACCCTTTAGAGCATACAACATGTCGTCTTCTCCCCTCCCATCGTTGAAAGAATTGACACAGAAGAAGGCTCCAGCTTTGCGCACAGGAAGTCGGGCAGCGCCAATTCCTCAAAATGCCTCGGCATCATTTACAAGCGCAGCGTCGCTCGTTAAAGCGACTTCTTTCAGCATCGACACTTGGGATGATGGAGAATCAATTGAAGAGCTACCAAAACTCCCAAAACCCAAAGCTCGAAAACCTGCTACAAAGAAAGTCGAGAATGGGGAGGAGAAGGTGGCAAAAGCCCCACGAAATAACGCGAAGGACGCAGTAAATGGAGAGCCCAAGAAGCCGCGCAAACCGCGAGCCAAGGTCACAGACCAGGATAATGGAGACACCGATATTCCGAAAGAATCCGCTCCTCGAAAGCCTCGCGCGAAGAAAGTTGAGAAAGAATCCAGTGCAAAAGAAGGAGCGAAAGAGAAGCCAGCCCGGAAGCCGAGATCCAAGAAAGCAGATGGCGAATCCCAGACCACCCTTGCGAAGGGTAAAGTCACAAAGTCCTCCAGCATACTAGTTAATAAAGCCGACAAGGCAGTGAAGTCAAACAAACTAAAATCTGCTACAACAGAGTTGCAGGATCCATTCGTAGATTCGGTTGACCTGGGGCTGGTCGAAGCAGTCCAAAGACGTACAGATTGGACGCCGCCGATGGCAACAGGGAAGACGATCGACGTGACTCCAGTTACTGGCGATCGTTTAGATTTTGAGACGAATTCTGGCGGATCGATTCAAGCAGGAGTAAGAAGCAAAGCCTTTACAGATTTGTTTGGTAGCTTTGGTTTTTCGAAGCTGGATAATGATGATGTTGGAAAGAAGTTATTGGAAACCGAGAAGCCTCGGAAACGAAAGCTCATTGAGCTTGTCAAAACAAGCGTCTCAAATGCAGCAGCTGCCTCCCCGAAAGAGAAAGCACCCAAAAAGAAAGCGAGGACTATTACAGCTCAGGCAACATCTGCATATGCTGAAGAAGAGGAAGTACCTGCGAAACCGGCGCCTTTACTGCAATACTTCTCACGACAAACCACGGAAAGAGTCACAAGTGATGGGTTCAAAGTACCGCGGAAACCACGATCGAAGAGTCCCGTGAAGGGTGCATTAAAGGCCAAGAAGGGTTCTGTTGAAGCTCCAATTCTTCTCTCACCAGAGTCTGCTTTGAAGCAAAGTGGTAATCAGGATTTTGTTTTTGGAACCTCAAGTCAACTTGCCAGAGAAGACTCGCCCACACTCCTTCGTGATTTGCACGAAGCGATGCAAGCTTCTAATAAATTAGACGACGATGACCCATTCGCCCATATAATCTATGAGCCTGGACCTACAGATCACGGGAAGGCATTGGTTTCGGCCAAGTGTAATCTATGGTCTGCTGCAGCTCGGGATACTGCTGGAGATTTGTTGGAAGTTGAGATGGTGGATCTTGTTGATTCTCCAATCGTTACAAACCAGGCAGCACCGTCAATTGTGCCCGAGTCTGCTGAGTCTTTGTCAAATGGAGTGGAAGAGGGAGTTTGGCATGATATTGAAGAATCGAGCGAACAGCCAGAACAAGACATTCAGAACACTACTCAATCAACGATAGCAATTGGACCCGTGGAGGCAGCAATTAGAGCTGGGCTATTGAGTAGCCCCCTGGACAAGTCTAAGTCTACCAAGACAAAGAAGACGGACGACTCGATCTCTCGACGGGCCAAGTCGCCAACAAGACGATCTAAAAAGGCATCCAAGTCTACAGAGCTTGGGATACCAGATTTCTCTGCATACACAACCGCACAGCTTGCGAAAGAGATTGCTTCATATCGCTTCAAGCCCGTTAAGAGTCGAGATGGGATGATCACATTGCTAGAAAAGTGCTGGGAGGGGAAGAATCGAATAGCCTTAGGTGCCATCGGAACTAATATAATATCTCAACCTCCAATCGAATCATCAAAGCCACTGGCACCGCCGTCAAGTCAGATGAGTGCTGCATCTCCCAAGTGCCCTAGAGGAAGACCGCGAAAAGATAGTACGGCAACAACGCCTCCGAAAAGCAAAGTTGGAAGGCCAAAGAAATCAACTACCGTTGAATTTCTTGAAATGGATAGTGACACTCCTCTCTCGCAGATCCGAACGCCTAAGAAGTCGAAGAAAGGCAAAGAAGTAGCAGAAGACATCTCCGACTCGGAGACTGAACTACGTCCTTCCCCACCTCGGCGCCAAGCATCTCAAACCAAAACTCCACCGCTCCCCTTGAAGCCCTCCACAGACCTAGAAATCGACAGCCCATCGCTCTCCCCCACATCTTCCCAAGCCCGTCTCTTCACGCACATAACGCGCGCCGTTAAATCCGCGCCACCTTCAAAGGACCCACAGAAGCCCTCTTGGCATGAGAAGATTCTGTTATATGATCCTATTATTCTTGAAGATCTAACGGTGTGGCTGAACACGGGAGCCTTGGGAAAGGTGGGCTGGGATGGGGAGGTGGAGCCCAAGGAGGTGAAGAAATGGTGTGAGGGGAGGAGTATCTGTTGTCTCTGGAGGGAGAATTTGAGGGGTGGGAGTCGGAGTCGGTATTAATGCTTGATGATTTATGTGAGAAACAAGAGCTTTGTTTATAGCTTTGATTGAATACAGACTTTGCTTCACACACTTGTATGAATTGCATGAAAAGTGAAGCGATAGTGGCAGAAAATCGAATGCTCTCTAGACGCAATGCTATGCAATCTGTCTGTCTAAGCCGTAAGTTCGTTGTAATTCATCATTTTCATCTCGTCGTTCCTCATCAAATGCCCCCCCTCCGACCGAATATACACTTCCTTCCCTACGCACCCACAACCTTCCTCACCCGCCTCCAAAGCTCAGCAGCCATTGCATTACGTCCTTCAAGTGTCCTCTCGACCGCATCTCTATTCTCCTGCGCCCTTCTTAGTAGATATTTCATACACTCCCCCGTCGTGCCCCAGACAAGGTATTTATACGCCTTCGGCACATCCACCTTCCCCACTTCCTCCCCCTCAACCTGTCCGGCCTGCACCAACTCGCACGAGACCTCGTCCGCCATACCCTGCAATTGTGCATACACCAACTCTGTCTGTGGCTCGCCTTTCTGTGCTTGGGTGGTGCGCAGAGCTTGGATGCGTCGGACTGAGGTGTGGTTATGACCCGCTAGGACCACATTGACCTCAGGAAACTCAGCGTTCTTGTCTGATTCCGCGGGCTTTAAGATAGAGTTGTAGCAGCGCAAGGCGAGCGATTCAGCGATGCCGTTGTATGCGGTGTCTGTCTGTGCTTTCGTCTCATGGATCAGATGTCTGGGGTCAGAGCCTAGGTAGGCGCCCCGCACAAGCTTGACGCCGAGCGTGAAGCCATCTTGACGTGCGGCTGCGAGGTGCGAGGCGAGGACGGAGGGTGTAGCTTTTAGGTAAGCTTGGTATGTGCCGTAAATGACTGCCTTCCCTGGGGCGGTTTTGTTGAACTTGCGCATGTATTCCAAGGTCCAGGCGTCGATGCCGGCCTGTACGGCTTGCTGCTCTGCGTCGAATAGCAGGCGGACACCACGCTCAGCGGCTAGGTTGCAGACTGAGTCTATTGCTTCTCTGAGAGCAGGGGACGGATCACGCTTATTTGTGAGGTCAAATAGTGCTTGGCTTCCTGCGCCGGTGAATTTCAGAGCAACGAAGTCGCCCGGCGCGGTCATCTTCACGGTTTCCAAGGTACCGTTGGCCCAGGGTATGATCTCGTTGCGGATACAGGCTTCTGCAGTCTCGGCATTGGTGTCTGAACAGGAGGATAGCGAGGCCGTTTGTGTCTCGTCCATCACTACTTCCTTTGCATAACCCAAGATAACGCCTTTGAAGCCGATGGCTTTTAGGGAATCCACTGTGTGTTTAACTTCCATTGCGTTCTCGCCCGCGCAGAACTGCCGGTAGAAAGTTCGTTTGAGGAAGTAACGAAGGAGAGGGTTCGTGTCCGGAGAGAGTATGGGGGATTGGGAGTGTGCGAGCTTGGACATTATTGCTAGTGAGGGGCCGAGAAGAAGCTGGGGAAAGTTAGCAGACTGCTGAGTTGAAGAAGGGGGTGAGAGGTACAGGCGACGAGGAGATTGACGTTATCGCCAATGATCTGACGATCGAGGAGAGGGGCAGAACTGAAAGAGGAGCTGCTTTTGGCATCGTGGGTGGTGGATGCGCCAGAACTTGTGCTTCATCAAATTTTTCTGTTGCGCCATGATCTGAAGTAATTGAGACTTGACGAGGGACTGTTCGCGAAGACATCCTTCTTGCGGAAAGAGTGAATGGCATTGTGCTCTTGAAGAGCATGACGCTCTTTGTTGGCCCCGCCATTATCAATGGCAGGATCTACAAAACAAGAGAGAGTTGGAGTGGCAATTGAGCGTAGAAAGCTAGATGGAAATTGAAGAGAAGACAATGACGATACTAAATACGCGCTCAGGAACACGAACGTACCGACTTCGGCGTTCTAGTTCGCTGGTATCCTTTGTCAATGAGGGGCAATTGTGATGATGCTATCGCAGCCATTGAGGGCTTATCTGACTGAACCGTGGCCAGCCGAGCCTTTGTTGATAATAGCGCCGCGCGCTCAATGCAGTAATCTGCACCAGACAGCTTTCGTTGGACCGCACGCAGTGGAGAGACATTATCAGCAGGTCGACTGGGCCCCATCATGTATCATCATGCCATTTCGTAATTTCCGTTCTTCTCTATGGTTGCTTTCCGGCGTCCCCCTCTCATAATGAAGTCCACATAGCTCGGCTTTCTTCCCTTCGCGGCTGCTATTGCATCCTGAGCAAGGCCGTACGCCAATCCAATGGCCAATCCACTTTTGGCCGTTCTCGCTGCAGTCGTAATTGGGAAGCGGTCTGTAGGGATGATCAGTCTCTATTGAGAGCTCGGGAGACACTGACATACTCCATAAGCTGAACCCGCCTGCCACAGCCAAGCTCGCCATCATCGTGTTGACAAAGTCTTTGGTCCCTCTGTATCGGTCGAATATCTCTTCCACGCTGAAGAATGCTGCAGTCCAAAAGCTGACTTTGCCGCCCATCTTGAAGCCCTCCTTCACTCCTCCCAATGCCATGTTGTAGTTCTTGCTCTTGTGGTAGAGATACCACCCGGTCGGAGTCGTAGGTAACCTATGCGCATTCTCTGCTCGAAATCGTAGACCCGTCGTCTGGCTTCCATGGGAGACACCCAGCGCCATCCCGGCGACGAAGGAGAGTGAAGCAACGATGGGGAGACGCTGGCCCCATACGAGAGAAAACCTCGAATTCTCCTTCAGCACCCTATACTCCTCCCGCTTCATTTCCACCCATTTCTTTCGCTCCTCCTCCTCTAATGCGATCGCCATGGCGGACTCGATTGACGTTGTAGGGAGGATGGACGTTGACAAGGCTGCGAAGGATCCATGTCTCACAAACCCAGTCGGTCACAACAGGTCACGGGAAAGCGTGTTTTTCGCGTGGCATTTCAGCCGAACTCGCCAGGCTGCACATCTCCCCTCTCCAACATCGAATTCGTGATAAAGTCCACAGCCTTGTGTTACAAAGTAGGAGGTCTTACAAGTCGCCAAGATGGTGAGGCAATGTGTGTTCTTTTTAGCATCCAGGTTCTGATAATTGTCCAGGCTCGAGACGAGGACGAAGTCCATGCCAGCGCTTTCACCCTCCAGTTCAAATATGCAAAGTACACCGTTCTGCTCTTTGCGGAGCCGCTCACACCCTTTATAACCATCAAAACAAATCTCCTTGCCATCCTCAAAGAGCGTTACCCAGGCGGCCTCTTGAGAAGCGACTCTTCCACCCCCACGAAGATCCCTGACTCAATACTGGACATCGTACTCGGTGTTCCGATAGATCAATACGATCCCAGCAAGGGATGGGATGAGCTGGATACGAGGGGCGCAGGTATAAAGGAATCGCCGAAGAGTTTAGGACTGAAGGATGGGAATAAGCTCGCGATGGCGTTCGTTGAAGATGGCGAGGACAAGGAAGCGAAGGAGTTGTTCTATGTGGAATATCCGGATGTTGAGGCTTTGTATCCGGAGGATGAATAGAGGTTGGGATATTTGGCAAGGCGTTCGGGCGGGCATATGGAGGCTGGCTTCATTTCATGGTGCTCGACAGCTCTATAACCTTTACAGGGCATGATACAAGCAAATAGTTAGAAGCTACAAGATTTGCTCTAACAACTCGCGGTTTACTCGTCCTATTTTACTTTGTCAAACGTTACTCTTTTCTTATCAATGTTAACGCTATCTCCCGCTACCCTCCTTCCATCTGGCAACAGTCTTTCTGTTTTCCTAACTTGTGCAAATATAATCGGATATACCAGGTCACAGATCAAGGCTGTAACCCACAATGCCACAGCAAATGGGGACATGAAATACCTGAGCAAGTCAGCATTCTTGGTTCCGGTCAGGGGGTTCAGCAGACTTACTCATGAGCCTCTCTCCAATGGTACCATATCCAAGCATAATTCATATATAATCCGATTATTGAACCCAGCGTTCTCGAAGCCCTGATTTCATTAACACTTCTTTCTCTTCTCTCATAAATCACTCACCAGACTCCCCAACTCACGCCCCCAGTATGTTGCCTAACCAACAACTGCCCAAGACTAGCAGCAGATAGATAGGTTTGACTGACAACCGCAGTCCAGAACCCCAGCTCCGTGGTATCTGGCCCTTCAACACCCGCATACCACTTCCCCTCTCTCCTCCTCCCTTCCTTCAACCACCAGCTCCCAAACGCCCAATGAGCACCTACACACCAGACCGTCATGCCCCAAAACACTTTCCCAAGATGCCTTTTAATCAGAGGAGCATGGTTCCACTCTTCTTTGCCGTACTTGAGGAGGCCGTACACCATTCCGAGATCGAGTAGGAGCCAGAGAGTGAAGACTATGCGTTCTAAAGGGGCTTCGGCGATCAGCAGCCCGTAGACAAATTCCCAGGCAAAGTTGTAAGAGAGAGCGAAGAGAGGCATGCCGTAGGTGCGATCTTGGAAGGAACGGAGGGTTAGAAGAATGTAGCAGAGCGTCCAGAGAGCGCCGCCGGTTTGTAGGAGGAGGTTGGCGGTCGAGAGATAGTAGGGGGGAACGCGGGATGGGGGGGGTGTCGTTGGAACCCATCTTGATGTCCCTCAGACGTGGGAACAGAGAATGAAACCAAGACCGCGAAAATGAGAAAATGGGTGAGGAACATGAGAAACATGAGAAATTAGAGCTGAGAGCTCCCCTGACGGTCACTTGGCCTCTTCTGGAAGTACCTAAAGCAACAAGGGTCAGAGCTTCAGATCCGCCAAATTGGGCTTTCGACATGGATTTAAAAATATACATCTTTTTGAATGAAAAAATTGTTGTTAAGAAGCTTTCTTCTTTACAAAGTGTCTTGTCCAGCAAAGTGCGGTGTTGGACAACAGCTACTGTAGCATTCAGGGGCCTGGTAAATTTTCAGGGGCTTTCAGCCACACTTCTGGACCTCGGCTCCCCCAGGAAATATTCAGCCCCGCAATCAACGTCTGTTCGTAGCACCGAGAGCAACATGTCAACCATCTCAATGCCGCTCAATGCATCTCAATCGACTGAGTTGCACAGCTTCGAGAAAATGCACTCTCGGTAACATCATCAAACTCTCCCAGCCAATACATACCTTCATTAAACCAAGACTCAATTCCCAGCATTCTTTCAGAAAGCTCCCCTGGTCAGCCTTGTCCTGCAGGGGACACATACGAGGCATGGCACCTCGTCCAGAATTAGAGAAGCAGTATATGTCTTCCGGCTCCAAGCCGAAGAAAACCGTAGCAGAGCCGAGACCAAGTGCTTCGTAAGATCCCATCATACCATCACAAGTATGTCCATCTAACAAGCTTCCAGCATCTTGCTCATATCCCCCACGAACGAAATCCTTCTCCTGCACCGCGTCCAAACGTCATCATCCTTCCCATCAGCGCATGTGTTCCCCGGCGGGAATTTAAGTGCTTCTCAAGACGGCGAGATTCCAAGCCCGAGCGACGAAGGACGCCATAGAGACGGGAAGGCTTACAGAGTTGGTGCCATCAGGGAGTGTTTCGAGGAGAGTGGGATCTTGCTAGCAAAAGGGAATGGCGGGACTTCTCTATTGGAAGTAGAGGAGGCAGAGAGAGAAAAAGCAAGGAAGGAGATCCATGCTGGGAAACTGAAATTTGGGGACTGGGTGAAGGAGCGGGGTGGAGTTATGGATACAGGTTCTCCCCCTCTCATAATATTTCCATATGCAAAGCAAAGCTGATAAAGAAGATAGATGGCTTGATACCATTCACGAGATGGATCACGCCCACCAACTTGCCGAAGAGGTTCACGACACAGATGTACATCTACTTTCTACCTCTCACCCAACAAACCAATTCCATTGCGTCGAAATCTGTGATTCCCGTTCCGACTTCTGATGGAGGTGTAGAGCACACAGCTGCCCTCTTCGCCGCGTGTAAAACATGGCTAGAGCAAGCGAGTAAGAATGAAATCATTCTGTTTCCGCCACAGTTCTACCTCATGCATCTGCTCTCCCCGTTTCTTACTCCCTCATCTTCCACATCTCCACTGTCAAAGGAAGAGTTGCAGGGACAAAGAGATAGAGTACTGGAGTTTCTAACAGGAGATGGAGGTGACGGGAAGGGTGTAAAGTGGGGGGAGAAAGTTATGAGTCCGATTGGAATTCTGATGAGGAAGAGTGATGGAAGAAGTGTGCTAGGACTCGAGAAGCCGGGCCCAGAGCTGAAGGATAGTGGGAGAGGAGGTGATGAGAAGAGGGTTGTGCTTGTCAAATTCAGCAGGGAGGGCCCGAGGGATGTGGAGGTTAGGGAGAGGGTGGAGGTGTTGAGAGAAGAGAAGGAGGCGGCTGCAAAGCTGTAGAGTGGTAGATATAAAGGTATGTTAAAGCTGCTTTGTGTTTCTAATAGACAATGATCTAGAGAAGCTGGCAATTTTGAAATCATAACTGCCAGTCCCTGGTGTTACTAACGTGGGCGAAATTGCCAAATTTTGATGCCCATTTTCAAGTGATTAACAAAAAAGGAATGCCAGGTCTATGAATCGCAACTTTCAGAGACTTGATCGATGAGCAGCTAATAACATCGGCAGAATGACCTGGCTTCGGATTCACAGCTTTGGCATTTCCCTGATTGTACTGCTACCTGCTGAACAGTGTGATTCACAACCTCGACATCCCTCCTTACTTTGCAGACATCCTGGACAAATGGGATTCTGAAGCAGGAGAATCAAATTAAGCGAATATATAAAAGGAGGGGGCATGGCCCCCATCTCCACCTTTCTTCCTCCATCCATGAACACAACATCGCAAATTCATTCATATCCTTGCAAAAATGTCTTCAATCACTGATATTGATAGTGAGGCTAACAATGAGCTAGCTTCACCGGCCTTCATTCTCTTCCACGAGCTACCCACCGAGATTCGCCTCCGAATCTGGGATATTATCAATGACTCCGCTCCCCACGAAGTGCGAATTACAGTCACAACCCCACCAAAGGATGCTGACATCAAAAAAACACCATCCTTCAAGCTCCACACCCCGTTCCCGATTCTCCTTCACGTATGCCACGAATCGCGAACCCATGTTCTAAAGACTTACAAGACTCTCTTCAAAGTCAAAGATCGAGCCGGCATCGAGCGAGATGAGATCTACTTCAACCCCGTGCGTGATTTGGTCTACATCAGTATACCAAGATGTACGAAGGACTGGATAATCTACACCGGTGGCCACATCCATCTTCCCGGAACGGGTCTCGAGACGCCTTTTACTTCACACAATATCCTTCGGTGCCAAGTTTCACCTCAGACTCTAGGATACGGTAAGCACGAGGTCGAAACTATTGTCGTTGTCCACCCGACTCAGAAACCGATCAACGTACAAAACAATGAGAGGAGAATGAATGGCTTCGATAGTTTGGCACAGGTTGCGGGACCAGCTTGGAGCAGCGTGGAGTATTTCGCGTGGAAGCCTGAGTGGTGAGATTACCTCGTCTATTAACAGATCAAAAACGTTCGTGCTAACTTAATGATAGGTGGAATGAGCATTGGGAGTTCCTCTTCAGTGAGCTGGTGAAAGAGGAGCTTTTGCAAGCGAGCTCAAAGAGAAGAACCGGTAAAGGAGTGACCAAGTCGCGGAAGGGAAGAAAGCTGGTGGGTTTGTAGGTGGTTTGTGAATAAGCACATAGCGGTAGGAGCAGCGGTTGATATTGTGCCAAATCTGGTGCAATGTTATATCATGATTCGGAGGAGTTGGGGTACTGAATGGTACTTCTGCTGGGAGGAACATGTGTACCTTTGGATAGATCTGGTGCTCGGAACTTGGATATGATGGCTGTTGCGAATCTGCACGCCTGCGATGCGTTTCATTTAGCTTTCCTGATATTGAGAAGAAATTCCGCTCTGTTCCTTCTCGCGACCATTTCTGGTGATTATTTATATATTAGCAAGTACTGTGGTAAAATTTTGGCGAGTTAGCGCTTTGAAGCTGGTTCGCCAGAGTCTCTAAATGTGGAAGATTACTTGGTTGTAAATCCGGCCGAGCAGGTTTAGGAACCTCGTCCTCTTTCATAGTGAGCAAAATTTGCCTTGATTCGATTTAATTTAGAAGCGAGCCGGTAACCATTGACGCAACGGGAAAGTCAATTGCCGTACGACAAGCGTTTCTAGAAAGTAAAATTCTCGACATGCGAGTTCGTTCAGGTTGAGAGCCCCCCTCTATGTAACGAGGACTACCAAAAAAAAATTTTATTGTCTGGTGAACAGGATTATTTAGGTGCCTTTCAGTAGACGGGCTACCTGGAAATGGTATTTCTGATACAATATCAGGACAGAGCAAATCCAAACTCTGCATGATCCAAGAGTTCCCCGGGCCAGTGGGGGCTCCGCCGCAGGTTGGCACCTTAGCAGGGCCACTCAATTGTGGCCTGGACGGGAAATTTTGATCGACTGTATGGAAATGATGTCTCTAAAGCAATATCAGGGCAGAGGCAAAAAAACGATTGTCAAGGTATGAGGGTGGGCTACCCCTGTTTTGTCGCTAGCTGAAGAATTTTCCCAGCAGTTTTTTATCCACTGTATTAACCAAGCATAGGTAGGAAAACGGGCGACATCAGTATGATCGACGTTTGAACCATAAGCGAGATGAACAGGGGGAGGAAAGATTAAGCGAAGCGTGGAGAATTGGAGGACAAGTTACCATGACGATCCTCTTCAATGTCCCCACAACATAAGCACATTCTCACTAATCTAACTACTGATATCCCTGTAAAGGAATCAATTTATCCTTAGTTGTAGTCAAGAATAGCTAGAGTAGCTATTTACAAATATAAATGTTGGCTCGATGTTTCCAAATTTATGGTCTTTGAAATCTAATAAAGTTCGACATATCTTGGACACTTCGACCTGAATTCCCTTTCCTCATGAGTGTCCTCTCATTTAAAATCCGCTATAGCCTCCAGTAAGGGTCTTTGAAATAGGATGGCTCTCCTTACTTGCACACGGACATGAAAATGTAATGAGACAGTTGGTACGATCTCAGCAGCTTCAAAATAGATTTCAGATCTCCCAACACCTTGATCTAATAATAGTCCCTATCCAAGCTCCCGATAAAGTCCTTCCAAGATTCATATTCCACCTCTTCACTTCTTCCTCTCTTATCAGCAGGCCCCTCCATCACAATCTGAGCAATTGTACAAGTAGTTGAGCCCCCTGAAGTCACAGCTTTGGCGTCCGTTATAGTGAACTTGGTTGCACCGTTGTAATTCTCGGGGTTGCTGTTCAAAGTCAATACTCTCCAAGAAGCGTGTTCATGTCAGCTGCCGGAATAGAAAGATACCTACTTTGTACACCAATCTGTCTGAGTACCATTTACAACCTAAAAGCTTGTCAATAAGGTTTTCCGAAATCTAAATGCTAGGGAGCAGGCTGCAGACCATGGTGATGTTATTCCAAACCAACTTTCCGAAATCCCAGGAGACGCCATTCAGCTCTATTGCAAGGATTGCCTGAGACAGCATCAATAAACACTCCTCTAAACCCCCTCGTACAATGACCATACCTGATTAAAGTTCTTGTATGCAATTGGGAATGAATCCTTGACTTTCGAAGACCCCATGCTCATAGAAGACGACCAATTCGGACCCGATGGATCTCGAGCCATGGTTATCGCGACTGTATTTCCATTTGGAGCCTGGAAGCCATCACCCCAAGGTAGATTCGGATTACTGGCCGACATCATAAGCAAGAAACTTCACAATGAAGTCGCTGAAGTGGGCAAAACTAACCTACAACACCAACCTGGAGCAATCCACCAAGACCCCTTCCTCCCATCCAGAACCTCCTGATATACCCCCGTGTTCCCTGTGTCCTGTAATCCTGGCCACAGGTAATAGACTCCTGCTTTCTGTAATGGCGGCACTACCATTTCCATGGAGAACTTCCTCCATTAGCACGTGATATCTTCTAAATATTCGGATCTCATCTCACATATTGGAATTGAGCTGCTTTACTCGGTGCATCCCAACGCAGAAAATACCTACTCAATCAGACCTCTCCACTCAGACTGGAATATAGATCATACCAAGTAGCAGCCTCCACCCTCTGCTGAAGAAAAAGCACCCCTAGCCAGAGCCCAACAGGAAAGATCTTCATCTTCCTGCAAAAAGAAACGAATGTCTTCTCGAAGCAAGCAAGAACACAAGGAAATGAAACACGAAAATAGAAAAGCGGATGGAGAAACACGTTTTACTTATCCCAGACTTGCCAAACTCCCATGTGAATTCAGTCCTGAGGTCACACTTCGTCTCAGGTTTAACCCCGCTGAACGATGCCAGATCACTGGACTCTTTATAAGAGGCATTTATTGTTTGGATGAGGGTGAGTAGGAGGTAATTAATGGGAAGCAAGGGGATTGGTGGGGGAAGAAGATACAAGCTTTGTGTTTAGCCGTGGGCGGCTTTGAGTGCCGGGCATGGTTTCGCATCCTAATCGAGTCAAATATGGGGATGGATATTAAGATCAGTAAAGATAAGTTCGTGCATGAAATCTGACTCAATCTCTCGGCTGGGGATGGCTGGGCTCGGCGATTGAGCCTGAAGGGGATGAAGTTTGTCTTGATCTTTGCATTAAATGATGGTTCCGTCGTAATGTATATGAAGGCTTTTAGAATCTCAGTGCACTTCCTCGAATCCATCAAACGTTACCTCTGGGCGGTATTTATCTGCAATCTTTTTCCCTTCCAAGATGATGGTGCGGAGCTCCTGTCTAGAGCAACCTCCCTTCAGGAAGTCGTGATTCAACACTTCCTTCATCGAGGCGCGACATGGAACCGAGACTGGCAGACAGATTGACAAGAATGCCTTTAGATCTCTGCTCCACTTGGCAGGTTCTTTGAGCACCGGCGTGCCGTTCTTTGCAATTATCTTCAGAGCTTCGAGGGGTTTCTCGCCAAGATTCGGGGGCTCGCCCTCCATCATCTCCATCGTCGTTATGGCGAGACCCCAAGTGTCCACTGTGAAACTGTAGGTCTCCCCTTTGCAGACCTCGGGGGCCATCCAGTACGGCGTGCCAATCATTGTCTTGAATGTGGTACTGTCCCCCTTGCAGAAGCCAAAATCAGCTGCAGAAAGTCAGCGTCATCGTCCTTGTTCAAGGTTACTTGAGAGCATACTCACCAATTTTGACACCTCCATCGCTAAAGAGGAGGATGTTGTCACTCTTCATATCTCTATACACGACGTTCTTGCTGTGGAGATACTCGAGTCCTTGAGCAATCTATCTTGGTCAATGATCATTCTTGCGACGATCCGGGAATACACTATCTCAGGCCGACGGACGTCTTGGTCCACACTCACCTCTTTACAGAATGTAGCCATGTGATCTTCTCTCAACTTGACGTGGGAAATCAGGTCAGTCAGGTCCCCACAGTCTGCATGCTCCATCACAATCCAAGCTTTGTCCTGACCAACCTCCCAGATTGCCTCGTGGAATCTGACGCAATTTTCATGATCCAAGGTCTTCATGACTCTGGCTTCGTGGATGAATACCTTCCTATAATACTCCTTCGACTCCGGACAAATCAACTCCTTCAATGCAACGACTTCATTTGCACACTGAAGTAAGGCTGGATTTTCGATGACGGATTTCACTTTCACCGCACGGTATACCTTCGAGCAGGACCCAGTCCCGATCAGCGCACATTTGCGGTAGGAGTAGGACTTCGGATAGGGATCAAACACTTCGGCCATCTGGGCTTCTTCGTCGGCAGGAAGCTGCACTTCGCAGGGAACATTTGGCTCTGGTAGCTTAGTTCGCTCTTTAAGAAACCTTCTCTTCCAAGACAGCAAGAGGTGAGCTACTGTAGCAACTTGCCAAAGAGAAACACTCGGGATCGACGGTACAGTAAGTGACGGGCTTGTGAAGTCCAGGGAAAATGATAATGATGCCTTTGATGAGACGATAACCTCGTACCCCATCTTGGTCCGGCAGGTGCGCTGTGAATGATTGATAGGGATAGTGGTGCGCTCAGGACGATCCTTCGGTGTTGTTCCAGTGGTAGATATTGAGCTGCTGATTTATAGCTGTCAATTGATATTGCGGATAATGGAGCCGAACCAAGGACTCACATCAGCTGCTCAAGTCCATTCGCCGTAGACGAGTTCATCTTCTGGATCTCCATGTTGATATCTGCTTGGAGCCTAGATAGCTTTTTGGTGACCCTGAAAGGCGATTCCAGAATCTTGCGCCCCTTTGGCGAGAGGTGCTTCTCGGACTGAGCGACATTCTGTAGGATTTGGGTGAGCAGCTTGAGAGACTTGTCTGCTTCGGCTTGAACAGCGTTCATACAGCTCTGATTTGCATCACTAGATTCAAGAGTTTCTAGACAATGGAAGATCAACTGAAGAGCGTGCAGATTCTGAGTGAGACGTCGGCATTCCGCTGATGCAGCATCTTGGTCGTCCAGAGCCTTGCCGATCTTCTTGATCGAGTCGAGAACGGCGATGAGGCCTCCTCCCGAGAATCCAAACGGAGTGATCATAATTGTGTTTTCCAAGTCGCAGGCTAGCAGTTTCAACGCCGTGTTCACCTCGAAGGTTGATATGAAGACGAGTGAGGTTCAATTGTGGGGGCTGGGAGCCTGTTCGACGTGTCACACTCCGCCACAATGCGCGGGGTCACGCTGTTGGCGTTCCACGAGGCTGCATGGGATGCACACATGATTTCTATTTCAGGCCCGATATGGCTGTTTTGATTGGACACGTCCATCAGAATGCTTTGTGCAGCATGCAATAGAGAACTACGAGTTTGATATGTGAGATTCGGCAGCTTGATCAGCTCTCGTTTTGCAAACATGGCGAAGATCATGTCTCGGCACTTGATGATTTGGAGCTTCCTACCCATGTGATTGTATGAAACAAGATGGTTCTTCGAACGTCTTCGGAGGACTTCAGGGGTTCGCTTGAATGGTGCACGTGACGAGAACGCTTCCAGGCTCACTTACCCCTCCCTACCCCGACCTCACTCTCTTCTTGCATGGCCCATCGAAATGCAGCCTCGTGAGGAACTCGTGAGGAGAGGCTCTGAATGGGTGCTTGCAACGGCGCCTAGACTGAATCGTAAATGACTCAAAGCCTTGTGATCACGCCGCTTACCTCGCCCATTTGAAATCACCGACGGAGGTTCGGGAGTTGCGGAGATACCGAAAAATTACATAGGAGATAGGCGAGAAGTGGCTCACTTGGGACGGGCGAAAGAAACTTGGCATCGGGGTAATGGTAGATCAGAGATTGTCGATTTTGATGTAAAATGCCTTGATTACGGAAGAAAAGGGGTGGTGGAGTGGGATGTCGAGGGTGTCGAATTAGTCATCACGGTCAAGAATTGACGCACTCGAGGCACTAGACGGTGTCAGACGGGAAGAGTTCTTGATCCTTGTAGATAACTGGGCCATGGAGTTAAATGCCCCAACTCCAACAAGGCTTGAGAGAATACCGAATTGTTATCCTAGCCCCGGAGGCAGAAGTTCTCATCTTCTCTTCTCGTAGCCTTACCAAATCCAACCAAAGCCAACCCGTTTGACACACATGACAAAGCTGTAAAGCTTCAAGGGAATCAAACACGATGTTCGCGACAGAAAAGCCACCTGCCCCGCAGGCAGCAGCTTCCATAGACACAACTCACTCCTCACCGAGCCAGAGCCCCATCGAGAGGAAGGCGTCAGCACCCCATGGTCTGAATACGAGGAGCTGCGTCACTTGCAGACGGCGCAAAGTGAAATGCGACAAACAGTTTCCTTGCTCGAATTGCTCGAAAGCTGGGCAGCAATGCGTATTCCCAGCGCCAGGTCGCGCTCCTCGAAGACCTCGAGCTGGCGGGAAGGTAGTCAGCGAACGCGAGGCTGAGCTATTGAAGAGACTGCGAAGGCTGGAAGGCGTGGTGGAGGAGCTCAGTGGACAAGTTGAGATCGAAGCCATAAAGCATTCCCCCTCGAGCGACAACTCTTCTCCACAAAAAGATGGAGATCATTCCAGCGATACGATCAGCAATAAGGGGACGGTTCGAGTTGTTGGCATGGACGAAGGAAGTGGGAATAGGAGAGCTTGGATCACAAGAGCATTCAGGGTTGGAGATGGCCCACCGAAGACAGCCTTCACCGCGAGTGAGAACAGAGGTGCTGGACGATTGGTTGTGGAGGAAGGAAAGAGTCGTTATGTGGCATCTCCATTCTGGGCGTCGATCAATGACGAAGTTGAAGAAATACGGGACATGCTTGAGGATCAGGAATTTGACTCGGACTCAGACACACCTATTCCTCCATCTGATGCGATCACTCAGCCAAATCACCAGAGTTTTATAATGGGCTACAGCAGCAGTGATGTTGATCTGAAGCCTCTGCATCCATTGCCTTCGCAAATCCCTTTCTACTGGCAGACATTCTTGGAAAATGTTCAACCACTGGTCAAAATACTACATACCCCGACGATGAACAAGGTTATCAAAGAGGTTCTAAACAATCTGGACAGTCTCAGCAAGAGCACTGAGGCTTTAATGTTTGCTATCTATTTTGCGACAATAACATCTATGAACGCTAATGAGGTAAGTTTAACAAGGAACATTCCTCAGAGCTATCTGCTAACACGTTGTAGGTTCAAACTAATTTTGGAATTGAAAAAGAACATCTTCTCAAGCAGTACAGATTTGGAGCGGAGCAAGCTCTAGCCAAAGCCAGTTTCCTGAACACAAACGAAATTGTCACGGTTCAGGCTCTTGTATTATTCTTGGTTTGTGTTCGGAGACACGACGATACCCGATTTGTTTGGTCGTTGACTGGGCTCACCTTGAGGATTGCTCAGTCCCTCGGCCTCCACAGAGATGGTTCTGTTTTTGGTCTTTCTCCGTTCGACACAGAGATGCGCCGACGCCTTTGGTGGCAGGTCTGTATTCTTGATACAAGAGCTTCTGAGGATCATGGTTCAGATCCTTCGATCCTCGAGTACTCGTTCGATACTAAGTATCCTCTGTCAATCAACGACGAAGACCTCGATCCCAACGCCACAGAGCCGCCCGTTCCCCGAGAAGGGGTTTCGGAGATGACTTTTTGCTTGATTCGTTACGAGATTTGCAACTTGACGCGAAGGTTAACATATACTCCTCCAGGCAACGCCCCCTGCGTTATCTCAGGAAAACAGCCGCTATCGCTTGAAGAAAAGGAAGAATTGGTCAGAGAGTGTGCCCAACATCTAGAGAAAACCTATCTCCGATATTGCGAAGATGCTGGACCTCTTTACTGGGTAGCAGCCACAGTCGCTCGGCTCATCATTGCGAAGATGAGCCTCATCATATACCATCCCTTAACACAACCTGGGAAACCAAACAGCCTGTCACAAGATATCAAAGACCGGCTTTTCATGGCCTCCATCGAAATCATCGAGTACTCCCGCATCCTCGAGTCAGAAGCTAGCACCAAGCAATGGGGATGGCTCTTTCACACATACATCCAATGGCATGCTATTGCCTACATCCTCGGCGAGCTCTGCCAACGGCCCAACTCCGCCATCGTCGAGCGAGCATGGCGAGCAGTCGACGTAGTGTTCACCACATGGGACGGCGCCATGACGCACACCAAATCCGGCATGCTCTGGCAACCTATGCGCAAACTCTTAGCCAAAGCCAGACGAAAGCGCGAAGAGAATCTGCGCACCGCAGCCGCGAACGGGGTCTCGACGTTCGACCTCGGTATCGATCGCAAGCACCTACGTCCAGAGGCTACAGCGTATTCCTCCATTGGCTGCAACAAAAGCATCGCGAAAGACCGCTTGTTGCCTCAGGTTTCGGACACGACTACGAGTCAAGGACCTAGTAATCTTGTTAACATGGCGGCTTCAGAAGTACCTGATACGGGCATGTACATCGATGATTCGTCCATGATACAGCCACAGGTTGTGGGGATGGGCATGCTGGCTCCTGAGCAGATCCAGCTACAGCTTCAGCAGCAGCAACAGGGCATGCAGCAGACGCCGTGGCTGATGGATGATAATGCCTTGCTGGATCTGGATATGAATGCCCTGGATGGAGACGTGAGTTGGGAGGGTTGGGACGATCTTGTGCGGGACTTCCAGATGGAGGTCGACAATGGTCCTGATCGCGGGGGTCCTGCGCTTGGTGGGATGGGCAGTTGGTGGTAATGGGTTGTATTTCGTCTGAACATTGAAAAATGAAAAGAAGGAAAATCCGGCTGGGTTGGGTATACTGGGGAGCTTATAGGAGCATCAGGAATGGTTTATAGGAAGGGAAGAATGGTGTTAATTTTGGTTGGGTTTGACTTGGTTGGGCTGGAGTGGGGATGATTTACTGTATTTTACGAACGATATCCACTCCAGAGGTCACAATACACTCTACTACGAACGCAAACTCAAACTCAAACTCACTCATTAACTGCAATATGAGTTCTGGGCTTTCCAATCCTTATAGTATATTCGTCCTATGTAATCATGGTATCTACAACCAACTGAGCCGTCCCAAACGCCGTAATGAATGCTCCCATGCTCTTTTGTCACGTTTATGCTCGTCTTATCGTCCTGTTCGTCCCAATCTCTTACACCACAACAATATTCCCCACCACCAACCCCTGACTCTCGATATGGTATCGCCTCCTCATCCCTATGCTTCTAGTTTTTCTGAACAGGTCTTCAACTTCATCTCCGCCCCCAACCATCACCATGCAGATCTGGTGGTGTCGGACTAATCCGCTAGGTGTCACTTGCACCTTGTCCAGCAACGGCCTAAACAATGAAGCACCACTGCCCTTAGGCCAGCCTTCCTCTTCCCACTGATCATCGTCATTAGTTATGCCTGAGATGAGGATCACGAGTTTTAGCGATCGAGCTGTCGGTGTGAACGAAGGTATGCTGGAAAGCTTCTCTGAAAAGGTACATCCACCACGACGCATAACAATCACTTCGTGTTTCGTTGCAGCTTCGTCAGGGAGTTTGGTGCGACAACCATCACCGGCGAAGTAGATGTTTGTCCATATGAGGCTGTCCGATCTCGGTTGGCTTGGATCTGGGGCGTCTGGAACGTCGATGATAGGTGCGGCACCCATCCCTGTTGAAGCGATGGCAGGAAGAGTAACGAAGGGATAAGTTTGAGGCATCTCAGGTTGTTGTGGAAGGAGAGTTGCCGCTGGGTCGCGGAGGGCAGATGTTACATGGTGGATGAGAGACGAGAGCATGGTTCTGTATTCCGCAGCAATTCCAGTGCCGCTCATCTGTTCCTCGAAGACAAGATCAGAGCTGCTTTCCTCAATCATTTCTTGATCGGAATTGGATGACGAGTCGTAGAACTCCTCGACGCTGCCAGGGGCGCTCGAATTAGCACCGGTGGGGTTCTCCAATTGCAGGACTATGTCAAGCATTATGGAATCTCGAACGCGAGTGAAAGAGGGGTCAGTCATTTCGCCAATCACATCCCTAGGGATGAAGATTTGCTCATCTCGACCCATAGCCATGTTGGCGATATTCCAGACCCGCCAGGACTCCATGAGCGGACCATCAAGTGCTGTGAATGGAGACGGTGATTCATATACCATACCCATTTTGAGTCCGGATAGGCTTTTCACCAGAATGCCTTCGTTAAGACGAACAAGCCCCTGAGGACCGAATACAATGAAATTGGGTTGGGTGCCTTGAGTGGTAGGAAGCGGAGCGTTGACGGGAAATTCAATACTAAAAGTATGCTTCATTGGAAGCCGAGAGCAAGTCCCATTCACTGGCATGAGTGTTTGTGGTAGGGTCCATGGGTAGTAGGTATGGTTTGTGACTATCTCGGGCTGAGAGTTGGTCTTCGCAGTCAGTCCTGTGTTTTTGGATGGTTCCGTATCTATCGCATGATGGTTCTGGATGTGATGCAAGCCTATCAAACTTGCTGCATGGAATATATCCGGCCTGGCTGCAGTCGCAGAAATTGTGAAGGGAATTGGTGATGGAGGAACCGGGCATGTGTCCCGCACTCCCTCGCCGGCGTGAGGCTGGAGCTCTTTGCTAGCAGACCTTCTCCTTTTAATAACTGGGGCCGTCTTCTCCTTCGGAATAATAAGAGGATGGCCTTCAGTCGTGAATACATAAGCAGCATCGAGTGAGTTCAACGGATGATCTGGGTCCAAGAGGAGGTACAGATACTTCGCCGTCTCGCCCAGGAAGAAACTCTCCATTCGATCGCTCATCTCACCAGTACGAACATCTTGAAGCCCCGACCAGCCGCAAGGAGTCCAGCATCTTTGTTTAATGTCCTCTAGGACCATCTCGCCAACATGAAGATACCAAGGATCTCGGGTGGCCCTGTAGAGATGGTAATTCGACTCAATGAACTCGGGTCGCCCAGGCCACCATCCGAGACCTCCTTCAACTTGGCCGTCTCTTACAGACCATCGTTCTGGCAGGGCAGAATATCTCGTCCAAAGAGCTGTGTATAGCAGATTCGTCTCAATAGCTTCCTCCACCTCTCCGGCTAGCGTCAATAATCCAGGATAGTAGGCGCCGAGACTGTCAATCCAATATGCTTGCGGAGAACCAGTAGATAAATGAACATTAACGTAATGTGGATGATGAATGCCACTGTACAAATGTCGCTTGACAGCTGCATGTGCTTGCTGCCAGGCGGCTAAAAACGCATCAGGTGAGTTCTGTTCCTCGGTCAAAGGGGTATAAATGGTGTTCGGGTCCAACCATGACTGATGTGGTTCCTTAAACGGTACTGTCAAGTTTGGTTGGTCGTGTCCGGAAAGTAAGATATGCGTCTTCAAGGCATATTCAAAGAAACTGTCAGTGCCTGCACCAATTCCAGCGTACGGCCCGATCCACTGGCCATTCTCAGCATCAACTCCAGCCCCAATAAGACCAATGGAACTTCTTCTACTCCAAACCGCCCAAAAAGCTCGTTTGGCGAGCTGTTCAAATCTTGGGTCATCTGTAAGTCGACTCAGAACTGTAAACTCCAGGACCAAACTCCCAGCTCCAGCACTGCAAGTCTCTGTTATCTCCGGTGCACCTTCCTGCACATTTTCATTCGAGTCCGGATCTTTGTTCAGGGGTGAGTTCTGGTAGAATGGAATTCCGTGGCGCAGATTGACCCTTGGATATGGCATACCGGTGGCAGTATAGAAAGCAGGAAGCAGCCGTTGAGCAAGATCCAACGCAAGTCGCAAAAGTTGGCCATTATATACGAACCCATTCGGCCATGCAATACCCAAAATTTCGCCTTTCTGGAGTTTGAGCTTCGTACTTCCTTTCGCTCTGCGAGGCGTGTATCCTGTGATGGGCAACTCCCCTGCAGCAAATAAATGTGCACTCAGCAATCCGCCAACACCTCTTATGACGGTTTCGAACACCTGGACCTTGCTGTCGACATCGAATCCCCGGCCCCGTAAGCCTTTCCCGGACGGTCCGCTTGTCCCATCCCCATATTGAAGAACCAACGACGCCACACCATTTTGAAAGTCCTGAAGAGCTTTTACACCTGTCGCGGCAATATCTGGCGGAGCAGAGGCGAGGATAGCAAGTGTAGAAAGACTATCAATCAGGGTAAGGGAGTAGTTGCCAAGCACATCGTTGAGTTCGACATTCCGTGGATTGCGCGAGTCTCGAGTTAAGGGAACACAGGTTACAGGACGTAGCTATGAACTTGTCAGTAAGGGCGTCCTTAAGTCTCCAGGATAACCTGCCTCGTCTTCCGGAAATGCGACACGCATGTAGTTATCGAAGCCGTGATAGAACATTGCAACTGTTTCCTGTCGCAACTCTGCAATGCGGGCCTGCGTCATGGCATTGGCAGTAGCCAGCCAGATCGTCGTAAGGGCGAGTAGAAGCCATCGTGACTGGTACGGCGCTGTCGAATGGGTGCTGCAGGACATGCCCATCAATCCTCGCCATCGCAATGGCATCACCGATAAGTATCTCCGGAAGGCATGTGAGCTCCGGAACGCGAGGTTGCAGGGTCCGGAGAGGTTCCTATGGCCGAGCGGACTGCCCTTGATGTCCCACGATGCAAGAAGGTACTGTACAGGCGTGGGGAGGGAGAGAAGTGAAGTGGGAAGAGTTGGAAGCTTATAAACCCCACGATCTGGGTGAGAACTGGCCGCATGAGCGCCCCCCTGTCGAGCTCCCGACCTCTCTTGCGCGTCCACTGCACGTGACGTGACTCTCTCTTCAAGCTCCACTTCAATCCGCATGTATTCAAGATCATCACTATTCTTATCACCGCCATCAGTATAAGTGTACAGATGGGTCTCCAGATTGTTTTCTTGCATTGCTGCGGTAGAATGGCCAAGCTATTCACAGTTGGGAAGCCATGAACCATCCCTCATGCCCGTTGCAAAGATCCTCCCTCGAGTGTCCGAGAGTCCGACGATGACCGCATGAAAAGAGAGAAACCAAGAACAGAAGAGACTAGTTGAGAGAAAGGCCAGCTCCATCAACCTGCAAGAGAAAGCCTGGTATTCGGGTCAGCAAGTTGCTCTCATTGAAGCATGCCCGGAGTCCTGACCGTAGCATGATGCTCCTCAAGCCACATATTTGGATGTCTGAACTCAAATCCAAGATGCAGAGATTTTATGTCTTGATATCTGGTTAGCACTCCTTCGTCAATCTCTGGAGTAGGACTGCAAACTTACATGTTGCCCGCTGGGAAAGGAAATGTCGAGACACTGAGCGGTTTTGAGAGCGTTGGCAACAAAGTTGCGTTTGATAGGACGAGCTCAGGCAATCATCCTAGACTCTCAAAAGCTGCTTGACTGAATTCCCTCTCTCCAAGCATGCAGCGCTCTCTAGAAGGGTCTTTTCTTGGCATCGTTGAACCCACAATACCTATTGTGACTGTTCTGTTCAGCGATTGAATGATTGAGGTGCATCTGTTACCCACTCATATTTCCAGTAGGGAACGCTCTTCGGCGGGAGCAAAACATACTTCGAACACTGTCGGAATGAGGTATCTGTAGCGCTTGGACGATGCTGCTGGCACATGACTACAATCGTTCTAGCCTCCTTGCACTCGACGCACAGGATGTCCTGTTCGATGCACATCTTCCTGGATCTTGGGAGGACTGTTGTGACTATGGTGATGTCTTTTGGAGAGGATAGCATTGTCTGTTTGCGTCCCCGTTTGTGTTTGCGGATGATTGCAGATGAACTGGGAAGCTCAGGCCAGAATGGGTGCAGGTCAAGTTCAGAAGAAGTGTCAAGAGCACCAAAGTTATTTGCAAATTTGGAGAATATTCCGGAATAATATCAGATTGTGATTGACTTGTCAACAGAACGTCGCAAGTGACCGGGGTCTGTTGACAAGGGTCACCAGCTCAGAAGAAGTGTCAAAGGCACCAAAGTTTATTTGCAATTTAGAAGAATGTTCCGGAATGGTATCAAATTGTGATTGACTTGTCAACAGGACCTCGAAAGTGACCGGGGTCTGTTGACAAAAGTTTCAAGCTAAACTACTCCGAATTTGCTAGAAGACACCGGAGATGGAGTATTAAGGAAACATCTCGCACAAGATAATAAAATAGTTACCGGTAGAACAAATCGAAGTATCCTCCCAGCCTGCAGCGTTTGTCTTTGGAAAACTCTATGTTAATCGAGATGGCCCGCCTGGTTTTGCGACTTTATTGTATCTGGAGAAGTAACACGCTTTAGTCAGTCAAGTCAAGAAATTCTTTGATCTGTTGGCTACTTACAAGGCTGGGCAGTCATGTCTATTGTCGAAGCTGTCCACCACCTCAACAGTTTCCTTCCAACTCGAGCACTCTCGATGGCTACATTCTCTCTTCTTTTCCATTAACTCCATCTTATGTTTCTCGCAAAGCACAATAGTTGTCCAGGTGGTGCAGCAGAAGTTGCAGGTAGTTTGTGTTTCGAGGCACATTTTGGCTTATTGGCAATGTTTTGTTCTGGACGTTGTAAAGGGATTGTAAAGAGCCTGGCATGTCAATGATGTCAATATATAGAAGCGGGATAAAGCTTTCTGTTGTATTCAGAAAGGCAATCAGAAACACAATTTGATTCAAAGCAGTACCAGCAATTTTCGCATGATTCGGATTCTTCGTTGGAAGGTGGCAACCTGATATATCGATCTCAGCTGTCAGTCACACTTCCCAGCTAAGCAACTATTCCATAAGTGCTTCGGCCAGGGCTTGGAGATTCATTGTTTCACTTATCCACGTTACGCATAGAGCATAATGTCAGCGCCATCTCCGAATAACGTTTTACTGTCTGCTGACACTGGCTGGCCCAGCATATGGATCATACCTTAGATTTTTCGTCAACCATTGCTAACACCTTTCGCTAGAGTCGAAAATGAGAAGATCGTGACATCAAGCTGGCAAGGCTCCTCTTAGCAAAATATTCTACTTTCACGCCGACTTCCTTACCCATTGCACATTTCCGCCTCAGCATTCAACGAGGCGGGGGGAGGGCTTCCTGAAAAGCTCGAGAGCTATGGCCTTTGAAGAAACGACTGCATCCATTCCGGACTACTTGTCGACTCTGCATATCGGCACCATTTAAGGGGATCTTGGGCCACTCTGGCTGATTATGCTTCTTTATGGGCTCCTGGCCGACAAGCTCTGCCTCTCCGAGGTCCAAGCCTCCACCATCCTATTTATCGAATTTTTCATGGCTTAGGTGGATTTGCTGTTTGCGATGAACGGCCCAGGGACGTATGAAATAAGACGTGAAGGAATTCCACCTGCTTGATTGTTACCAAAGATGGGTGGCACTGACTGGAACGCTGATTATGATACACTGTCTTACTTTTCTACTGATCTTTTCACACAGGAAGGGTTTACTTCTCAGGGTCAGTCTTCCATTGTAATTCACAATGTCAGTCGTCTCAATCTCCAGACCACCGCCCCTTTTGCCAATCTCGCTCCCTCTTCTCTTCCTGCTCCTTTCTCAACACCTCCCACATCTCGGCATCGGGTAGTTCCCAATCTGTCCTGGTAAATTTCGCATGTTCTTCCAATCTCTCCTTCATCTTCTCCCTGACCCTCATCAACCCCCTTCCCAGCAAATTCTCTCCCCACAATCTCTTATATTGCAAGGCCTCTTTTGCGTTATACCCAATCCCCCACAGTCTATCTGCCCTACTCGCTTCACACAGTTCCCGTTCCCCCGTCCCCATCAAGCGTTCCCGAAACGCTCGATTCTGCGACAACTTCCACCAATTCCCCTCAAAAACTACCCGCTCACAAACACTCCTCCACTCATACGCCGAGAATCCCTTCACACTTCTCCCCATCTTCTTCTGATGTGCGGGATCCTCGGATTGCATGATCTTCCCCGCAGAAGCTGGATCGGAAAAGAAAATGGCTTTGCAGTACATCATGAATTGTTCTGCGCAGTTAAACTCCAGAGATCCAGTTTCGTCCTCCGGTGAGAGTGTGTTTGAGGCGTTGGCTGGATGCGCGAGCTTGAGCCAGGAGAGGGATGAGAGCGGGACTGTGAAGTTACCGCTTTTCCATTGGCAGAATAGGCCATAGGGGTGTTCTCGTGGCATGTAGAAGAAGACGGGATGGTTGGGATTGTCGGTGAGTTGGGAGTTGGAGGCTTCCCCGCCTGGGGTTTGCTTTCTCTGGTGTGGCTTCATGACTTCCAGAGTTGTGGATATTGGTAAGAATGAAGGTGCGGAAATTTTGGTTAAGTATTCTCGAAACGTGGAGCGGTCTGGGTGCTTATTGAAGCATGCTGAAGTGAGTCATGCGGTGAGCCATCATAGTTCCCGCAGTTAGGTCCTGTTGGTTGACGACATTCGCACTTTCCATACTCGCCGCTATTGTACATCTATCAATGAGAGCAGTATTTTAAATGACAACGCCCTTCAAGGATTTATTTGTATTATAAACGTAGTAGTGTTGGAATAGTCGTGATCTCCCGTTATCTGTTGGCATAGACGATAGGTGGCGATGTCCTTTGTTTACTTTCACTGCAATGAGCCAATCATAGTTCCCCTCAATTCCAAAACGACGGTCAGCGGAGGTTCGTACATCATGAAGAAAGTTTGAGAATACCCAGTGATCAACCTTCAAGTAAGCTTGCGCTGTGTCGACCGTGCTTCTGATTCACCTTTGTATGTATCATAGTTGTGACAAAGTTTACGAGGGATAAGGTCGCTTGCTGAGCCAAACTTCTTCCACTTTACAATTTCCAACTCGAAACCACGGGTCAACGCAACAGCCAAGAACACCTTCGACGGCGCTGCGTGAATACGATCTGAGATCTCTGATTGTCACTCATCATATCCAGAACTCTTCCTGGCGAAATCTTAGCCATCGTCGCCCCCACCAACGGCGAGCCCTCCGTCCTCAATTTCACGACTTCACCTTCAAGGCATATCCTGCCGTTTGACCTCTCCCAGTTTCGGCATCACTCAGCATCGAGCATACCAAGAAAGCAACGTCGATGCTAAGATGGCTTCTGCGCCTCCCGCCAAGAAACAAAAAGTCGCAGCTTATGCGAAAGCCGCGATAGTATTCCAAGCCCGGGCTTCAAACCGGATGTTTGCTTGAAAGCCTTTGACCAGGAGTACCATGTGCACTCGATACTCTTGAAATTATACTCGGAGTTCTTCAGGAAATTTCTCGACTCCCCCGACAAGATCACTGGAGAACGGGCCGCTGGTAGTGGTTTTCGATATTTCTGGGCCACGGAGGTCGATCAGGATGGAAAGGATTGCCATCTCGCTGCTGTGTCATCCCAAAACTCAGAGGTATGCTATATCCAGCAACTTCGTCCTATCGTTCACAAACCCCTGAGTCTTGCTTCGCCGCCGTAACAATTCTGGCTGCAAAAGAACATGCCATGTTTTTTTTTGGGGGGGGGGGAGGGGGTTGGCAGTCTTGTTCTTCTATATGTGCTAATTCTATCGGGTAGAGATTGGGGACAACTTACCGCGGCGCAGTTGATTACCAGCAGCATCTGTTTAAGACGCTCCTCTGTGCAATATACAATAAGCCATACACATTTCGCAGCGCCGACGAGCTGCTCGATCTTACCAAGATGGCAGACTACTATCGAGCACTTCCAATCTTATCTCGGACACTAGATGGGGCAATGGTCAACAGCCCATACCTCATGGAAGATATTAAGGGCAGTGCCAGCGCACTTCTTGTAGCTGCAGTTAAACTCCGAAACGCCCTACTCTTTAGAGAATGCGTGGTATGGACAGTGAGCATCTGGAGCAACCGTGAACCTGAGAAGGATATTGTGGACCCCAAACTCCGGATAATCGTAAGAAACGCCTATCGGAGTGTGGCGACGAAAGTTGCAAACGTTCAATATCACCTTGCAAATACTCTGGCACAATAGGAAAGGAAAGGCATACGTGATCGGTTTCTCGTTGATCTCCGAGAAGATATTGAGACTGCAACTGAAGAGTCCTATGATGACGACAGTGAGTCGATATTGCTGCCAGAATACTTTCGAAAACTCCGGGAGGGCCTATATAATATGGCGATCACAGACTCTTTGCGTGAGGTATGCAAAACCAACTTAGTATTGAACAAGAACATCATTTCTGGCTCACGTGGGTACGAAAGCAAGTTCTTCTGCGCGGAAATTGGCGATGATGAACTTCCATGGACAATCGATGAGACATCATGGTGATTGAAAAGACAGGCTTCCTCTGGAATTCTGGTCTTGCTCTCCTTGCTGAGTTGCTGGTTTTATATAGTAGCTGTTCCATATTTGCTGACACAGTGGCAATATCAATTACAATGAAATAGCTTGGTGGTGATTATTTGATTGCAAGTTAGAACTTTATATTTTACTCTAGATTAGAGTGGTTACGTGAGGTCTCGGAATCTTTTCACCAGACTTCCGTATCAATCAATCAGGTACTCCACTTCACCTTGAAATTTCCTCTTCTTTCTGCAGAATCATCGAGCGCTTTCAAGAGCATACTTATTAATTCTGGCCTAGGAAACGCCCCCTGACAAAGAAATCTTCCCCAGCTAAGAATCTATTCCTTCTCACATACAATCTCCTTTCTTCGTTACCTCCCCCAGCTTCACCACCTTCAGGCGAAACACCCGCAATAAAGCAAAACTATCAGAATTCCGCGCGGTATCAGTAACTCTGATGACCTCGCAGCCACGAAATCCGCTCTCCAAGACACTTGATCATCTTTCAACGCTCTTGTGTCAACACGGCCTCCGCCTGCAACGACTACTCTAGCACGCACCGGCAAGTCCACCGAAGGAGTAACGACAGCATTCTCTTCGTTAGAAGCCTTAGTATCAAGTTTGTCCTCTCGGTCTCAGGAATCCTAGGATAAGATGTCGAGCACGCCTAGGGCCAAGATGCCAAGCCTAGTGTTCGATTTCCTCTTGACCACCCCAAACACCTGCTAACGACTTATCAGGGAACCTCATCAAGACACAGTCACAATCCACGCAGGCGCCGGCCCTTCAACCAAGACCTTCGTCGTCTATTCCGACTTTATCTGCCACCACTCACCCTTTTTCAAGGCAGCTTTCAATAGTCTCATGAAAGAAGGTCTCACCAAAACCATGACACTCGAAGATACGACGCCAGCGGCATTTGGCCAGTTTGTCCATTGGCGCTACGCAACGCAATTAAACGATTACGATGTATCAGAACCTTCTGTCGAAACCTTACTTGATCTGTGGTTGTTGGCTGACAAGGCGATGGTGCCGGGGCTGCAGAATGAAGTCATTTGTGCCATCAACAACCACAAGGACTTGAGCGCCACTCTTCAAACCCAAGATTTTATGAAAATCTGGGAGCAAACAAGTCATGACAGTCCCTTACTAGAATTCCTGGTACTTCAACTTGTTTATCGTGCTCATGGATTTATCCACGGAGAAAAATTCCCGCACAGCTTGTGGGTGCGTTTGTTCAACTACATAAGAATAGCAAAATTTAGGAGTTTGGAGGCGCCGCTGCCTATGAGTCTTATCAAGTCGCAGTTTTTCCTAAAGGAAGTGGAGTAGGCTACACTTTGAACCAAAATCCATCTAACTTGCGAACCAATGACTACGGAGACACGAGACTTCTTACAAGACACGGTGGAAAATAGCACGCAAACTGAATATCATTAAAAAGATTCTATGTGCACCCGTCTATTCGTCATCTACTCCCTTTCTTTCCCATCTCTATCTGAAACACCCCACATTTCCCAGATCTATACCAGTTACAACTCCACCATCATCTATTCACAAAACAGCCTCTACATATCCACTGTCTTGTCCTGCTTGACCTCCACAATACCCACATCTTTCTCAGACTCCGAGAGATTCTCTGGGATAGATCCCTCGATGATTTCTCCATCCTCAGGGAGCTCTTGAAGGTTCTCGGCGATGCCGAGTCCCTCTGGTGACCAGGTCTTGTTAATCAGGATATATGTGCAGACTGCAATGGGATAGCCGACGAAGAAGCTCATTTGGTAGATCCTGTGGGCAACGCCATCGGTCTTGCCTTGCATGCTCATAGAGAAACCGGCTGGAATGAGTCAGCTGATGTTCTACTTTCACACGAGAAGTTATCAAGGTTTCTTACGGAATGCAGGGATGACGGCGATGATCCAGGTTACGATTGCTCTCCAGCTGATTCCGTGCCAGAACCAGTAGATGCCATCGCGTTGGTAGAGGTCTGGAATCTTCCACTTGCGGCGACGGATGATCCAGTAGTCAGTATTTGTAATGGCTACTGTAGCGGTTGCGAAAACTATGCAGTGTTAGTATGAAATCTTGACTTGAATTTGATTCTGAAGAAAGACTTACTAGTAAAACCTGAGAACACCTCAACGAAGACGACAGCCTGAGTCAAGAATCTCCGTGGATTGCAAGCAATTGAAACAATGACGACGATCATGGATCCTCGCTTCATTAAGATATACTTGGGCAAAACACTAGCAAAGTCCATTCCGAATGACAAAGTGTTCTGGACGATGTTGATGTAGATCAGGGAAGTCAAGAGACCAATGCTAGCGAAGAAGGTTCCAGCTCGGCATGCGGGTGCATAGTGAGTCTCCTGGATGAACGCAAGCATATCGAGAGGAGTCCAGAGAACTGTGCCATATTTGGAGTAGAACGCGGTAGTGGTGAAGGTACCGACGACTGCAGTGAGAGTGAGGGTGACAGGTAATTCGGTGAAGAGAGCTTGATATGGGGCCCATCTTTTCTTCGCGAACGAGACCAATCGGACAGACGATCACCTGAACCTCCCCACACTGCGGCAGTACTAAAGACACATTGCAGGAAGAGGAACGATCTGTTCATGCTGGAGACCTTGACCGGCGATGTGATCAGAGGATCCGTGCTGCCGCCATTTTCCTTGATAATCCATCCAAGAACACCGAGAAGGGTGGCAGCTGTCATGGTAATCGAAGGGAACATAAAAGTCTTCAGCTTATACATAGGAATGTATAGGACAACTGGGATGAACAGTGCCCAGTAGATGAAGAAGCTGATCAGATCTCGGGTTGTGATTGCCGCGCTATAGAAAATCAGTCACTTGGACCGCAATAAGCATTGCAGATGATTACTAACCTTGCTGGAAGAGTATTGTGCATATTTGCATATGCAGGGATGACAGCGCCGATGATGAGAGAAATGGATTGAGCTGAAGAACAGTCAGTAAATGGGACTGAGTAGTCCAAAATTGACGCGAAGTTCATTTATTGAGAGTTCCTTACCGCCGTAGTAGGCCTGGATACCAGCAAAGACCAAGTTTCCCAAGAGTGTGGTGAAGAGAGGCAGAAGATTTCCGTACAGTCCATAAGTGGTTCTGGTTGACATCGTCTGTTCAGAATCCGGGTTAGGACCCGTTATATTTGAGAGCATAGAGTGCGTACAGCGTACAGCAGCTCATATATAGGATGGAAGGCAACTTACGAATCCAAGAGACTTATCGAGTCCGACTTGAACACCCAAACATGCGTTCAAAGCAGCACATACACATCCGACCAGAACTGCTCCAATCGTCTCCTGGGCACTCAATCCAGCGGAGACATATGCACTTCCCATGGAGAATCCAGTGATCGAGATACCGCTGACCAGGTAGTAAGAGTAGTAACCCATGTATCCGTAGACCCGCTCCTTCTTGGGAATAGGGTACAGATCGTGGTTACCCCATCTTCTCGTTCCATCGTAGGTGTAGATATCTTTCCGAGCAGGCAATTCTGCCCACTTGAAGTACTTGGACATGGCTACCGACTAATCCGTCATGGGCCTGAGTCAATCGGCGACTTTCGGTCCAGTTGTCGACTATCGAGTATTGAAGAGGTCAACGAACTTAACCGTAACTCTCACGCACTGCCCAATTCCCAGAACCAAGGGAACATCTCATGTTTATATATCCCCATATCTTCATCCAAGCACCATATTGGGTTTGTGGATTTCATGATAGGAGATAAGACTTACTGGGATTATTCTCCATAGATGGCAGAGATGTTATCGAGGCTGGGCTTCAACTGACAAGGCCTATGCATTTCGGTTTGTAGACCCGACAACCTTGGACCTGGGTTTCCGGGCTCGGGATGCATTTGATATCCCGGAACTGCAAGAGAAGCTTGATTTTGCTATCTTTGCTATATTTGTCGCTGTCTTTTTGCATCTCATGTCTATTTCGCACATATCGGCAGAATACCTCCCGGCGGGAGAGGCGTATCGGACGAAGCCAACTAGTGCGAAAGAGAGTGGCTGGAAGTAGGACTGTGGATAGCTTCGATAACTGGGCCCAGAAGCTCTAGGATTTATTACTGGGGACTCCAGTATTCTGCAAGGTCCATGCTTGAAGTCAGGGGCGACTTTGTTCCTGTCAGTCTGTGATCAGATAGGAGGCTGGAATTCAACAAAGCTGGAATAACTCCTCCTATTTTGACCCAAAGTCAGCGAAATCTGTATCAAAATGAACGACCTCGATTTCATCAAGCCATCCTGCGTGCGAGAAATCGACGTTAGTCTTCAGTTCATTCAACAGGAGATTTGATTCCTGCAATACTGTGCGGCTCATGTCAGGAACTCAGGGCCTAGGTTAACCCCACTTGCTGTAGATCGATTTCTGGGCAGCGTTCGTAAGCCTTACAACCCCTGCCCGCGCCCTGTTTCCGTATCTTTGGGCCCACTCCACGTGCTCTAGGTAGCCCGGCCTCCTGCAGGGATCTTGAGGCCGACCCGTGCGAGTGGGGATATACTTCACGAATGCCGCCTCCAGGAGCCGAAAGAAACACAGATGAGAGCTTCTGGGTTGCTAGCTTGAAATAATTGATGCGAGATATCATAAACTACAATGAACAATGACAAACCAGTGCCATTGGTCCAATAAAAGAAATAATCCAAAATGAAAATGTATATTAACCTGTTGAGCTTCCCAGAATATAACCAAGCGCTGCATCACTCTCCGCTATCTCACCATCACAAACCAACCTACCAACCAAATTGCTCACAATGTAATGTGATACTCCTCCCAGAATTCTCCACAAGATCTGCTACAACACTCCGAGTCTCGCTCATGAGGCTGTCAGGACCACAAGCAGCAACAATTGATCTGTCGTGCTCTTCAGTAGCGCCCGCAACAGAGCGAATGACAGCACTGATATCAGGACGACCGAGCATTGAAGGTAGTGTTGACTCGCGGGTCGTTGGAGAGCAGCTACCTGATGCCTTCTCAGGATCGGAATCAACTTTAGACTTTTCGGAACTTGTTTCCTTCGCAGCAGCTTTCTCGACGGTTTGCTGCTCATTAACTGAAGTCCTTGCGCCGAGGGCTCGAGTTACGTAGATTCTGAGCTTCACTAGAGGGGAGAAGCTCAATTCAATGAGTTCTTTCTCGAACCACTCTTTCATTTCTTTGTTTCTATTAGCGTAGGCTGAGACGACAAGATGCTGCTCTTACCATCATCTCTGATGACCCAGATAAAATGAATAACAGGTTTGGCTGCGTTGGAAGACAACTTGTGGATGAGGTCCAGGGCCACGCCGATGGTGAAAGTTGCCCCACTGCCGCCAGCGACAAGGACAACATGGTCGAACCTCGCGAAGTTGGGAAGGGTGCCATATGGGCCATCGCAAGAAGCTCTAAGGAGTGCTCCAGGACTCTTAGATGCGAGGGAGAACAAGTCTCTGGTGAAGCCATCTCGCGATGAGATGACTATTTGCAGAGGGTTTGTTGAAACGATGGTGAAAGGGTGAGTCTCGATCGCGCGAACCTTGGGGATCCAGAGAAAGACATGCGCGCCAGGGACTGCTCGCCAGGGAGTACGACGCATTACAATCCGGACTCCGCCTCGTGGTAGCGGGTAGACATTTGCACGATTGCCAAAAGCGCGCAAGACTATTCTGAAGCCCCGAAGTAACCTATCAGAGCCCCAGATACAAGCTGAAAATATGATGATGTATATTGACTTTGTCTGGAATTCTGAGCGATGCATACCAACAGCGATGATGACAAGCATAAACATAACGATGTGGACGATGTAGAAGGCTTCGTATCGAATACCTCTGAGTATCAAAGCAGTCGTCAGTATGGATAGCATGGCAAAACCTGCGACCATGCCCATAATTTGGGCCAGCTCGAGCAAATTTGAGAGCGAGCCGAGTTTCGCATCCGTCACGATGAATAACACTGCATGGAGCATCGCAAAAAGGACTGTGCAGTATCCCGCAGCTTGGTGCAGGATGTTCAAGCGTTCGTAGGAATATGCTGTCAAGAAAGCGAGGGGGGTATTCTTCAGAGCCAAGAAGGTGATCAGAGCAATGTTGCATGTCGTGATCCTATGATAACGTTGGCTAACTGAACTTAAGATTAGGATCCTAACGTACCATCCCATTCTCTTGGCCCAGTTTCTCGACATGCTGAGGTCAAGATTTTGGAGAAGTAGAATGATGTTGATAACGATGTATACTGTAAAGACAAGCGCATGGCCAAGACTGGAGAAGAGCGGCACCTTGCAAAGTAAAGCGCTTCTGACAAGCCTACATATTCTGTTAGGGAGTTATCAACTTTTAATGTATTGGAACTCACCGCGCTTTCTTGACGAAATTTTCTGCTACAACTCCTCTGCTCTTTAGATTGGAGTTCATCAATATACCGTTGGCTAAGTGCATAGTGGCAATTATGACAACTAAACCAGAAATTGAGACGGCAAAGTAGACAGCCGTTCTCTCATTAGCTTTCTGCATCAAGGCTCTTGCTGATGCTCCAGACATTTTGAGGCTTTGCGCGGCGGTCATGTTTGGGTCGTTGTACCAGATGGAAGGGGAGAGTGGTTCGGAGGGAATCCCAGGTGTGGGATCGAAGGAATAATATATATAACGTGAATCATAGGCTCCATGAACAACTATTCACTAAAGGTGGAGCTACCGGTAATTTCCGCATAGTTGGAGCTTCTTGAATAGTCAGACGTGTTTGTGGGTAGTGTGCTGTAAAGTTGGTAGATAGCATTCATTCACTGAAAAATGGTGCCTTTTCAATATGTCGTCATATTCTACAAATACTTGAACAAGATGTTTACGCATAACAACTGACCGGCGGAATTTCTCATAGTAGATGTCATGACCGGGTTCCATCCAATAATGGTTCACTTGATAGCCAGCTAGGACGCATGCCATTTAGAAACCAGGGTACAAATGCAAGAAGCAAGAAGATAAGCACAGTTTGGGCATCCCGCACCTCCATAAGCTATCTTTACCCTGGCGTGGAATCCTAAGAGAAGATAGAGAAACGCCACCTTGACGTTGAAGCACACTTGGATGAGTGTATCAATGTTCGATAAGACTCGTGTCTTTGAGTTAATTCCCTTGTCAAGCACTTGAATACTCGAGCTTTCTATATGTGGGGCTTCATAAGGTCCTGTATATCTTGATTGACAACTTGTCGTATAGATATTGTGAAAGTGAAGGATGCTCACGTGGTAAGCAATACGCAATAAGTCCTACGCTTGAAACAATACATCGAAGGCAATGATGCGATGCAGCAATCGAGACATGGGATTAATCGGAGAATGTATCGTGGCAAGGATCTTACTGGAATAGGAAGGCGAACTCTATTGGAACACATGAACTGAAGATCACCATCGAGGATAATCACGGTCGTCTCAAAGGTTGAGCCCTTCACGCGTAGAATGTCACTCGTTTTGAGTTGAGGCTGTCCAGACTGCCAGTATGGACAGCCGAGTAATCCTAGCTACTCGGTTGAAAAGTTGTCGACGAATCTGGTAGGTGGCCACAAGATAACCTCGAGACTCGCCAGGGGAATGGGGCGCTAAATGGCACCTAGCGCTCGGCAGTGGTGAATGTCGTGCATGGTAGCATGCACCCAGGGGATGGCTTATCTGACCTTATTTAAACAACCTTCTTCCTTTGTGCAACGGCTCATGCGCACTTGCACAAGCCCCGCAGTCCATGTGACCTTCTAGAAACAAGAGGTTGCTCATGACTTGAGCCCATTACTCTCCCGCCTGGTAACCGAGAAGTATGAGCTTCAGCCGATTGCCAATTGCACTGTTATTCACATGCAACGAAGGAGATCTCTCCATATGACCAATACACTTCCTTGGATTACAATGATGATGATTCAATTGGCGAGACACCACCAAGGATTGATAACTGTTCCTATTCATACCTTCCAGAAGCGATATTGTACCCGGAAGGAAGCGGTCTGGGTCCCTGAATGTGGACAGAGTCACAATCCTCGAGAAGACTGATTAACTGTGCGCTACTGCTCCTGACACGAGTTCCATTGCAGTCTCGTGGCCTCAAAATGATCTAACAATGCAACAAGGAACTTTCAGCTTCGTTTGGAGCAAGCACTGACGATAAGGACTTGCAATGAACAGCAACCAGTGTGAATACTCGCTGGGAAGCACCGAGCAGCTTGAATATTCAGGGATAACAAGGAGCACGCGAGCAACTCCGCCGATGGCGAATTGGAGAAAGAACGTCCTGTTTGAGAAATCACCGACCAAGGGGGGAGCGGTACCCCACGCCCAGGTCCTATTCAACAATCTCGTTATAAGAATCCAGACAGAGGCAACTTTGCCGATCCAAGCTTGGAAGGTGAAAGCAAAACGGCTGCCATTACAGAGCGGCAGAAGAAACGTGTTCAGGGTGAAGTTGTTCTTCGGAGGATTACCCACTTGGGACATTGATGATTCCAAAGTGATGAGTACCACAATTTACGCGTAAAATCGAGGTTCATGGCGTTCGTGAGGGTATCGTAATCATCTATAGCATCTACCATCGTCCATATCCACTAATCTCATTCCTGTCTCTGCCAAAATGCCGCCGAATCGTCTCTCTTCGTTCCCAGATCCTGGAAGGACCGAATCACATCTTTATCGATATTGACAGCCCAGTCTCTCTGGAAAGCCTCTTCTCCCCCACAGATAGCAACTACTTGTCCCAGTCTCTCCTTTACGAAATTAAATGTGTTGAGGGTATGTACCGGGTCACTGCTAGCATGAATTCTTCTCCGCACATCTTCTGGACCTTCAAACTCGTTTCCGTCATCTGCCAACCAGACGAGGTTATCGCCACCGTCATCACGACCTCCAATCATCTCGTTGATGACAGACGTCCACATAGCAAAGTAATCTTGCAAACGCTCGAGTATAATTGGTGTCATCGGTGGCGGTAGCTCGAGGAGGCGAGTGAGAGCCAGACATGAGAGCTTCTGGCGATCGATATTCGCCATGCTATCGAAATGACGGAACCATTCAGTGCTGAGCCATCTCCAAACTTCAGCAGCATCGCCAACGGATGACATAATGGTGACCAAGACGGAAGGGTCAGCGAGTGTTAAGCGTGCAAGAATGGTGAAGTAGTCGGTTTCGACGACATCGTCCAGCTTGGGATATTTTCTACCGGGCCCAGTGGTTTGATGAGCTTCCCAGGCATCTCGAAGGCCTTCGAAGATCTTTTCAGTAAAGCCGCTTTCATGAAGATCTTTCGCAACTTGGATGACGCCAGTCGAACCTCCTAATGCCTCAGCTGCTCGTATCATGTTTTCCACTATCACTGTAACCAAACCCGCAAGCTCCCTCTTGCTAACGCCCAGCAGATTTGTCATATATGCGAAGACTCTTGGTCTGACCGTATTGTTGAGCATAGCTTCTGGGGCAAGCAAAACATAGGAATCGACTATGTTCAGTACATTTCGAAGATTGTCTGATCCAATTTCCAATAGGGGGAACGCACATTCAGCCAGTGCTAACACTTCAGGACTGGCAGGGGAAGGCGTCTGAGTAAGGATAGTCAACCATAGATCAAGTGCTTCTTCCATGAGATACACCTGCATCTCCGAGCCTGGCTCGACAGCTCGCTGAATAAGCGGCAGAATCATTGTATGGTATCTGGAGGCCTGTTCCTTCATGGCCGCCACTAAAGTTGACATTAGGGTAAGAATTGCCTGCTTGATGAGATGCTCTTCGCCAGAGCTCTCCCAAAGAGATGGCAGTATCGAAACAATCTCATCAGCGAACTGTGAAATTCGATGCTCTAGTCGCACAGCAATCGCTCTGATTGTGTCAAGAATTGGCATCCTAATCTCGGTGCTCACTTCCTCCATCAGCTGCAGAAGCTTGTGCAAGATATCTTGAGCGTAAGGAAGGAAACCATCAGGGTCGAAGCTGAAGTCATCACAGACCGCTTTGAACTGTCGTGCGGCTGTGATGCGAACCACGTGATCATTCGTCTCATCCTCCCTCTTCAGCAGGTGCTGGAAAATTTGGTATACAAGTGGTCGATTTTCCTCAGCAACTTTGATAGTGATCCACTGACCGAGCAAAATCGCGATTCTTCGACGCAGTACCTTGTACCCAGGGCCTGTCTGCTGGACATCATTTACTAGAGTCGACCTTAAGAATGTATCGAAATCGAAGCTTTGGAATACCACAGGTGCAGAAAGGCCCATGGCTGTGTAGACTGCATCTTTCGTAACCACGGTGCTTTCGTTAGTTCCTGCCACGGACTGGAAGAACGAGAGCAGTGGCTGGACCAAGAGATGCTTGAAATTGATGACCAGGTCCATGAAGAGTTTTTCTGAGCATGGTCTAACTTCGAATTCCCAAGTGTCGCCACCGCCTTCCTCTCTAATTTCCCACTCATCCTCATCTTCTTCCCAAGCTTCAAGATCGACTTGGCGGAAGACGAAGAACTTTGTCACTATCACACTTGCCACCTGACCGACGAGCTCGTCAGTGAGAAGTTCCGTCTTGACTAGAGCTACAGCATCCTGCTGCTCTGCTTTGACTTCAGGAGACTTGTACTTGAAAGATTGCGCTGGGCTGAAAACCATCTTCAAGCACGCACGCAAGATATTCAGACCTTTCAAGCAGAGCTTCTCCATGACTGGTCTCTCGTCTTTGTCCGTGTTGTCTCTTCTAGCCTTGGAGCTGAAGTCTTGGCTTTCAGATCCATACGATTGTCCGAACTTGGCCACTAGGCCCCAGTATGCTCGTACCAGATCCAAAGAGCTCGGTAGAAGTGCAAAGGCTGCAGGGTGGGAATTGGCCATCTGAGCATGTAACTTCGAGAATTGGACGAGATGCTTCTCTACCAAGTCCTTCGCGGGGGATACCAATACCGGGGGCTCATGCGATACCATCTCTAGGAATTGCCCAAATTGATGCTGAGAGTGTTCCCACAGCTGTTGGACATCCTTCGAGTGGTTGGGATACTCATAACCGGCAATTAGCAGTCTTCGGAGAATCTTGATAGCAAATAAGCTATTTTCCATTGCATCCATAGCTCCGCCTTCATCGTCTCCATTGCCGTTAAAGAAACCGAGCCATATTGCAACTTTCTGGGTATAAATCTCGTTCAGTAAGAAGACGATTTCGGGAGTGACGGACTGCAGACGTGTCTGTGAAGTTCGCAAGCGTGCCGTCGACAATTCCTTGATGACTTGCAGCAATATGAGCATGCCTCTCCGCAGATGTAGTTGGTTTGTGTGGTTTGCATCTCGCAAAATCTTGACGAGACTCGTAAGAACGTCTGGCCAGTCCAAGGGATAGTCGATTCGCACAACCTTAGCCACGACCAGGGCATTCTGCAAAGCAAGATTTGTCTCAACCTCCTTTATGCCCCCATCCAGCAACTGTGAACGCATCTGGGCCTTTTCTTCGGGTTGAATCGCGTTCGTGGCAGTTTTCCGCCAGTATTTGTCAATGCCATTTTTCAGTTGAATGATTGCTAGATATCGAATTTCTGAGGGTAAGGACTTGTCGAGGTAAACTGCCTGCAAAGCACTTGTCAGCTTCATTTCCATTTCGGGGGCTTATCCGAGCAGCATACTTGCAAAAGAGGGTAGTACCCTCGCTGTGTTTCCCACGTCTGGAGCTGTTGGGTGCCTGTCTGTATGCTGAGCTGCTGCGAGGAACCGGCAGACTGAAGAGCTAAATAAACTTGCTGTGGCGTAAGGGGAGCTGCCTCCCCGGGGACTTCGATTGCAAAAGCCATGGTTGAGCGTATACCCTTCTGAGCGAACGACGCTGTATTGGTATGTTGGAGGTCGTGGTGTTGTCCAAAAATATCTGATGCGAGACACGCGAGGCTGTGGATGGACCCACTTCTTTTGACAAGGGTCTCCACCTTGTTTCCAACCTCGGAGATATATTGTCCACATGCGAGTCAACTTTGGAAGAGGGGAAGTTCCCCTTCAAATCATAGTTGAATGCAAGGTATTCGAGTCTTCAGCTTTGCTTCTTGTTCGTCAGGATGGTTTTGCCCACGATAAATAAAACCCTTCGTTTCAGTAGTCTCGGTGGGGACCTGGAGATCTTGGAGAAAGAAGTACTTCCTCTGCCAGCGAATGAGATCCTCGTCAACGTTCACGCTGCATCTATCAACCCCTGTGATATTCAATTATGGCGGTCGGGTTTGGTGGCTGTTGTAGCTGGTGACAAGGGGATGGGGAAAGATTTCTCTGGCACGGTGGTAGGTGTTGGGTCCGAAGTGAAAGGGTGGGTTGAAGGTGACGATATATTTGGCTTGCTGTTCCACATCGTATGTTATTTCTCTTTGTTTTCAACCCTGTGAACTTACTAAATTTCATAGTTCGGTCAAAGTACTTTCAGCGAGTATATTAATGTCAATCCGTCCACAGATCCAGTTGCCAAGAAGCCTGGATGCTTGACCCACGAAGAGGCCGCCTCCATCCCTCTGGTAGCCCTTACTGCCTACGCATGTCTTGAATGGCTCCCACCAGCATCAAGCTTTCAGAGGAAAGTCGTGATCCGAGGAGCCTCAGGTGGCACTGGAACTTGGCTTGTACAATGTAAGTCTTTCTAGGGCCGCCTCCAACTCTACCTTAGTGTCACTTGCTCTTGCAAATGATAACTGCTTCTCGTCCCATCTTCTGCTCATCGCGAGTTTATTTTCACCCCTAGCTTTTCTCATCACAACTTTTTCTCCCAGTTCTCTCATCTTAAGTTTCTCATCCTAGCCTTCTCGTCCCAACTTCATCTCATCTGAACGTATTTTCATCCATATTTTCTACATCTTCCCAGCCTGTCGACTTTCCATCACTTCTTACCGCATCTCGAACATAACTAAGTACTAAACAGTAGCAAAAACTGTCTACCAGTGCCAAGTAACAGCCATCTGCTCCTCCAAGAACGCAGAATTTGTCAAATCCCTCGGCGCCGACCAAGTAATTGACTACACAACCCAGGACATCTCGCAAGCCCTCTTCTCCAACAAATCGCCCAACGAGAAATACGACCTGATAGTTGACTGCGTCGGCTGCACCGACTTACTCTCATCATACGTACATGGCCTTCCCCTCCACCTTTCAAATGATTACTGATCGCACACAGGAGCAACTACTCCATACCCGCGGCGCCTATATAACGATAGTCGGCGACAAAACAAACGTCCGCACGCTTGGCGGACCGATCACCTACCTCTGGAACCCCGTTCAAGTGCTCCGCTATTTAAAAGGCTATATCTGGGGCCCTCGCTACGCATGCGTGTCTTTTGTCACCAAATCCAGTTATATTGAAGCAGTTGTGCGTCTAGCGGAAAGAGGGGAAGTGAAGGCCGTGGTGCAGGAGGTTATCCAGGGCCTGTTCGACGAGAGGGAGGGGTGGATGGAGGCGGCTAGGAAGATGGAGGAGGGGAGGGTGAGGGGCAAGGTCGTGCTTGCTGTGTCTTAAGCTCTTCGTTCGCAGCAGTGGTGTGGCTGCTGTGCGGAAACGGTTCTCAGTGGCTGGCGCACTTACTTCTCCTGGCAAAAACATCTTGGAGCCAATGGAGGGGATTACTGAACATGCAGTCGCTCGACTGTTTTCCTAAAGGGGTTTACGGTTATTGCAAACTCTCGGGTATCCGGAAGCCGTGAATACATTGTCGGCGCTGACCAGTGAGATTGTGCGATTTCTTGATTTTGTGGAGTCTTTCGCTCTCGAATGCACACGAGCAGTAACTCCGTGTGCGGTATCAGCTGTATGGGGTATCTTGGCGGCATAGCACTGTCACAAAGACAAAAGTATATATAAGCCTGCTGTGTTCCACGATTGTGCGAGAAGAGATGATCATTATCTGAAAATTGATTCTTTCATATCATGTTGAGAACAAACTATTACACTCAGCCGTTGAAGTCCTCGATTATTCCTCCCACCCAGCCTGCACTGATCGTATATCAAGGAAGCATAAGAACCAAATTCCTTCCATGCTCCAAACCCAAATATCATTCTTTTGTCATCCCAAAACATCAAATCAAACATCCACCAGAACGCTCACTCAAGCACTCGAAACCGCACCCTCAATCCCATACCACCCTCCTTGTTCGACGCCATTAAACAACCCTTCATAACTCATCGGTCCCATGTTCATGGACCAATCGATCGGCATGTTCGTCATCTCCTGCACCTGCACCTGCGGCTCCCAGATCTTCAGGCCACCGGGTGGTGCAAGAGCGCCAGCTCTCTCCATTCCCGGGCGAGGCATCGCAAAGACTGTGCGAGCAATCTTCTTCGTCTCCTTCTCGTTCCAGCGACTCACTTCCCACACTTCACTGAATGTCTTCAAGCACCCGAGACCGAGCCGGATACGATCTCGAGTGCGGTACCATTCCGAGCCGGTGAGGAAGTAGGCACAAGCCGACAGGTTGGCGAGGGTTGAGAGAACGATGCCGCAGATTCCGAGGGGCGTGTGGTTGATGATTGAGCAGGGAAGAGCGTACAGATTCACGGCTGCCTCGGCCGCCTCGAGCGTCTTCTTGGTGTGCAGCCAATAGGTCTTGTCTTTCTCCTGGCTTGCAATGTCGTGGTCTGGTGGAGGCGGGGCGCAGTGGGAGATCTTCTCCATTGGCGAATGATAGAGGCGAGAAAGAGGACGGTGGATGTGAATGAGCAGGATTTGCAGGAAGTTGTGAGCTTGGAAGAGAATTTCGTCGATCTCTTCGTTCTTGTCGATAACGCTCTGCTTCTCTTTCGGTAAGTGCAGCTTCCAGTTCACGAGCATGGCATCTGCGTTCGCTACTGCTGATTCTAGGTATTCTGCTGGCATGGTGTCCAGGGTGAGGAGAGAGCCGCAAATGCGGACTAGGTCGATGAGGTATGCGAATGAGGAGAAGACGGGAGTTTCGTCTTCGAAGTCTCGGGACTCGTATTCTTCCAAGGTTTTGGGTCGGGGAATCATCTGCGACGTGTGAGTTAGTGGGTTTGGATTGGGACCAAGAAAACTTACACCATCGTAATCGCATTCTTCACACGGGATCTCGACGTCAGCCTCGATAGAATGTAGGGCGAACATGGGCGCTCTTCGCGTTGTTGCAAAGTACGCGTCTGAGATATAGAGTCCCCAGAAAGTTCTCCTCCAGGATTCCGCGAGCACAGGATCTCTTTCCATGGTTGCGAAGGCTCGGGATTGCATTCTAAGATCAAGAGCGAGATATATGGCCCGGTCTAAAATCGCACGACCATTCTCAAGTTCACCGTCACAATGAACAGCAATGGCAGTCAACAACAGCATTTGTACTGTGAAGCCATTTGGTGGTAAGTTAGGAATGTCAAGCTGGCTCATGACGGCAGCATGTAGTTCTGTTGATGAGACTTCCGATGCATATAAGGACCCGATATATTGCATCACTGGTAAAAGATGCTTTAGAGATTCTGGATCAGAATGAAGCCGATTGCGAAAATGATATTGGGGTAAGAGATACGGGTGAGCTTTGTGGAAAAAACTAAACGAAGTTAGCAGTTTATCTATCTTGAGACGAGATGAATGCTCACTTATAATATAAATCTAGTAGGCGTGCGGTGTTTGTCCCCTTGTTGCTCAACCTCGAAGTCGAGCTTGGAGGGCTCAAAGACCCATCCGAGGGTGGTCTAGAATATGATGCGTTCGAAGAACCTGCGTGGGAGTAGATACCACATGGCCCGCCGCTGTACACTGAACTACTTCGTGGGCTCTCTCTTCCTGTTTCACGCATCGATGCTCGTTTTTGTGGCGCATTCTTATCCCTCATACCTCTGCGAGATTTGGCATAGAAGCAGGGTTTGTCGTCTTGAAGACATCTGCTGCAACTTGGAGTCTCGGCCCCGCATTTCACATGACGACTTCGGCACTGATAGATTGTCAATTAAAGATCACTTCCTACGTTTATTAGGAGTAACTTACCGGTACACACGCCAATGATACCCTTACTCCACCTCTTTGGACGGGCTCCTGGCTCCGACTTTGTCCCGCCGACCCTGAGTCAAAGGACGTCGTCGAGCTAGGCGCTGGTGATCCAAAATCGAAAAACATAGACATTATATCCTCACTTTCATGTGATGAATATCTATCGGAGCCAGTTCCACTAGAGTATCCACCGTCCATTCTAACTTGAGATATTGGCTATTGCCTTTGGCCACCACGGCTATTCGGTCCAAGCTGCACCGAGTCCCGAGATGGTGAGGTGTGTTGTACTAGGAGATTGTCTTGCTCAATTGCAAAGTCTTGGCTGAAGCTCGAGTGAGGTTTTGCTGTCACAGATGGGATCAAGAAAGTATTTGAGGACAATGGGTCGAGTGTTGGAGGCGACTGCGGTTGTTGTATAGTAGCTATCGCGCCGCGACTGGCCAATAAGAGCCGCTGATCCAAAGGTTGCATATCTTTTGCGTCAGGACTACAGTCAGCAGATACTATGTCAGCGAAGGGCGGATGCTGTCGAAGCACGATTTGGATGTTAATTTTGACACCCCGGCTTCCAAGCTCTACCGGTCTCCCCGCTACTGGGAAAGGGCTGCAGAATGCCAGTGTCCTAACTAGGCCGACACAGCCCTGTTTTCTCAGCCCTATCTCCCACATGAAATGGCCACTTCAAGTCCCGACAGCTCTCTCGCCACTTGGTAAATACTTTGTAAAGCTTATACTATCGTGACAAAAAGGCCCTACACTCGAATGCTGCTTTTGTTGAGCATCAGATTATACCAATGCGGCTCCTGGCCTCGCATTTCCGACCATCAAGGACGAGTTTTTGCCCCCAAGAGGTGCTGGTGACCCCGGCCAAAAGTTTTACGAGCCCTCCAATGTTCGTCTATGACTCCCCGATGTGGCTTTTCGGTAGGAAATAGAGTACGAGGCGCAATGTGGATTGGTACCACTTGCAGTACCTGCAGATGCAAAATGACTGTGTCGAACAGGGGTCTGAGTTTTATGGCAGTCGTCGGACTTAGGTGCTCATGCATCCCACATGAACTCAGGCCCGATTTTGACTTGGAGAAGGACGAGATGCAGATGGCGACTTCATTTCAGTACCAACTGTGGTCTGCCATGTCGTACGTACACTAAAACAACAAATTTCTCACAGGTAGGTTCGCGCTGTTCTCCTGCGAGGAAGGTAGACACAGTAGAAATTCTTCTTCCGCTGAACTCTGTCTGATCTGCGGGCCGACTTCGCAAAGCTCCAATTGAGAGATTCTACAGGTCAAAAGACTTACAGTATTTGGTAGCGGGGGGGCGGCCGGGCGGCCGCCCAGCAGTGCTCCCTTTGGGTCAACCGCTCTCCGGGAGGAGGCCAGCCACATTCGGGTTGTGAGAGATCTCATGCGTGACCGGAGATGCCCACACAGAGCCCTATTTCCCTGCGGTCCAAAAAGAGCAGGGCCTGGAGATGGAGACCGAGTAGCACCGACGAGCAGACGAGAAAGTCATTGGCCATGAATGCGAGGTTTCCGCCTGAAGTTAGAGACCACACATGTCTAGCGCAGCACGCCGGAACAGCCCCTCTGAAGACGCGGTCAACCGTGACCTGTGCAGGACACTGTTCAGGCCGAATACCAGCAAAGAGAGGCCGTCCCGTCACCAGCGCCGCGGATGGCAGGGCCATTTGCGGCTGGTTCGACGAATCTCACACCGCGCAGAGACGGGACATTTCCGCAGGATGCTGGACTTGCTGGACTCGACGTCACGGTGTCGGTTCCCCATATTCTGGTCAACCCAAAGCTACTTGCTCTCATTCGACCCTTAATTCTCCAAATCGGGTACTGCACCGGGTATTGGAACCCTTGTTCACGATATCTGGGGGATCCTCCGCAGTTCGGCATCCAATCAAGGACGCGCTCGTACATTGAATCCTCCTGCCACACCCGCACAAGCAGGACGGCTCTGGCCACACTCTTGGTCGTCGGGAGTGGCCGCCATGTTCTGCAGCTGGGTTAATCAGCCCCCTGTAAAGGCCTCGAAACGCGACGTTACGTGAGTGTGATGATCGCAAGCCAATAGTGATTTGTAATCCACCAACAGGCACAGTTTCCTTGTGTTCATAGGGTGAGTGGCTAGGCAATCCCGCAGAAGAAAAGGATCCCCTTTCCCGCCGCTGGATCTCGCACCGAGCACCAATCGATGCAATGTGACTGTGTGGCATTTTGAAGTTAAGGAGCAGCTGGGAACCGGCCCGGCTGACTGCTGGCCTTCCTGAAGGTGCCGGAATATGAGGGTCTAGTTTACAAGGCACGTGTGAGAATCGAGTCAACTCAAGGCTAGGGAATCAACACGTCTCGCGCCTGAGGGACCAATCTATGGCGCGCTGATAGGAGAGGTGTTAATGAATTGGGAAGATGATGCAAGACCAAACGAGATACCAAGTTGTGCCTGAGGCAGCAACATATATCTGGTATGCCACCACGCAAATTAGCTTCGACCATGAATAGTAGATCTTGGATCATAGGCTTACCCAAAGACTACAAGCTGGTGGGAGGTTGTGTCACAGTTCAAGTCAAAACTCGGTAACGTGGTTCTTCTCGAGCTAAGAAGTATAAGAACCTGGACGAAAATTTCGGTCAGCTCGCAGTCGAAGACTTGCGTCATTAACAAAAGTTTCGGCAACTCAACGGAATCATCATCCAACTGAGCAGGTTTCCCTGCCTTTTAAAAAGATCTATGATGATCCAGCACAAGAATTCTATCCTCGGCAATATGTGACCGGCAGCAGGCGTAACAAATTATGCCGGGGAGGCACTTGGTGCAAGGACTGAGATCAAGACACAAGTCAGCGGATGTTGCGGTAATTACCAAGTAGTGGTTCAAACCGTTCGTTCTGGACGCTCGAAAAATCCTTCGATGGCAAGATCTGTGATGATCCGCACAAGAGCAAGATTCTTCGACGAGGCAATAGCGACCGGCAGCAATGTCGCTGCAAACTGTATCGAGGAGGCTCTTGGAGTGAAGACTGAGGTCGAAAGAGTAGTTAGCAGGTGTTGTGAGAATGCCTAAATTCCTAGTGGATGATGGCAGGAGAGGTTTATGATTAACAGGCTTGCATTTGACATTCTTTGGGCATGTTGTGTGCGGTGTGTGCGTTGCTTGCGATGGCTCCAGCGAGCTGCAATGGAGAAGGCTCTTGATGCAAAGACTGAGATTGAAATACAAGTCAGCAGGTGTTACAAGAAAGTCCAGAGTCCTAGTGGATGAGGGTAGGGAAGGGTTGTGGTAACATTTGATCTTCATTGTGGGCGTTGTGTGTGTTGCGTGCGATGACTCCTGCTTTGGAGGAAGCTCATTGTACTGGTGGTACTCGTACAATTGTTTCCTGGTCTTTTCCGTCGTTGAAAGGTAGTATATCGTCGCAGGTAAGACAATGAAGATGCAAGTGCAGCAGGACGAGTGGCATGGTTATGGATTGCAGATGCTGGATGATGAAGGAAGAAGAGAAGAAGCGGCAGAGCAAAGGACGAATTTATGGGCTCGCGTTGTTTCGATTTCTATTATGGAAAGAGCTATCTAAGTCTGTTGGGACGCATCATTGGAAACTTCTGCTGTGGTCGTCCCTTCCCTGCCTAGAAAGTGCTGCTGCTGACCTGCCGAGCTTGCCCTCGAGGACTGATAATTATTTTCTTGAAAGATTACCCACATATGAACCTTTTTTCGGGAATTTCTTTCATGTATCTTGCTTTATATGACTCCAGGTGTAGTCTCTCTTTGGTTCTTGGGCATCTAGAAACTCGTTTGCCTCTTGAGCCAGGTGCAGCAGAGTCGGTTTACGGACTAGCAGACTCCGCTATGCCCCAAACCCCCTCACGTATGGAACAAATTCTGCCCCTCCTATCCTACGGGAAAAGGAACTTCGTTCTCGAGATAGGGAATATGAGAAAGCAGTCATACGTCAAACTACTATACACACACACACACACAGAAGCGATCGTACCATAGATGAATGTGTCCGTACCCCTTCTCTTCTTGATGCTCTCGAGGACAGCAACATACTTCTGCAACTTCAAGCCTGCTCTCTCAGTGATTTCTGTTGTTGTCGATGGGAACTTGTCAATTGGGATATCACTTGTTGTGAAGGCCTGCCGAAGGGCCTAAATAGGCCTAGTAAGGAGCCCCTATTTGTACATAAAACACGTCTCCTAAAGGCCTCTCTCTTCCTCTCTTTAAGTATTCCAATCAATCATTTTAACTCACCTCTCTGTGCGCTCGCAATTGTCAGAACTCATTGGCATCACCTCCAGCACCAGCCAAACCAACGAACAGGCGGATTTCCAGACTAGGTATCCACTAATTACTGTCTGAAAATTTTACCTTGTTGTTGTCAGTTCGAAGTTAGTTACGTAGACTGGAGTCGTTCTCACCATAAACCCTGGATGCAGAATTTCTCAACCCACCGAATGAGTAAAGGAGTTGTAGATGATGTTACAGACTCCCCTTTCTTTTATCTTTGGGTCTATGAGAATATCCTTGTTTCAAGTCTTCTGAATCGCAGGGTCCTAGTCTAGTACGTTTTGACAGGTAACTTCCTCACCTGATTATGAGTAGCCTGTAATTGGCTGCCAATAGCTTCAGGATGGGGCCTAGTGTCAGGAGTAAGAAGGCAAAGAGGTAATCACAGCTGAGTAAAAGAGGGAGCCTCGGTGGATCTGTTGTAGCTAAGGAGACTGATACTAAGGAAGAAAGTGGTAAGATCACGTTCTAATTCAGATGGTATCTATGGATTATGCCTTTAATAGAATATTAAAGGATAAAGGTCTGATCCTGCCCCCTTGGTGGTGCAGGGATTATTACTATGAAGAGAGAGATACAAGCCATGTGCATAACAAGAGTTAGAACACGATTTTTTAGCGAGCGCATCATTTTCGTGTAGGCAGGCGAGAACGCTAAACCTACGATCCAGAAAACGGCTGACCTTAAGCCTAAATTATAACTAATTAATTAATCCTCTTATAGAAAGATAGGGGCATATGTCCTAAGTATTTTATACTATAGCGCTTAGAATCTAGATACGTGGTTATAGAATAAATCGTGATACTACCTAGGAGCGATTTTCTCGTCTCGCGCCCACCTCGCGCCCGTCTCGCGCCCGTCGATTTTAGTATAGATTTTTAGTTTTTCGCCGACCTTATAACTATCTCTTATTTTAAATAAAATTCCTCTTCTAGAAAGAAGGGGGCATAGTCTATAATTATTTTAAGCTATAGGTTATATCCCCTAGAAGGGTAGTTATTAAGAAAATTAAGAAAGGGCAAGAAAAGGTACTCGTGAGCTTAGAAATCGAGTGGCGGGGCGAGGCTGAGGAAGCGCGAGGCCCGGAAATCGAGTTCCCGCGCCTTTCTAAATATCTTAAGAACCACGTATCTAGGGGGTATGTGATAGGGCTTAAATTAATCGGGCAATACTCTTCTTTAAGTCTATAAGAGGAAATAAGCTTAAGTTACGTGGTAGTTGCGTAGTGGATAGGCCGCTGAGATCGCGATTTCTAGAAAACGCGATCTGATGCGCTCGCTAAAAAAATCGTGTTCTAACTCTTGTTATGCACATGGCTTGTAAGAGTCTTCACAGAAAAATGACCCCTGAAAATACTCTAATACTTTAAACTTAAGGAGTAGCTAGGAGCTGACCTAGCTGACTATTGTCCTTCCTTAAGGTGCTGGAAGATGTTTCGAGGCCCGAATCGAAATTACGAGGCTAGTGATGAGGTTTAAGAGATGGGCGTGAGGGGTGACTTTCTTGAGTCTTCCTTCGCTTCCGGAACAATGCCAGATGTGCACTAGTGGAAGCCGTCTAACCTCGGCGCAATATCTAATGGCGTGAGCTCTTAATGAGCTGTAGGCGCGTGAAAACCTCAAACTTCACATCGAAAGGTGAGTTTTCTCAATGCTCCCTCGATGACGTCCAACGAATTTGCTCTCGCCCAGCAGCGGCTCGCAGCACGACGACAGGCACGAGAGACAGAAGCACAGGCGCGCATTGCCGCTCAACAGCAAGCTTCACGAGCCTCCGACCAACTGAGCCGACTACCATACCCTCTTGGGCGTCTCGGACAAGCTGGCGTAGCGACGTGGGACAATATAAGAGGCAGAGAAGGCACACGGCCTGCGTTCAGGGTTGGGCAGGTTGACGCAGAACTGCTGGATGAGGAGCTCCTGTCGCTACTGAAAGCACAAGTTGGGGAGGCGTTGAAATACTTTGGCTCGCACCTACAAGATGACTGGTCTGCGGAAATCATGCTTGCACTTCGAGCCGTGCTATTCAAGCTCACAGTCTGGGACCACGATGCGACATATGGTGCTGCACTGCAGAATTTGAAGTTTACGGACGCCAGGAAGAATGGTCCAGTTCTCGTCTCACCATCTAAAGTTCAGAAGACGCTGTATGGGCTGTTTACTGTTGGTGGGAAATATGCCTGGATAAGATGGGAGAACTGGCTGGTGGATAATGATAATGGCTACGACCAACCAAGCCCAACACTGCGCCAGCTGTCGCGAGTCTCAGACGTCGTCTCAACCATACACTCAACAGCCGCATTTGCTTCGTTCTTGATATTTCTGGTCAATGGACGGTACCGGACGCTATTGGATAGAGTACTGAGGTTGCGTTTGGCTCCTCCAACAAGTCAAGTGAGCCGCGAAGTCTCATTTGAATACCTCAATCGACAACTAGTTTGGCATGCTTTCACCGAGTTTCTGCTCTTTGTGTTGCCACTGGTCGGAATCAGTCGGTGGAGGAGGTGGCTTGCCAGAGCATGGCGTAAAACAAAATCCATCATGAAGAGTGGTGGGGAGGATGAACAAGAGATCAAGTCAGGCGAGTTCGCTTTCCTACCAGAGCGAACATGTGCCATTTGTTACCAGGATCAGAATGCGACCTCAAACTCGGAGGCCGAAGTTATTACCGCTTCTGGAGCTTCTGGGATCATTGGCTCTGCTCAGACAGACATCACAAACCCCTACGAGACCATTCCATGTGGATGCATTTACTGCTTCGTCTGCCTCGCTGGCCGTTTGGAGGCCGAGGAAGGGGAAGGTTGGACGTGTTTGAGATGTGGAGAAGAAGTGAAGGAATGTAAGCCTTGGAGTGGGGACGTAATCGAAGAGATGAAAAAGCCAACAACGTCGTCAAAAACGGTGGGATTCTCAGAAGAGCCCAAGGCAATGGCAAAAATTGAGCCGCGTCCTGAAGCTGACGAGACAGCCAACGTGGAACCGCAGACAGCGAAAGATGACGACTCTGGCTCCGAAGCCTCGCAACTTGGTGAGAGCGAAGCTTATGATGAAGAGGAAGAAGGAGCTATGGATGACGACGATGAATGAATTACTGCTACGAGTTGTTGAAGCTCAGCAAGACCAGCATAATCAGCATTACCGGGCGTTGGGAGATGTTGGGAGCAAATGATACCACTTTCTATGTCACCTCAATCTTTCGCAATTATGACCTCTCAGGTTTGTCTAACTAAATCGACCATTATCTTACAACAACCGAGTACCAGGATTCTGGTACATGTTGTTCGTGAGTTGTTTTCTTCTCTCATTGGTCTCAGCAATTGATTTTCATCCAATGCCGAAAGTCACGTGAGGCATATGACCTCATCTTCGAGATGGCACTTGGAAGTAATGCACTAGAGATAGCGTGGTGATTCCCCAGGAACCTTATTTCTGCCTACATCTTCTCAAAATGTACTGACAGCGAGAATCTGTGGCCTGTCTATATAAATTGAAGCCTCTTCTTAGGAGTGCTGGTCATTCCATGAGCTGACAGAGTGGGAACCAGACGCGAGAGAAAGCTTCAAAGCAGAAGACTAACGCCAACACAATTTGACGATCCGACAGAATTTTGTACTCGAGGATGTGGTCACAACTAGAACCCACGCCGCCACACGTGGCTTATCTGACATTGTCAATATTCCTTATCATATACGCCTTGTTTTCTCTGTTTATTAGAAATGTACTACATCTGTCTGAACCACCATGTGAGCACTTCCCAACGATTTCTTGGCTGCGTTTCTTTGCCACTTATTATCACATTCTGTCTATTTCCCAAGAAAGGGCCACATTCTAACTTATAGTCAGTGGTCGTTCTCTACGGGATCATCCTTGGTCCAAATGTTCTGGATATCATAAGCCCCCGCTCATGGGGAATGACCGACGAGATTCTCCAAGAAGTAACCCGGATCATCGTGGGAGTCCAATGCTTCGCAGTTGGTATCGAGCTACCCAAACACTACTTCCGGCGTCACTGGCCCTCAGTCCTCTACTTCCTCGGACCCATCATGACCTTCTCCTGGGCGATAACCGCCCTCTTTGCCTACTTCATCTTCCAAACCAACCTCCCAACCGCACTCATCATCAGCGCCTGCCTCGCACCCACCGATCCCGTGCTCGCAGCAAGCGTGCTCTCCAAATCCCGCTTCAGCCAACGAGTCCCCAAGCGACTGAAACACCTCCTATCCGCGGAATCCGCCTGCAACGACGGCATCTCCTTCCCCTTCCTCTTCATCGGCCTCTGTGCCCTGAAATACACCAGCACCGGCGAAGCAGTCAAAGAATGGATCCTGATCACCGTGCTCTGGCAATGCGTCTTGGGCATTACTCTCGGCCTGCTCATAGGCAACTGCGCCAACAGACTCCTCCGCTTCTCCGACCAGCGGGGATACATCACCCGCCCCTCCTTCGTAGTCTTCTACCTGCTCCTCGCCATCCTCTCCGTAGGCGTCGGGTCCATCCTGGGGAGCGACGACTTCCTCGTAGCTTTCGGTGCTGGGGTCGGCTTTGCGCACGACGGCTGGTTCGCGAAGAAAACAAAAGAGCTCCCGTTCCCAACCATTATCGACCTGATACTCAACAGCACAATGTTCGTATTCTTCGGCTCCATCATTCCGTGGAAGGAATTCCTGCCCAGCGACCTGACGCCTAATTGTGGAGTCTGGCAGTTGAGCCTCTTCCTCATCCTCGTCTTGCTCTTCCGAAGAATTCCAATCGTGCTGGCGATGAAGAGGTTTATACCTGATGTTAGGACGTACCGAGAAGCGCTGTTCTGTGGCCACTTTGGTCCGATGGGTGTGGGTGCTCTGTTTCTGGCTATGGAAGCTAGGGGGGAGCTCGAGCCGGGGGATGGCGTGCCGGAAGCACGGCCTGAGCTTAAGCACCCGATGAGCAATAAGGAGAAGGCTATACATCTTGTGTGGCCAGTTATCTGCTTCGTGGTGCTAGGGAGCACGATTGTGCATGGCCTGAGTACTGTGGCGATTAGTCTTGGTGGGAGTATTTCGAGGAAGAGGGGTGAGAGAGCGCCGTTGTTGGGGCAGGAGACCGAGGGTTTGGAACATATGGATCATGAAGCTGGGGATGGGGAGAGCGAGCCTGACGTTAGTGGCACTGATGAGGAATGAAAGATGTGCAAGCATGGCAGTCCTTACGTTAGGAGAAGGTGTTGCATCGAGAGAGGATATAGGGTAATGTGAGATAGGATAGAAAAAGGCCAACAGTGTTGCAACAGGCACATATGAGCTTATCCTTATGTTCTCATGGATATGCGGGTAAGACCATTTCAGAGTACATTACAACGCAATTAAGACGCTCCAGAAACATGTATCCAAATCTCTAAATCATTATCTTTAAATTTCGTGACTATCCTACATCTACTCTACCCAAAAAGTAGTTCCAAAACGCCTCGCCATGCAGCACAACAACCACACGGGTATCATCCATCATGATCCAACGCCAAAATCCAAAATGCAGTCCTATCCAAAATATTCCATCTACAACCCATGACCGCCCAATCCCTCTTCGCCTGGAGCCACAAGCTTAACGCTCTTCTTCCTCTCCAAACCTCCACTTCCACCCCCACCATTACTCCCACTCCCCAAATTACCCGCACTCAACGCAACCCTCACGCCCTCCACAGCCTTACTCTGATTAACCTCCCTATTATCCCTCCTCACAAGCCCCTGTCCCCTACCACCCACAACCGGCCCCCTTCCACTCCCCTGCCTGCTATTCTCCTTAACCAACAAATCCAGCTCCCGGGCCCTCGCAGCCTTCTTCTCATCCGCACGCTCCTCTCTCCACTTCCCAGGTAGACAAGGGTGTAAGCACCCTTCCAACGAACAGCAGCCACCGCTATACGTGTCTCCCTCCCCAAACTCCGGGCCCGCGTGCCATGCTTGCATGCAGGAAGTATGGCCTCCGTGTCCGCAGCCGGGACACAGCCACCACAAACCTGACTTGAGGCCTCCACCGCCGGTCTCGTTTTCGAAGTCGGGTTCGAGCTCGCGGCTGAGGCACACGGCGCAGGGAGCAAGGTCTTTCTTGCAGCGTGGGCATGTCCACTCTGAGCCGTGGATCGTAGGGTCGTTCTCAAGCGGCTTGTGACAGTCTGTGCAAAAGAAGCCGATTTTGATATCCTCTTGTGCTGTTGAGAAAACATTAGGATAGGTAGGCACACATATGTTGCGGAGTAGTGCCGCCTCGGTGAAGAGCTTTAGATTTGTCAAACGGTGGTGATACTGTCTTATTATTGCTCCGGCTTGGAATTCGTCGATTGCGGTGGAGGGGAGAAGAGGTCGGAGGAGAAGAATCATTATTGCTGCATTGAGAGCTGAACTTTGAGACTCAAAGTTTAGCGTGCGTTGGAACAAAGGGGTGGGGTCCATGGGGGAAATTAGGAAAGGGGGATCATTGGGCCAAGGGAGGAAATCGGAGTTGATCAGGTTGGGATCTTCGGATGTCATTTCTGAGATCGAGGGGCTCCGGGTTGTTTCTCTCGTTGGGATTCTGGATGGTGTCCTATCTTGAGCCGGTCGCGTTGATGCTTCATGCAGGCGTAAAGCTGGGGGCGATGAGCCATGGCGTGTGCCATCGAGGAACTCGTAAGAGCCGTTCGACTGGGGAGTGAAATGGCCGTCTGAGATCTCGGATCGTGTAAAGGCATCAGAATCAATGCTTGTTCGATGCTTGGAGCTGGCTAAGAGGTTCTTCTCCCAGCTATCAACTCTAGCCCGGAGAGAGCGCCCGTGCTCTTTGGTGGCACTCTTGCCATCACTACCGGAGGAGCTCATCCATTGACCATGGCCAGAATCTCCAGACGTAGAGAACATCTGAAAACTTTCTCCGGAGTCATGACGCTGTGGTTGGATCCGAGGTGGGTGACTTGGCTCTGGATAGTCCAGCCTAAGAGGAGGCTTTCTTGGAGGAGCGCCAAATTCCATTGGTGGTGCAAAAGACTCTATCCCATAGAAATCGTAACCTTCAATACTCGATGCTGAATGCTCAGGTAACCTCTTAGCTCCAGGTACCGGAATTGGACTTGGAGTAGAAGGATGAACGGCATCAGGGAGCTTGAGATCGTCTGCCTCGTCAATAATAGGAGTGTGCATGGCCTCTCGTGTCTCATGAGCTATGGAGTCGCGGACAGGGCGGACAAGCGGAGTTGTAACGTTCGAGGTACTTTCCATTTCTTCAGCAATCATCGATATTGCCCCCCGATGTAGGGGACTATCAACAGGAGTGTGTGAGCGAGGCATCTTCCGAGGAGTCTCTTCCCCTCGTTGTGTTCCAGGAGGAGTGGGGTCAGTGGAAGCGTTTTTTAGATACCCCTTCTTCGATTCAGGTTTCTGAACAATCAGTCGAGCTTGACGATGGTGCTCAGCCCGCCGGATGAGCAGCATACTCATTATATAGCCCAGAAGTCTCCACGTTTGAGCTAGTCGGAAATGGCCAATATCTTCAGCGGCTTTAGCGTATGCTTCCGTGATCGATGTCATCCGTACATTAATTAATTGATCGTCGGACTTCTTAGCAAGTGGTAAAAGATACCGGTTTGTGAAGTATTTGTATGTGACTCGCTTCGCAGTTGATGGAGCATGCCCAAGAGCAGAAACTTGCTGAGGCTTGTAGATCCCAGTGACTTCCACGGCATCGCTCAGAGACATGATCTTGTTTTCTGTCATCCCGGTACTGGTTGGAGGTGTGGTGCTCAATGATTGACCAGATCGTCCACTATTGCGCCGCCGATGACCCTTCTGTAGCCTTGTTCCTAAGAAGCTACCCACAACATCCTCTTCAGAATCACTTCGGCTGACACTCAGCAGAGGTCCACTTCCATTATGTTGAAAGCCTGGTGATACTTCTGGCGAGGTGATGGAGGGCCGAGCCCGTCGTGGCGCTTGCCTCTCTTCGAGCAGAAGAAGAGTGTGGCCCGTGGTTGAGATGGAGAAGTTTGACAGACTTCGACGGTCTATGAGCTTTGTCACGAAAGCGACATCCGTCTGTATAAAATGGCCCTCCCTGTCCACACTCCAGAGAAGATCTCGAGTGTTCCAGATCAGGCCAGATGGCGCGCTGTTCCATTGTTCAATCTCCTTGAACGGCATGGCAGGCCTCGCAAGATCCCAAATATGCACATTTGACGTTTGGTTCTTGGCAGCATTGGCGTCGTCGTAGGCCACCGCAATTTGCGCCGCTCTATTACCTTGAGCCGTAGCAGACCAGCAAGCAGGTCGCCAGGAAACTCTAGAGACAGGAGCCGGTGTCGCAAATGTATACCGAGGTTTTTGGTTCCTATCAGCCTTCTTCGACAGGTCCCATACATGGCACAGCTGATCGAGACCTCCGCTAACGAGATGTTCTCCATCCGGATGCCAAGATACAGAGAAGCATGAGTTCTGGTGAGCAGAAAGCTTCAGAATGGGAGCACTGTGCTTCCGAATATCCCATTTCTGAACCACACCCGCATCTGTGCAGCAGGCAAACTCCATGCCATCTGTCGGCGACCATTTGACATCCCGAACCGCATCCGCATTGCACTTGAAAGACTGCAGCATTCGAAACGTGGGCCCATTGCGTCCCTGCACCGGCGTCCTGATATCAAAGCTCTTGACGGTTCCATCTTGGCTTGCAGAGAGCAGCCAATTGTTCTTGAAGGGACTTATAGCGAGCCTGTGAACCTGCCGCGCATGTTCTTGAATACGGCCAATTTCGAGTCCTTCTCCAACGCGATTGAGATCATACACCGTGATCCTTCCATTCCCTGAAGCTGTCACTATTAGATTTTCGAGAGTTCCGTGCGACCACGTAACGGCCCTTATATTAAGTTGATCTGAGGTAGAAGCGGAGAGATCGTGACTTGTCGCAAAGGACGTGATAATGGCTCGCAGGTCGAGCTCCTGCGTAATAGTTGAGCCATCGATTTTGAGGATTTTGAAGACTTTGGGTCCAGCAATCACCACGCGCTGACCGTCCGACGATCGATCGAGGCATGTAATGGGTGCGCCTGCGGAGTATATAGTGTTCTGTGATGCGCTCGGCCGGAGTTGAGGCGAGTCGAGGTCTCTGGTATCGATGCTCTCGTGGGTGGTGGTTGTTGGCTGGCCAAGCAGCTTCCTCATAATCTTCCCCTTCGTATTCATCTTGGAGGACATCTCGACCTTCAAGGAGGGGCCATCATGGATGTGCGCATCCTCGAAGACAAGTCGCGTTCAGCGTAGTTCGCGCGGAGACCATCAGGCCGCTTGGGCGGGCAGAAATGAGACTTGAAGAGGCAGGCGGTCTAGCCGATTGTATAGATCTACTGCGATTGGTTCGCTTACTCACAGTCTCTCCTTTCTTGTCAGAATACTGTAGTGAGAGCGGTTGTGTCTACACGTCGAATAAAGGTGAGTCTCTTTTATCTTCAAATAGGATTTGCGGTGGGATGAGTCTCTTCGTTTCAACTCATGGCGGCGGATTTCAGCAGCAGCCAGCACCAGCCAGGGTAGGAAAGAAGAAGATGGACTTGAACTACCTCCGATTCTAGTTAATGGTCAGACTTCAAGTGCAAAGGACTATCTAACAACTCTCTTGGATATGTGACCTGCTGTGGTCATGCTCGAGAAAGGGATGCGTTGACAGAAGCGAGGTCGCGCACGGACGAATTCGGCAAGGAAAGGGGGAGTTGGTGCCTGATGGTGGCCTGATATTGAGGTGAAGCTATTCGCAAGCAATCTGCCAAAGCAGAATGTATCTGTGTCCTGGTGGGCTCTCCGTCATGTTAAAGCACCAGAACTTGGCATATTGTCTTCTTTCGATATCCACAAGCTCTACAGATCTGTGCGTCGATTCTATAGAAGATAAGTGGGCAAGGCAAGAATTGAGAGGCTTTCAGACGCATCGTTGGTTATCTGGCCGCACTCTTGGAGATTCACTGAAGGTTTAGAATCATAAAGATGTCACTAAGCAATTGGAAGTGTGCTAATATCAAGGCAGGAGCCCATATTTGTTCTAGCTTGAGTGGCCATTGGCACCGACGAAGCTGTTTAGATTAAGCTCACGACTCCTCTTACCAAACGCTGCACGACCATAAATTCCAACAGGATGTGTATCAAGTACCCAAGTATGTGTATATCTCTTTTTCTGGCATGTAGGCATCCGAGGCGGCAGAACGAGCTCTACAAGCCCAACAGCTGAAAGAAGGCAGATGTCGAAGGATTTAAGGCCGTATGATCCGCCCAATGCCACTGTTCCTCCTCAAAGCTCCCCCTAAGCCTAAAATCGGTGTCTTGTAGTGATTCGATGGTATAGGAAGGGTCGGATGGAAGTCGTCGTCGGTACACATTGCAGCGCGTAGTTTGTTGGAACTTGACGCCAGGAGGCGAGCGGCGCAGTTAGGGGTTTGTGTACTCAGGGTCGCAGAATAGACCTTTCGTAGAACTTGATTGAGTATGCGAGGTTTTGAAATCTTCTATTATTGACGTATTTCTTGTCGGGTTGTCCTTGTGTCGGATCGTGCTGTATTGTTGAAGTGTTATCGATGTAGCGTTAGCGATTGCGGGGAAGTACACACAGAGATTGTAGCAGTTTAGACCTCTTACACCTTCGCAACGTTGTACCAAGTATAGCTGGTGAATGCTGAAGCCTTGTTGACAATGCTAGCCTTCTTCCGAAAGAGGATTCTGCTTGTTGTTTGTGTCAGCAACCGTTATCGAGTTCGTGAAGAAATTGACGAGAAAACCTTCCCATCCACAGAATCGCCACAAGGACTAGTTTGGCAGTACTCTGGAGTTGAAGAGTACCTTCTATGAGACGCAATTGAACTTGATGATAGAGAAGAATGGAGCTGGATTGTCTACCGGGGGCCCTTCGAGATACTGAGAAGAATAGAGGGAGCAGAAGCTCCGATCCATGATTCCTGGTCTATCAGACGATCCATCTCTTCATCCTATCACCTCAACGTTTTGACTTTTGGGCAGCCACACGGAGGAATTCAATTCCATTTCGTTCTTGCATTGATTTCTAAAAGTAGCCACAAGTGTTTGGTAGACGGCCAGAGCGCAGACTAAACATAGGACTGTAATCACAAACCTCGCTCATGCTTCAACCACAAACTCCAGGACACTAAGAACACACATCACCACAAACCCCATAAACTCTCCAGTGACATTTCGCGAGCATTTCTCCATCTAGTTCTCGCAGACTAGTTGAGACATTACTGGGGTTCGAGACACCTAACTGGCGAGCTCGTAACCCCGAAAGCAAGAAAAATCACACCAATTTCCAAGCTGTCGGTATCACAACCATCAGCATACCTGCCCTCACCAAAAACACCAGCACTGCAACATCCAAGCGCCGTCAACATCGCAACATCATCAGCACACGCTACTCAAGCGCGCGTATGCTACAATACTCTACAATACCCTTTTCTATAACTCGGTTCCGCGATCCATCACAATACCCCTTTCCTCTGCAAGAACATTAACCTAGCGCCCTCTCCCCTATCCGCAAAGCATAAACCCCGCACGCTACTTCGCATCCTCCACACCCATCACCAGCTGGAGGCAAGGAAAGGCAAGGCAATGCAAAAGCTCGAGGTGACACAGCAGCCGGGCCAGCGCCAGGAGCAAATCCGGATTTGGGCGGAAGATTCTGCCCTCACCCCTGCCGGCCTGAAATGTGACGAGAGGCAGATCACTCGCAGAGCAAAGAGATCACCGATAGGCGTATAGTGGCGGGTAGGCGAGCGGTCGAGATCGGGGGCCCGGAGCGTTGCAATGCAACGTGCAGAGAGCTAGAGGGTCCAGACACCCGGTTTGCATGCCCTGCTTTTCCTTTCCCTCTTTCGCCGAAAAGTAAAGTAACCTCAGGTCAATATCAATAACAACGACGATGACATTGAGAACTCATGCTTGGAGTTCAACGTATAGGGATGAGAGGGAGGAAGGCAGGTTCTGCAGCAACCTCAAGTCAAGTGATCGTCCCACCATGCACCTCGCTCCCGCCCGAGTCCAGCCCTAGACAGAGACTGAAACATCAACGAGGACGCCCATTTCAAGCAGCACGGCACATCAGGCAGTAGCTCCGGCACATCCTGCCCTCCCTCCCCAAAGCAGGAAGACGAGCAACAGTCCGCCTTCGCAAACGGACAGCCCAGGATGACATTCCATTCCATAATTTCCATTGTATTAGAAATCGCCTACCAGCGTTATGGAGGAATCCCGTCTTCAAGCGTATGTCCGGTTGAAGAGACGAGAGGAGGGAGGTGCGCCATAGGTGAGAGATGCGAGGAAGCATGCGTGCACTCCTCTCCTCTTCCGGTCCACTTCCCTAATATGAGCAAAGGAGGGACCGCACACGCTTAACCCGCAGCCACGAAACATAGCGGACCGTCCCATCGGTACCCGTACCGTTTTCTCCTCCCATCCCGCGAATCAGAGGGAGAGATGGCGTGCCGTGTGGAAAGGGATGAACACTGCCAGCCGCCGGTACAGGTGGAGTTAAGTAGCTTCCGGGGAACGACCCGAGCCCTCTCCCTCCCTCCTCCCCGCTGTTTATCACCAGCAAGCACAGTCCACTCCTATGAACATGGTTTGCACAATAAGGTCATAAAGTAAAGATTATCAGAAATGCCTACTTTCGGCTCAGGTGCTGCGCCTACTCATCACACTATCTCCTCGTTGAAAAAGGAGACAGCCGAGATTTAGGCACTATCGAGCTGTTGCTCACACTGTTTGTTGCGTGCCGATAGGTGCGGAATAGATGAGCTTGCAGACAGGAGCTGGCTGTTTTCATTGGTGTGCCTGGCTCGGGGCTCGTAAGTGAGTATTGTGATTAGCTCCTCGTTGGTGGCGTCTCTCAAGCTGGTCCTTAACTCCGTCCATACCATACCATACCTTACTTTCCATTCCTCACTTACTTGATTTCAAAACTGAAAAGCAAGGTTCAAGGTTTGCAGTCAGTCTGCAGTTTTTGCGGGAGAGGCAGCCAGCCGGCCCACCCCAGCCGAGCCTCCACTCCTCACCCACCTTCCCGTTTCCCGCGTGGGACCCTACATACCTAGGAACGCACGCTTCGGACGGGCATGGGGATAAGCGCCCAGGCAAGGGCACCGCGTTGCAGACGTGCTGTACCTTACGTGTGATGCCACGCTCTCTGACGCGGTGAGCACAACACACACATAGCTCGGAGAATTGGCGCCCGGCGGCTGAGTGGAGCCTTTCATTGGATCGCGGTGTTTGGGCCCCCTTTTTTTTTGCGCTTCGCGCTTTCGCTTTTTGCTACATACCGGACAGCGAGATCGAGATCGAGATCTGGTTTGAAAAAGCATGTGAATTACGATGTGGAAAATCTTTGTGCGTGTGACAAATGATATTGATGGATTGGAAATCTAAGTGTAGTGGATTCCTAACATGGTGTATCCAAAGGTCGTGTCTCATGAGTTTTGAAGAACAGTTAAAAATACAATGAAGAATCTGCTTGCTGACTTGAAGTCCCTAATGAAATCTGCCCCCTGGTATCTTCCCGTGCTCAATATGAAGGTACTCCAATCCTCTCCCTACCAATCATGTCTTTGAAGAAGCTCGCTTGACGAAAGCAATCTCGAATATGTCCAGTAGATGGCAATACAAACATTACGGCCCCGAATCCCAACCATGCTGATGCTGACTTTGTTGACGGTTTTGTTGATTTTGTTGTTGCTGATGATGCTGTTGCTGTTGCTGATCGTACATCATTTGTTGATGATGTTGCTGCTGTTGTAGATGAATCCGAGCGTTCCCGTTACTCAAAGCCCGGTTTCGCACTTCGTCCATGGTGACACTGGAAAGTGCTGACATTAACGTCCCACTGTCGCACTCGTGTAGGCTGTGAGTGCTGCTGGCGCCTTCATCAGACCAGCAACTGTTGCCTGTTGAGATGTCGCCGACCGACAAATCTGAGGAGAGTCGATGACGATCTATCTCATATTCAGGGCTGAACGAGGTCTGCTCTGGGTGCATCTCGTTCCATTTCTTCTGCAGTGCTTCCTTTGACCACGGCTCTTCGGTACCATGCTTTAACATGCCTTTGGAGATTGAAGACCACTTGTTCTTCTCATAGTCCTCGTGTGCTTGGGTCAGAGACTTTGACTGTTGACTTGTTAGCCTTGTTCGGACGAGCCCCCAGGAGGTAGTACGGGGTGAAGCAGCTACCTCCTCGTCGGTCCATACCCGTAGTCTTTCCAACAACCTCTTCTTCCTCATCTGTAAAGCAGCGACTCTTTTCGACTGTTGCGTGATTTTGTTGAACTTGATTGCGACCTCTTTCCAAGGGAGCTTGTTGGGGCCTGATGATAATTCAATGAGAAGCTTCTCTTCGGGATTGATCTCGCTAGACTGTAAGATTGCCTCGTAATCGCTTGGAGGCTCTTTCCTCTTCTTCCCTCTTGGATGCATTGGGCTCGAGCTCTGTGTGAAAGGCCCCTGAGGGGGTCCTTGTGAGTGAGGAGGCGACTGCATAGACTGGTTTGACTGAAGTGAGTTCTGCCGGTACTGTCCACGTTCACAGTTTGTGGCTGGTCGGAGTGTCTGAGGACTGGGAGCAATCAAAATCGGAGCTTGGAAGTTGCCCCGATAGCTGGCCGGCGTCGGTTGACGGGAGTGATGGCTGTCATTGCTGTAACCCCCGGCAGAATGTAGATGGGGGCTGGCGTGCAAGCCTGGAGAAGAGTTTGTTGTTCTCGCCGAATGAGGGGTAGCAGAAACGCCAAACGCTCCATAGTAAGGAGAGGTGCAAACATAAGGCGATGCAGGGAATGAACTGTCTGCTGTAGAGATTTGAAGTATACCTGAAGGGTCTTTGAGTTTCATGGGTGGGTTGTAACGTGGGCTCGCAAAATCATCTTCTGGCCACCCCAAATGATAACCTGGAGACATCGTTGATGGAGATAGTTTGATTTCCCCCTTGAGCATGACTGGAGCTGCCTTGGTAGGCATCGATGGTGATGAAGTTAACGACACAGGCGTGATGAGCGTGGAGTCGTAGATGGCCGGAAGGTTAAAGGATGAGACCTGGATATTCGAGTCAGACAAGGCTCGTTGCAGACGATTCCAATGATTTGAGTATGAGTCCTCAGGACATACAGCACTGTACGGAGTCAAGTCCTGGGCTTGTGACTGTGGTCTTCCCGATTGAGTCGGATAAAGATGTTCGGACATGGTAATGATATAGCTGGCTGGCTGACTCACAGTGCCGACCAGACTGACTGACAGGAGCTTTGAGACCGAAAGAAGATGGTCAGGAGTTGCGTGAGTAGTAGATGCAAGAGCTGGGAATATCCAAATAGAATAAGTATTGCAGAGTCAGAGTCAGAGGGGGAGGAGAGGGGAGGAGAGAAGAGGTGCTCGTACTCATATCAATAAACATCCAACCATGAAGAAGAACCGACAAAATTATATAGACATCATCCGGAACACTGCCTCGCGAAAGATCCTGGAGACGACAGAGAACGGCCGTGATTGCTAGGGCAAAGCAGTTTGAGTTGCAGACTTGCCTTGAAGGCCTATAAGTTTATCCAGGCGTCGAGGCACAGCAGGCCTGAGCCCTGGCCTCTGGAGAGGTCGACGTCGGTGGCAGCGAGAAAAGGGGTGCCTTGAGCAGGTCCGGCCTGGAATGCCCCCGCGACTGGGGGCCGTTCATTGCAGGGCCTGCCATGGGCCATCATTCTTGGTCCCCTGCAGAGTAGCCGCTGTGTTGACGAGTCTAGAAGACTAAGAAGCGAGTAGCGAGTAGCGAGTTGGAACGGCACTTGAATACACACCCTTTTCTCTGGAGGCTACAGCAGCGAGCAGCCGCAGGGGAGCGGACACCCACTCACCGTACGGCGTGGGCCGTGCGATGTCATGGAGGGGAGACTGTGGAGAGGAGGCGGCGAGGAGAGAGAGGGGGGGAGATAGGCAAGGGGGGGTGCAGCCAAGCGTGTGTGACAGCGCCAAATTTGTTGGTTGTTGAACGAGGAGTGGCTGTGTAGGCGAAGAGGCGAGAGGCGATGACTGAATTGGTCAGAGGCATCGAGCCGGACCGACGGCCGACCAACCGCGTCCACCCCCCCCCGCGAACACACATAGCACACCCAGGAAAAGACTTGCGCCCTTTTGCATTTATTTCGCGATCCTTCAATTGACCACGATTGATAGTGCGTCACCTGAGTTGGCCTTATAGCCAGCACCAAAGTACCGGGACGTTGCGCTGTCGATTGGCACGGGAAATGCTACGGTAGACAGACGCGATCGGCACCATAGGCACCATAGGCACCACAGGCACCATCGGGCAGGGCCTCCTGGGTCAGTGGGGCCTTTCGCCCCGTCTCCACGAGTCGCCAATCCCCATCCTCATTTCCCCTCATCGGCGGCGTCAGCCTTATCAGAACTCAGGACGCACATCGCACACGCTGGATACCTGGAAACCTGGTAGATTGGCATCGCGGCATGGCAAGAAGCGCACGCACGCACGCAGATACGCACCGCGTTTTCCAGACTGGACCAGAGCAAAGGGGGGGGTGTGCTCCTCGCCCGCTGCAGCAGGTGTTTCGGGCGCAGTGGTGTGGGCGCTGCGAAGGTGATTGCTCAGGATTGCTCAGGATTGCTCAGGCCGCTGCCCCAGATGGACCCGACGGAGTGGTTCATGGGACGGGCAATGATTCGTGGCCCAATCACAGCCTCCACATGTGCAGGGAGACAGCCTCGCGCAGGACACGGCGTTCTCCTAGCCGCGCGCTCGTATTGTGCCTCTCTGTGCAGTCGCGGCACAGTTCCTCCGCGGGCTATCTATTCGACGCTGGCCAACAGCCGGCGTGTAATAGATGGTCCTTTTGCCTGTTGCAGCCAGGTGCATAGGATCTAAATACTCGAAGTGGAAGAGCGTGCAGCCCCTCGGTGTATTTCTGGCGCTTGTTCGCGCGATCATCAGCGATGACTCGTCTCTTCCAACCCGTGGCAGTTTGGACTTGCAGCGAAGCCCCAAGCCCCTGTTGACAGCCGTCCAGCCGACCTCGAATCCGACCTCGAATCCTGGAGTCCTGGCGTGCGGTATCCCTGGTGCCTATCGCCCATCGCAGCAGAATGCGGTTCCAGCAGCACCATCGCCTTCCGCTCCTGAGGCCCGCACCCTGTGATGTGTACTGCATGAGTGATCAGAGCAGGCTTCTTGAGGTTGCTGCATGCACAGCGCTTCCTCGACTGTGGACAGCCGTCGGTCTTCTGGATTGAGCTTCGAAGCCCGCCCAGAGCGCTGGAATGGGAAGTCGGTTTCATCCAAGCCATTGAGGAACACTTCCGCCGGGCAGATGCACTGCAGCACACATGGGGATCGAGTGTGTGTTGCAAGCGGTGGGAAAAGCCCAGCAGAAGCGCAATTGACGCCGGCCCGCCATGGGGACAAGCGGCAATCGTATAATCGACGTTGGTTCGCCCGAAGGCAGTGCAAGAGCTCGTATACTACCCCACACAGAGAGAATGACTGAAGAATCTCGAGCGCAAGGCTCCCTCAAGAGCCCCTTCTGTCCCCCGATTGGCGGGTGAGCACATGATGCTCATTTTCATGCGGTATCTCCGACGAACAGGAAAAGAGGCGCATCGGCCGTTTCAAGCGGCCAGTGTGTCTCGAGACTCCACAGCCCTACCCTGCAAGATCGAGGATGCCACGATGGCCACGATTCTCTGCCAGCGCGGTGGCTCCAGCTGGGACTTTTTACGAGCACCATACGCCATCGACAGTCCAATCAAAAATGTACATTGGATAAATTGTCCGCACCTGGCCTGCCTGGGATCCATGAGCCGGGCTGCGCTGCACTCCCCAAGTTGTCAGAATCGGGAGGTGCGGCACGAACCCGAGATCGGCAGCGGTCCGCTCATCAAAGGGACTGAAGCTCGTACACGCAGCCACTGCGGGAGGCGCGAATTGATTAAGCCCTCTTTGCCATATATTACGACATCCAAAAGCAGCTTCTATGCCAAGAAGTCAACATGGAGGACAATCAACCAGGGAAAGACCTCCTGAAGTTGGAAGCAGCTCCATGTCCCTGCTCGGAATTCAACCCAATGAGCACCAACGTGGGCAGCTAGAGCATCTAGCCCTGAAAAGATCGGCATACGAGCAGCAGCAGTATGAGCCTGGAGCCGAGGGTGTCTGATCGTTGCATACCGAGCTGCACCAACAAGATTGCTGGAAATGGGCTTGCAGTTGCAAAAACCTTTCGCGGTTCCGAAACGACCGACTGCGCATGGAACAATTGAAAGGAAGGATTCCTTGATGTCCTAGCACAGAGTTGAGCTCTCATCCAAATTGCCCTCATGCAACCGTGATCTTTTCCAAAAGCACGAGACCTGAGTCTGACCGAGAATTTGGCCCGCCTCGATGCAGGTGTGGAGAAGGGCCTGGCGGAGTAGTAGCTGGGCTGATTCGCACAAAGACAGCATCGGGCGCCTAGGTTGCAGATAGCCTCTTTCGCGGCAACGGTGAGGCAACGGCCACTCCATTGCCGACCAAGAAAGCCTCACTACGTTGAGTCAGGCGGATTCGATCACGAACTCGGTCTCGTGCTTTGCAAGTATGGCCTTGGATTCGTGGGTGTATCGCACCGATAATCAGCCTCGAATGTGCAATAAAGGATGCGGGGACGACAAATCTCAAAATAGAAGAAGTCGTAAGTATTCCGAGAATAGAACAAGAGCGCGAGCCGAAGTGGTTCCGTGCATCGGGTGCAACCATCTGCTCTCATCGACTGCCGACAGAGACTTTCCTATTCCCCATCACAACGTTTCGAAACTTGTGATGCCCTCTTCACAGATCCGTCTGCGTCTGTTGTCGACGATATAAACATACCGGTATGTTGAGGGCGCAATGTGGCGATAACCGACATCAGCAATTGACGTCAAAATCCTTTCAACGCGGCAATTGCAGCGCAACTACCACCTTCGACGAAGGCTGGGAGGCCTTGTCAAATCCTACACGCAATATAGTATATCCGAGCCTTCTGTATTATACAATACGGCCGAGAAGAGGTAGAGGACGAATACCCTTCAAGTTCCGGATTACCACAACAATGCCTTCTCCACACCACAAAAGCATTTCAAAGCTGCAAAACTAGGAAAAGGACTCTAGAAGCAGCAGAGTTTGCAAAAGAGAAGGAAATCAAAAGCCTTATCTCAGCCTGTGGCTGGACTGCCAGCCTGCCACGATCCATCCTACCTTCTCGCCACCTCCGCCACCGCGCTCCCTTCAATAACGTTACTCAACATATCGCCTTGAAAAAGTATGGCAGCCTCGTGAAGCTTTGATGCGACCTTCACCAAGACAATTCAATTTCCATCTCCTCGAAGGGGGTCCCACTGAGGACTTCCGTCGCTTCTACAAAACACATTCCAAGAAGTAGCAGAGTCAGAAGACTGGGAACACAAACGACAACAGCAAAGAAACTACAGATGCAGAAGAGGAACTATGGTCCCAACTCGCTATATATACCATGGGAAGCTATCCATGCTCTTATGGACGTGGCTCGACCGGCTCATCATAACAAGGCCTTTCAGTCGACCCGCGCGAACACAACAAAACCAAATCGGACGGCCACCTTCCAAACCGAGCGAAAAATCAATACCTACAGCCGCATCGAATCCATATATATCGATAAAAACGTGCTCGTGATCTTGACTCTGTCGGACGAAAGCTAGCCACGAGGTGGTCTTGGTCGATTTCTACGACGGCCTTCGATCGCGACCCGGGCCAGCACTCGACCTCCATCACAACAAACACCCACTACCCACCCAGCGAGCAAAACGAGTGTTCTTGCCCCTTGAGCGTCGAGCCCCTTTCGAGATCATGCAGCAACAGGGCAAACAACCAAGCAACTCCCAACCCTTGCTGCGATTGATGGGATGAAGTCTTCCGCCTACCTGCTCACAACAACCAGCACGCGTCGAAATCACGAATCTGGCCTGTTCAAGATTACAGAGGCACAACGGCACGATACTCTCTGCATACACAACGCCCCAATAATTGCCAGCTCTCCATGCTCTCCGTGCCACTCCTGCCGCCACAGCCCCTTTCACCAGCACCTCAGCCTCGTACCTGCAATCTTGATGCCCACACGTCACACGAGATATTCTACACCGCACCCACACAACTTACCTTGCAAAAGCAGAACAAGAAAGCGCACCCACCACCTGCACAAGAAATCTGTTCTCATTGTTCTGGCTACATTCATTTCCTTCCCAGTCCATGCAATTTCAATCATACCCCCTCCCTCCACCTCCCCCTTTATTTACCTCGCAACCAAGCCCACCCACCAACAACGCCGCCCATCCCAACTCCGCCAAACCCACGTCCCCAGAGCAGATGCAGCACAGGAAGTAAAGCCTATCTAGGATAGCCACCTCTCAATTATGATAGGACCTCCACACAAACAGAAAACATCCTTCCAGGTCCCCAAGGATATCTTCCTGATTTGATTTCGCTAGAGAAACCCGCCTTCAAAGTGGCTCTCGTGAAAGGATCCGGGTCCTTAGGGATCGGGAAGGGGATAGCTAGAGAAGAAAAAGAAAGGGATTTTTATTAAAACGTAAAAGTTCAAACGTGTGATGCCTCCGTATCATCTCGAGTCGTGCAAATTGCGTTCATCCATCAGGGTATTGTTCCACCAGCGCAAAGAAAACAAAAGTAAAGCAAAGCAAAGCAAAGCAAGTGTGTGAGAGAGCAGAGTATTTATCGTTCGCGTGCCGTGTTTTGAATGGTTTGTATGTAAGTCAGGGCAAATGGAATAGTGGCCTGACCGCGTCGAGCCAAGTTATGATTATGTGCAAGAGCGACGGAGTGGGTCATTTTATGTTCATCGTCGTTCCGCCATATATGTTATGTTCTTCGTGGTTTCGTCAATGGCGCTGTGCTACAGCAGGGTCATGCAGGGGGAAGCTTTAAAAGTCTAGCCCAGCCCGTTCGCCTCCAGACCTTGGATGGCGGCGTACGAGTACGGGAAGTCGACGAGCCCGTCCAGCATCCAGTTCAGCGGGTCGAAGACCTCATAGTTACTCTCGCTGTAGCCGATGCTGCCGCTGATCATGCTGCTACTGGGTAAGCCGTGATTCGGGGTCACGGCGCCAGCGGCGACGAGGAGCTGGTTCTGCAGCTGGTGCGCTGGAGGCATTAGAGTTGCGTCCATGTGCGTCGACGACGCCGAGGACTCCGCTGCGCTGTCTGGGTTTGTCGGATTCTTCATGGCTGCTATGGGATGGGCGTAAGCTTCTTTCTCACTTCTCACTTACCACGGGAAATGAAGGGGGAGCTGACCTTCGAGGTTGCCGCGACCTTGGGCTTGGAACTCCTCGCGCCATCGCCAAATCGAATCAAATACCAGACTCATGCTCATTCTGCATCGGACTTTGAGTTGCAGACTGTCATCAACCACCGTTCGAGCTTCGTGCCCGTTGCCGTTGCCGTTTCCGTTGTTGGCCATCTGCTGTTGTCGGCTTCGTTGCTCGACTCGCGCACCGTTCCACATTTGCACCATCAACTCTGCGAGTCTCCATGGGAGGTCGTTGTTGATGACGCTCATGCTGCGGATTGCTTGAATGGTGCGGTGGAAGAGGATGCGACCACGCTCAAACTCGACCTCTCGAGCGAAGAAAGAGCTTAGCAACTTCAGAAGCGCGAAACACGCTGCATTAATCATTTGCAAAATGTAGTTCGAAGCGAAGCGAAGGATGTTACCACTCATGTTGTCTGCTGGCGGCGACTCGAGCTCAAAGACAAGATCTAAGAATGCAAGGACCGCACGCCAGAGACCCGTAAGGTCATCCATATAACCAGGGGTGGTACTTGAATCGAAGAATGCAGACAGGCGCAAGTGCAAGCCAGCAGCTTTTAGGTGAAGGTTGACGATTGGGGACAGATCCTGTCTCGACAAGACCGACACCTGTAGCTCATTATATTCTCGACGGTATACTCGAGTCAACATAGCTCTCAATTCATCGCCTGCTACACCTCGAGGATCAGTCGCATTGCTATACATCTCTTTCGAAACTTTGTCGCAGAAGCGCTCGATTTGCAGTCGTGCTTCAAGCTCAGGTGAGAGAACAAAAGGTCCATCGTCTCCAGGTCGAATTGCTAGAGTCCAGTCGTAGAGCGTAGACGCTGGTTGGCCGTAGCCAGTGCCAATACTTTGAGCTACGATGTTACAAACAGCCCAAGTAGTGACACGGTCATGCAATTGCTCCTTATTGAGCTCGACGGAGACACGGGAGAAGTCTTGGGTATGACTCGGTCTGTGAAGTCCAATTCCAGTGGCGGTCTTCATCATGACACCGCATAAGATATGCGTTGGATCTGTAGACGTAGTGCTCGTAGGAAGAGGCCATGTGCAAAGCAAACACAATGCCTTGACGACATAATGACTACTGGGGACTTCACCCACAGTGCTCCAAAGGAGTCTTGTGATCGGGCCAATGAGCGAAGTAAGCAGACTGGGATCAGCAGTATAACGACGCGCTGCCACCGCAATTATAGTCCAGAAGAGAAGAGGGTGTTGTTGGTAGTATTGATCGGGTGTCTGACCAGGGGCGAGGAATGGCAGATACGGATGATAATAGCACCAGAACTCATTGAAGAGGTGGTCTATAGCCTCTTGCGTCAAGCCAACATTCTCAATCTCACGCGCATACCGAGGCATGTAAGATCCACCTTGCTTAAGATGTAGGAGTGATGACACCGCCTCGTCTGACCCCATGAACGATTGGTTGTTCCTCGAGTACACGCCATTTGCCATGGGCGAATCGAGTTCTTCCTCATCTTCAATCACATATCCCAAATTTTGAGCGCGTTGCAGGTTTCGTTGGAGGCGTTCAATCTGCTTCTCCATCTCTGCATGCTTGCTCCTCTTGCCTACGCGCTTGAAGTTGGACTCAATTTTGCATTCAAGCTTCAATCGATTGCAGCGCGAGCATGTCGTGAAGGGATCTTGGACTACATCGCAGCGCAACTAGAATAGACAACAATTAGTTTTGCTTTTGGGATGAAAAAAAGGCAATGAGTGGACTCGGTGATGAGTCGCCCTCACAATGTCAATGATGGTCGGTTCTGACTCACCTTCTGCTGTCTACACTCATTACAGGCTCTCTTGACACCAGGTTGTCTTCGTCTCTCTCCCTCATCTTCATTGTCGTCGCCGCCAGAGCCAGGGCTGCTCTCGAACTCGGCGCCGCTACGCTTCCTCTTGTAGCTGCCACCAGTGCCTGGACGAGCGCTTGTCGTCGGACTCGAAGCCCCACCACTCATGGCTCCGTGACCAGCATCCATGCGGGGCGTCAGCGGGGTAGAGAATTGCCGCGGAGCTTGCTTTTGATTGCAAAGCCTTACGAAGGCGCGCAAGTGCGTTGTTTTGCACTGAGGGTGTCCGGTGTCGCTCAGGTTCAGGTTGGAGCAGAGGGCCCGATGTCGCGAAGGAGGGGTCTGGAGTTCAAGTGGAGAGCTTTTCTGGCGCTAGTTACGCGAACCACGGCATAACGTGGAGAGCTTCGACAACCTCAAGTCCATCCTATCATTGCTATCAAGTCATCATCAGACGAAGTGGACGAATACTGCGTTTCATCTTCACCTCACATGTAATCAAACAAGTGACGGCATCTTGTTTACCCAAATCTCCTAGGATGACTCCAAAGAGAGAGCTTTTCAGAGGCTGGCTCCGTCTTCCAGAGCCTCCAATACAAAATCCATCATATACTCAGAAGCCAGCTTCAAAACATGAAGTGTCTGTAAGAACAGGTAAAGAGCCGGAAATTCCAGGTAAGTTCGTCTATTGATATGCCTGTGTTCTCTCTTATCTTAGCACAGTGATCGAGTTCTCCTTTCAAACCCCTAAGCCGTTCTTGGACCCCTCCATCATACAACGAAAAATTCAAACGGAGAAACAGTGGAGAGCCCAACAGGAAAAGATGGGAAAGTCAGAAGCGGGGCCCTCGCAGAGAGCTTGAGGAGGAGCATCAAAAAGGCGAATCTACACTCGATCACGTGATCAGCCCCGATCCTTCTCGAACGGTTCAACCTTCTATCCACGGTACCAGCTCAATATCTCGGGATCCAATCAGTCGAATCAGTAACATCCGCATGAGCTTCAGTGGCGCGAACTATATATCAACGCCCTGTCGCATTATGTAGGAGCCGACGCAGGAACGGAGATAGTTCCCAGCCACGCCACGTGGAAATAGCAGCGAGAGTCACGACCGCGCTTGTACCCTACGATGCGCGGCTATCAAAGCACGAATGCTCTCAAAAGATTACAGCTTTACTTGTGGCATTGGAGAGCTGCCCAAAGAATGGCATCTAAGATCCGGGCACCAGTCTCCTCCTGAGACTTATGAAGCGAGGCACCAAAAAGGGGCTCAGCTCCACAGTTTCAATCACGCAGGCGGCACAGTTTCTTCAAATGCATCTCGAGTACCACAAAGATATTTGTGAAACTGGCGCAGCCCGGTACACATTGGTTTTAAGTTTCCCTTGCTATCGCTCCGCTTGCCGGATCTGGGGATTTACCGGGAATTTTGGTGTGCGCAATCTTTCTGAGAGGCTGATGAACGGCGACCTGGAGAGCTTGAGCCTCCGAGAGGATCGTGACTTCGCCGTGGGCGAGATGACAACCGGCGCTGACCAATGACCTTATTAATCAGATGAATCTTACAACGTTCCAGTCTCCTGTCCTTGTTCGGAAGGCTGACGAAGAATGGATTGAAGCTTGAGCCACAGAGAGGAGCGTGACTTTGCCACGAACGAAATGAAAACCGGCGGCGACCACAATAGAAATCGGATAAATGTGAAGGCGTTCCAGCTTCCAATTCTTGCTCGGGAGTTAGATGAAGGTTTGATCTTCAAAGCTTTTGTAAATAGAGTATAGATGGGACGTTTTTAGCGTCAGCTTTGTTGATGTTTAGGTTTTTGAAGCTTCGGCAAGAGCTCGCTAGCCTTGGGGTCAAGGAGGTTGTGACAAGGGCTTCGCTTCTAGTTGGCGACCTGATATGCCGTCATCGCAGTACCATGCCGGCTCTTGTGCCTCACAAGTCCGTTGGGGAAGTCATCCAAAAATCCTACCAGGAACCACAGGGGATTTGTTGCTTGGAAGAGCGGAGGTGCCGCATAGGAAAGTTATTGATATCTGGGAGTCGTGGCTCAGCCTCAACGATATTCAGGCACGCTTTGCAGCTTCGTGTTGGTGTGCATTGGCTCTATCCCGAATCATAGGTGTTCCTGGAAGTGCCGTATTATTTCTTGGATTGTCTGTGCTTCGCCACCACTTCCTTAATGAAGTCCTCGGCGTCCTTCATGCAAGTTGAGACGAGATGTGGTCTTCCGAGGTTCAATAAGGGGAGACCGTGACGAGCATGACGCCACTTCTTGTCGATCTCCACTGATGAGTACGAGCCAATCACGGAGCGCAAGAGCGACGTCACCCGCCACTTTAAGTTAGCAGCCTCGCGATGGACACGAAAAGCGGCACTAATGTTGATGGTACCTACTCAAAAGATGTATAGTCGTCTTCAGTTTAAGGGATCACCTCCCCAATATTTTCACTTCGAAGGCTTCCTAGTTTAGGGAATGAATGTCACTTTTAATGTACGAGGTTCGAAGGGACATTAGCACTGAAAGCCGTCACATTATACCCGTGGGTTTGGGACATTAAGTGCCGCTTTTTGTGTCCATCGCGAGGCAGCCACACCTGAGAACGGCCCTGCATGGATCTACCTCTCGATATCGACACGATCTTCCCTTCATCAATCGAGTTGCCACGCTCACTGGTTGAAGCAGGCACGCTTCCATCAGAACTTTGCCTTCTTACCTATCAGACGACGGAGGAAACAACGCTCCTACGCGGGTTCCTGGCTGGCGCACATGCCAAGTTCACCATCCCGCATCCGCACGAAGCTTCGCTGTGCAGCCACTTGGACCCTGAGAACCGGACAACCACTACTTGCACTACTCTTGCGGTTGCGCTGATACCAAAGAAATTTATCCTGCCGCCATTGTACTCATGACTGGCGATCTAAGAGATGGGACAGTGTCCTATGGATCCAGCATGAAGTAAATTGGTTTGCGGTGAGCCCGAGATCTCAAGGGTAGATAACAAGTCCCAAGGTAGCTTTCTCCTGGTTACAGCGACGATCACCAGCTCTGGCTCCTCTCAGGCCCTGTGAACAATATACTTTTGCGGGGAATGTAGCTCATAGAACCCCACTATTCCTATATTTAAGCTCGTTATCACCCTGTTTGCTTCCAATAACAGGTACTTATCGGCCATAGCCAAGTTTCCGGCTGATAGCAAAGTTGACTCTTTTACTTTTGTCCCTCTATATTGTTGGGGCCTCTGCTCTGAATTTCACTCTCATGAATCTTCTCTGCATACCATAATCACAATGGGTTTCTTCAAAGATCTCAGCTTTGCAGCAATGTACTTGTCATCAACCGTGGCAGCATCACCTTTGCAAGTGCCTTTAACTCCGATCCTCTCCTCGTCACTAACGTGTTGGCAGACAAGAGCGAGCCACAGATGGCATCGACTACAACGACTATACAGTTCGCGGCGTCAATCTAGGTGGATGGTTTGTTCTAGAGCCGTGGATAACTCCTTCCATCTTCGAACCGTACGCGAATGGAGGCGGGGTCGTCGACGAATATACACTATCAGCAACTTTGGGGACGAGTGCAGCCCAAAGTCTGCTGGAGCAGCATTGGGGCAGCTGGATTACAGAAGACGATTTTGCGCAGATTGCTGCTGCTGGCTTGAACACCGTTCGAATCCCAATAGGGTACTGGGCTTTCGTTTTGCAAGATGGAGACCCATATGTTACGGGAGCACAATTGCCTTACCTTGCCACTGCTCTTGGATGGGCGAGAACTCATGGCTTGAAAGTCTTGCTCGATTTGCACGGAGGTAAGAGATTTTGCAATTGCTCAGCGTACAGCAGCTCCAGTCTCCCGCTATGTATATTACCACCTTCTGTAGATGTTCCCAAGGGTCTGGGACAATGTGTCTCCTATATGAGTAGTTCTCGAGGAGCTGAATGTTCCAAGGCTTTGGGAACACTCTATACATGGTAATTTGAGTAAGAAGGTGTGGTTATAACGGAGAGAAATGGCTTGCGCTTTTATGATCACCTCAATTTCAAGGTGAACAGTCTTCTGACGTTATTACAGCACCTGAATCTCAAAATGGATTCGATAACAGTGGCCGCCTAGGTCCGGTTCAGTGGCAAACTGGCAATACTGTTCAGACAACCCGGACTGCAATTACAAACCTCACTGACTTTGCCGTTGATAACAATTTCATGGATGTGGTGACTTCGATTGAGCTACTCAACGAGCCTGCAGGGTTCAGTCCTAACATTAATTTGGATGTTCTCAAGCAGTTTTATTACGATGGGTACGGGTACATCCAGTCCCAGACACCTGATACTCTTACCGTCATTCATGACGCGTTCCAAGACATCGATTCCTACTGGAACGGATTCATGAACAGTGCAACTGGAGTTTCAAACGTCATGCTTGACACACACATCTATCAAGTGTTTACGCCAGCCCAACTTGCTCAGACGCCTTGCCAGCATGTATCGAATGCGTGTTCAAACAAGGCCACGTTAGCTGGGACAGACAAATGGACCATCGTCGGCGAGTGGACAGGAGCACAAACAGACTGCGCGAAGTGGTTGAATGGTCTCGGAACCGGAGCTCGATATGACGGCACCTTCACCGGATCTGGAGGCAGCTACTACATTGGAGACTGCGCAACAAAAGACGTCGGCACTGTTGCTGGCATGGAGCAGGTCGATAAAACAAATCTACAGTACTACGTCGAGGCTCAATTAGATGCCTACGAAACTCATTCGGGGTGGATTTTTTGGTGCTGGAAGACGGAGAGCGCGCCCGAATGGAACTTCCAAGATCTGCTGAACAACGGACTGATTCCGCAACCGATCACGTCCAGGAAGTTTGCACCGCAGTGCAATGGGGGAGCTTGCATCGTTCCCGGATAAGTCTGGGGGTTTAACCAAAAGTTGATTTGTATATTTGTACATGAACTGTTGCTGTATTACGAGTTCGATGGATGGGAACATAAAGTGGATACCGGTCCCTTGGGGCAAGGGGAATGAGGAATATCTTCATTTCAAAACTTAGAAATGATTTCGAAATCATTCCGAAAAGCGAGATAGCTCCATTTGATACTGTGATAATGCTAGTTGAAGACGAATGAAGAAAAAAAGCTAGGTGGAAAAAACATTTGCGGAGCTTGAAAGTGCGGCCCTTATGGTTTGCGATTTCTTCATATTATATATACTGTACCGGCCTTCATCAAGACAAATGTCGCTCTAAATGTTCCCAAATCTAGCTGTACAATTATCCTGACATAAGTCCTGCCCCACCACCTGCACTTCTCAAGCCCAAGCTGTCAGATTTTGGCATGTGGATCTCCCTTCCGAGCTTCCCATTGGCGGTACCTGAATCTGCACAAGCTTACTCACCACCCCTCAGGTACCAGCGGATTCTTGGGTCCAGACCATACCACTTATCCCAAACTTCTCCATATATTCTCACCCCGAAATAGTTCGTCCCAAATACATCAATCTCTGTCCTCGCCGTAAACTATTGCCGCGATAGCATCCGGGCCAGGACTAGCTTGGCAGTCTACGTCAGAAAGAGGAAACTACCCCGCCCCCTCCCCCTCACCGGAGCGGATCGGGACCACCCACAACCACACCGCAAGTTGTGACTTGACACTTCATGAAAAAGCCAACGGCGTCCGAAGTACCACTATCGCGAGCCGTACGGTATGTGGGAGCCGATGACAGATGCTTAGATAAAGCAAAAAAGCCCTAGTGAGGGGTTCAATAATCAAACATTCACAAAGCTCGGATTATCTCCACCTTCCCTTCTCACTTCCAAACAATCTCTGTTTCTGTCTAGTGGGGCTATTCATCATCCTCAGCTGATTTCTTCAGAGCTTTTCAACAAACACAGAGCTTCAAATCTCGAACCTCGACATTCAAACCGTTTCCAAAGTGTCTGTCCCTGCATTACAATGTCTTCCACTAACGGCCACTCACAATCTTCAAATGGGGCATCAGTCCCCACTCATCCTCTCATAATCTCCAACAAACCGCACACAACAACCCACTCGTTCCCGGTCTACTCTCCAGCTACTGGCAAACTTGTACACCACTTCTCATCAGCATCAATCGCCGACGCCGACGCAGCCCTCAGCTCAGCACAAGCCGCGCAACCAAAATGGAAAACCCTTCCTCCCGCAAAGAAACGAGACATCTTCCTCAAAGCAGCCGAGATCATAGAATCCCGCCGCGAGGAACTAAGCACCTACATGGTGGACGAGACTGGTGCAGCTGCACCTTGGGCAGCATTCAATCTGAATCTCGCCACCGAGATCCTGCGTGATGTTGCCGGACGAGTCTCCTCCATCTCCGGCTCAGTTCCTCAGACAGCGACGGAAGGACTATCTGCCCTTGTGCTGAAAGAGCCGTATGGAGTCATTCTCGCCATTGCCCCTTGGAACGCACCCTACATCCTAGGCATCAGAGCTGTAATCTATGCCCTTGCAGCAGGCAACACCGTTATCCTGAAAGCCCCAGAATTCTCGCCCCTGTGCTCAACCGGCATCGTCACCACTCTCCATCAAGCTGGTCTTCCCTCTGGTGTGTTGAACCTCCTCGCCCATCGGCCGGAAGACGCGGCATCTATTACCAAACACCTGATCTCCAGCCCCATCATCAAGAAAGTAAATTTCACTGGCTCTACGGCAGTCGGGAAGATCATCGCCGAGCTCAGTGGGAAGAACCTGAAACCAGTTCTCCTGGAGCTTGGAGGCAAGGCACCGGCTATTATTTGGGAAGATGCAGACCTCGATTTGGCGGCACAGGAATGTGCTGTTGGAAGCTTCCTGCACAGTGGACAGATTTGCATGAGTACTGAGCGGATCATTCTTCATGAGAAGATTGCAGATGAGTTTGAAGAGAAATTTAAGCAAGCTGCAGCCAAATTCGCGCCGGAGGGAACGGATCCACCAGTTTTGATCAACAGCGCTGGTGTTGCTAAGAACCAGCGTCTGTTGAAAGATGCTGTGGAGAAGGGAGCTACGATTCTTCATGGAAACCACGAGGAAGGTAAGGGTACGAAGATGATGCCTGTGATTGTGAAAGGGACGAAGAAGGGAATGGATCTGTTCTATACAGAGAGCTTTGGGCCAACTGTCAGCGTAATGAGGGTGAGTAGCGAGGAAGAAGCTTTGGAGTTGGCGAATGATACAGAGTATGGGCTTTCGGCTGCAGTGTTCACGAAGAATTTGCAGACAGGTTTTAGGATGGCGAAGGGCATCGAGAGTGGTGCTGTGCATATCAATGGGATGACTGTACATGATGAGTCGAACTTGCCCCATGGTGGTGAGCGCCCTCTTCCAGTTCCTAAAGGTATCATTCCCCCTTATGCATCGACTGACGAGTTCATAGGCATGAAAGCATCTGGATTCGGCAGGTTCGGAGCAATTGGCTTGGAAGAATGGGTTCGGACGAAAACTGTTACATTCAAGGACTAAGTCTGTTCTCACACTTTTGCTATTGGATATTTCCAAATTGTACACAACCCGGGTATCATTACACTGATATCATTCCGGCCTCCACATAGTTCTGATAGCGTTCAAGTTCTCTCCGAATCCATTTGGCGTCAAGACCAAGGATATGACGTGCTTGAGTTGCTCTTTCTCCTATTTTTTCATCATCTCTAACACCACGCTTTCCCAGAGCTACCTAAAATCTCCACGAAAGTTCCCACTTGCTTCCCAAGTTTCCAATGTTCCTCTTTCCCTGCCTTCTCCTGACATTTCGAGTATTTACTTGGGGAATATGTTTGTACTATACGCAGAGCAATGGCTCTTACTCTTACTTAATGGAATGTCCCTTAATTTGAGGAGTATTAAAGTAGACAAAGCCCTTCCGTTTTGAATAATCATACCCCATGAGATGTAGTACATTGAGTACCAGCATTGCGACACATTCTCTGGCGACTCCTGGTATACCATCCGCTTATGAACACTGCTGAATCTGACCAATACTTCATCAAAAACTTTGGGAAACCTACCTCGTCTCAACTGGTCTAAGAGTTGGAATGAAAGATCTGGTGGCTTGAAGTTCCCTGCGATATTCTGAGGATCGAAACTTACTCGAGGGAGGTATGGAAATGCGTGTAGAGCAATGGCACGAGCTATTATTTGAGAGTTACTCGCAAGCTGAAAGAGAACGTCTCAGCAATGTTCTCGATTTCCTCGCTGCGAGCGGCGGTGTCTAGGGTATGCTGGGGTCGGTAATTGTGAACGAAGAAGGCTACGGCCGCAAAGAAAACATGAGAATGGCAGGAGTTTGAAGATCGGTATGTCCCCGAGAAATGAAAAGAGTCAAATTAAGTTCGTCGGGCAAGAAAGTTGTGCTGAGAGAGCAGAATAGGGGCGAGTCTAAATCGGGGCACGCGAAATCACAAAGAGCAAAAAGAGGGCACACAAGTACTCCGATCAACAAACTTAAGCCTCTGTATATTTGGTATATATTCTGTTCAAAATTTCTTCTTTTTCTTCACAGGCGCCTTAGCCTTCTCCTCCAATTCGCGCTTCAATTGCAGCCGTTTCTTATCCGCTCTCTCCTCTGATGTTTCTCGCGGCGGCGGCGTCTTCTCTCTCTCGGGTTTGGCGCTTGCCCTCCCGCGACTCTCTTCTGCTATCAGAGGGCTGTTTTCTTTCTTTGCAGCAGGCGATTGATGTCTATTACCTATCACCCCCAGCTTCCGCTTTGGAGTTGTGGCGGTCTTGGAAGTTTCAGGTTGTGCATGCTCTTCTTCGGCAGGAGGCGGTGTCTCGGCTCGTCTCTTCTTCCCTCCTATCTGTCCCAGCTTTCCTTTTTTCGGCTGGGGAGCTTGGGCGGCTGGCGTTGTTCTTGCAGGCGGAGGAGAGATGTCACGTTCAGGCTCTGGTTCAGGTTCGGGAGGTGGTGGCTCTTTGTTGCCTCCTATCCTGCCTAATTTCTTTCGGGGCCTGATTACAGGTTCAGACGGTGGTGGTGGTGGTGGTGGTGGTGTTTCAGAAGCAGTGCTTCCATCGGCACTTAGTCTATGAAGGGACGAGGCCTCGTCTACTGTACTTTCTTCATCTGGTGTGTCAAGTTTGAGGGCTGCCTTCTTGGCCCCTATTGCACCGATTTTTTTAGGCCTCTTCGGTGATGGAACAGCTTGAGGTGGCGAGACCGGGAAGCTGTCTGGTATCTTCGAGTGTTGAGTGGGTACGTCAAGGTCATCGTCATCGTCTGTAGAGTTGTCTATAACCGGCTTTGAAGCAACCCTTTTGGGAGATTGTACTAGATGGGGAGGTGTTGCTTGGACTTGAAAAGCATCATCGTCTTCTATGGTATCTTCTTTCCTGAGAACTGGTTTTGGTCTCGGTGGAGTCTTGCGAGTGGTTGACAGGCCATTCGTTGATATCTTGCCTGTTGCAAGGTTAATCGTAATTCCTTTGATGGACTCCCACCAGATGTCTGACTCTTCCTCAGTAGGAGCATCGCCATCGGCCCGAGAACTGGCAGCGTTGTCACCTGCAAACACCTCCCCAACCAGTCCTGCAATGTCCCGTGACGTCTCGTGATGGGTGCTCCTCCGCCACGCGGCCAAGTCGAACGGACCTAGCCCCTTCACCCTCTCCTCAGCCATCTTGCGATCGACCTTTCTTCCCGCCCTCCCAGCTGCCTGGGGGAAAATCTGTCCCAGTTCAGTCCCCTGTCCCTCTAGTTTGTCCAGAAGTTTCTGTATGACATGATCCTTCTCTTTCACTACTTCAGTTAGGCTTGCGAAGTCCTGTGTGCTGGCATGCTGTGCCTTGAGCAGCGGAACGGTAAAATGACTTGTCATGAGCGACTCAGGGGCTGCATCCAGCTGAATCGGCCACTGTAGTGGTGCAAGACCACCAGGCAGCTTCACGATGATGTTGAGAACGAGGGAGGGCCGGTCCGGCCCCGCGGCGATGGTTAATGCTAATGCCGTGTCCTTCCCTCCCGCCAGCCCAACTTTAAGCTTATTCAAAAAGATCTGCAACTGGTCGGTGCCGTCGCTGGGGTCTATGCTGGTACCCTCCTGTCTGCTACGCCGAACTATCGCGCGCCGGTCCAATGATTCTCTCCAGATGTGCGTTAGGTCGGTCAGCTGAATTGTGTACGAACTGGGCGTGAATGCTTCGGAAATGAAAAGAGCCGGCAGTTGTGCGCCGGCAGATGCAGACAGGGGAAGAGCTCTCCAAGCCATGGTGCAGGTCAACCTGTAGATTTGTTGGGAATGCGGTGCTGCGTGGATATGAGAGTCACTTCCCCGCGAGGCTGTACCACGAGGTCAGGCACTGAATGAGACGACGTTGGTTGTTGGACGAGAACGGCCTGAGGGCGGCCAATCGCATTTATGATACGCCGCAGTCCAGGAGGATGTCGTGCATTGCATGGTCGCACATAGTAGCTGAGATTCTGTGGCCACGCGGTGTTGTGAAGGTTGCATGTCACCGCGTTTGTTGATCTTCAACGTTGCAGCCTTGGGATTAGCTCAGCCTCGGATGGCGTACCACACTTCGTATCGAAGCACACGTGACCATAATATTGTAATTACTCTGTGCCAATCTAGCAGATGGAGGCTATGACTCTGGAGATAGATTATTTATTAACGATGTCCGATGAGTTTGCAAAAGATGAAGAATTCGTGGTGGAAGGTGTCACGTGGCCATGGAATAGGGGGAGAAAGGGAGTTCGGGTACAAGGCATCTCGCCTGGACTTGAACACGAACCATGAAATCAAACTATTACACACTTGGACATCATTTGTCCAATTGTCTCCCGTTTTTTCATACTCATATATAACAAATTGGAATGGTTTTTGAGGCTGTCGGAGCAATGAACGACAGAAGTTGAAATGTCGGGGCTCACGAGTAGACGCGTCTCGCGTCGCGTTGAGAATGGGCTAAGTGGGTCCTTTCAAAGCTCACACATGATATTTTGCAAACAATTTTGTCATTATTCATATTCATATTACTACCCAAATTCTCCTATACTCTTAAATTTAAGCTAATTAAATCCCAAATATTCCGTGGTGCAAGTAACATCCAAATCCGCCTGTGGAACATTCAAGCAGTACGCCAAGTTTGTTCCATTTGGACTGACGACATTAATCCCGCTCGCAACAATATTATTGCAGACTGTGGCGCTTGAGCAGGCAAAGGTGCCGATCTCAGGTTGGTACTTCTTGCTTGTCTTGCCGTTGAAGTTCTTGAAGAGGACGTCGGTGATGGTGAGTGGGGATGGGAACTCGAGACAGAGAGTCAGGTTAGATTGGCCGTAGCATTGGTCGACTTCGATGGCGTAGTCGACGTTGTCGATTAACATGGTATCGTAGGTGATGTTCTTTACCATGCCAGAGCCGCCGCCTCCTTGGAGGTCACCGCTCACGGCTGAGGGGGTGTTGGGCCAGACTTTGATACGGCCTCCGTCCTTTCACACTGTCAGAATTTGTTTCTTTTGTTTGAAATTTGAAGGGTTTACAGTTGTGTTGTGCATCGAGACATTGAAAACGTAGACGTTTTGCACAATATCATACTCCCCCTTGTACTGCCCGAGCGAGCCAACCGAGATGCCGTGGGAGCCGTTACACCAGAGATTCTGCACTAGAATATCGGTGCTGTTTGGCTTGAATGACACGCAATCTTTTAAAGGTTAGTCAAAGATTTATACCAGACTCAAAGGTACTTGCCGTCTCCATTGTTGATCACAGAGTTCTGAATCACGAGGCCCGAGCTTCGATAAGTGTCCCACCCATCGGTGTTCTTTGCTACATTGATGCTAGTGCTGTGTCCAGCAATGTTGATATTGTCGAATATAACATTGGTGGCGTTGGCAACGAAGTGGTAATACTCGGGTGAGTATCTCAGCACCAAGTCGCTGAGAATTGAGTTGTGAAGGCCATCGATACCGATCAAGACAGGTCGGAGAGTGTAGATGTTTGCCGCATAAAGGTCGTACCAGACTTGCCCATTGCCATCGATGGTACCACCGCCATAGATATTGACGTCGTTGCCTCCGAGCTTGAAGAATGAGGTGACGTTCTGGAAGATGAATTTGAACGAGTTCGCCTGCCAGTAGGTTGTATCGTTGGTGAACTGAATGTAAGATTGGATGTCTGGAAATTGGGTTAGTGGACTACTTGTTTCACGTTCTTAACAAGACTTGCCAATATCGATGTGTTCGAGGAAGGTCAGATCAAGGGCCGTGCCGATGGTGTATTTCAGTCCTTCTGCGAAAACAACATGGCCGCCGTTGTTACAGCTATGAAGAGCATTCAGGATGTAGGTGGAATCATCGGTCACGCCGTCATTGTGACTTTCCACATAGCAGACTCGGTTCCGTGGTGGAGGAGATGGCGGAGGCTGGGATGGATGATGCGGTTGGCATGAAATCGAAGGTCTTGTCGAAGTATGCAGTGGAGCTGGCTGTCCCCCAGGTCCTTTGGCCCAGGCCGCGAGAGCAGCCCACGTTGGGCTTGCAACTGCTACCGTTGCTGATGCAACAGCGAAGAGGGTCGTGAGTTGGAATCGCATCCTGAACGATTGAAGGCTCAATGCAATGCTGACTTGGGATGGAAGCTGCAGCAGGTGGCAAACGGGGGCATCATGACTTATTTATTTGCTCTTGGCATTGCTGCAGTATAGCTCGGGGTCCCAACAGTGGTGGACTGCGAGCTCTAGGATGAGCTCTTGGATATTTTTCCGGAAAGCATTCTGTCTCCAGGAACGTGACGACGGCGACCAGGGTCATTTACCGCTTTTAGCCAACCATGGCCTTGACCGCTGTGGAGAACTGCATCCTCCCCAGACTTCTCCAGCAAATATTTCTGCGGCCGTCTAGGTTCACAGCCTCGACCCCGCATGGAGCTTTTCATTCGAAGACCGTTTCAATTGATGTCATTCGCTGGGAGAAATTGTTGCCAGGTACGCAGGGAGCTACCCTAGCAGATCATCGGCTGGAATAAATGTCATTGGTGGAACTTCGCCAATGCTGGTGACCGACGATCCAAGCTGCTGGACCTTGAGGGGCTCGTCAGCCACGTCCAAGAACGAGATGAAAGGCTTTCAATTGCACGTGGCGTCCATAGGACAGTTGTTCCGAAGAAGGCCAGCGCTATTTGTGAACGCGGGTCGGAAAATCTATGATATTAAGTGGGAGACGGGTTGTCGACTTCGGAAGAGGATATTCCGTAGTCATGTGATGTGATATGCTTTCCATAATTCTTTCGAAATCATCACGGTGTCAGTACTAGAGATATAGACAAAGCAGACATCGTTCCGATGCGGACCCCCGCAACAGCGACAGCGTGGAGTTGAAAGTCGGGGAAGTCTAAGCGAGGCCTCGGCTATTGGAAAGGGGGAATCACCAAACATAACAACACTTGAACTGCCCCTTGAGTCACATGATCCTGAGAACATTGGGGAGTCCTCTGATCTTCCACTGCTTCCGTAGTCTTTCTTGGCCGCATCCCAGCAAGTTAAGGAAGACGGGGAAGCACAAGAGCACGTGGTTAGCCAAACGCTGCAGGCGCCACCTCTTTCCATATTTAAGCGCCCACAATGCCACGACCCCCACACGTTGTATGCTGAACGCACACGTTTTCAGAACTCTCTGCATGCCATTGCAAGGTCTATCCCGGGACGATCATATCTGCACCAAGATCGGAGAGCGACATGCCAGTCGCCAATAACTCCCTGATGCAGCTGCGTGAAGATCTTAGTAGCATCTTACAGATGACCAGTCAGCTTTTGCGAGTCAGGTCAGTGTACTAACCAAGTCCGTGGATTCAGAAAAATCCGGGAATCGGGGCGATCGGTGAGGATGAAGAGCAAACCGACGCCAAGGGCGGCTCGGGCCCTGCCAGAACAAGGATGCTAATTGCATGCTGGGGGCGATCGAGACTTGGCTTCCTCCAAATGTGCCACTAAACAGGCCCCGTGCCGTGTTTGGACATCGATATCGGCGGCCGACTGGTGTCGAAGCGATATGTCCCAGGCCGGTCGAAGAGTATCGGTAAGTGGGCATTAGCAGGAGATGGCGGAGATCTGATGCGGGGTGGAGGAAACTGGGGCTGCGCCGTTTGTGTCTCATCTCGAGCTGAAAAGGAACTTCCACAGCGTGGGGTAAGCATCCGAGGTGCAAATTCCCGACGACACGGTCCGAATCTTGGGATGAACAATCGATTGAGATCACACACCTGGCAAAGTCGCACAAGATCTAGATCATGAACCAAAGATCGCAAAGATCTGGAAACGACACAAGACTGTCAAGTAGAAGGACTGGGAGATGCTGAGTCCCAGTAACTCGATCGTGGTCATTCTTTGCGTCTTATTGCATAATCCTTGTTTAGCAATATCGGCTTGGGACCCCACAGTCTCTGCCAGGCCGGCGAGATAATGCTGCATGTCACTCGATTGATCGAAGCAGCAGACCCCTCTGCAGCCTTGCGAGAGCAGAGGAACGAATTGTTGCAAAGCTTGTGACACTTCTCTCTTCAAGGACCAGGATTCCAACTTATATTAGTCCAGGGATGGATATTCAATCTGGCGCAAGAGCCGTGAAGGGTCACTTGTGGGGGTCTACGTCCGAGAACGGCACCCGTGAGGCGTGCCGTCCCGCAGCCGCTGAAGAACACGGAAGCTCTAAACGTGGAGGAGGGTGAAGGACAGCCAGTAACCAAGAATGTCATTCGATGCCATGCAGCGACCATGCTTTGCGGAAGGCTCCCCGGTAGCATGGTGGCTGGAATTATGTTACACTGATATATCTCGATGCAGGCGAGTAAAGGTCATTCATTAGTACTACTAAAACCTTGCACCGTCCATTCTTCGATACTTCATGAGGCTGCAAAAGACTTCCTCACCGCCACCAGACTTCAAGCCATGAGTGCTCCAGCTCGTGAACTGTGCGTCATTGCCAATACTATTTGAGCGCCGGCACACAACAATCAGCCGGAGAGCCAACCCCCTTTCTTCACACTCCCACTTGAATCACTTGCATTCAGTTGAATGTAGTTTCAGAAAATGACTGATCGAATTTCATCGAAGACATTATTATTCTCACCCGCCGATCATGCTTCACTTCACTTACAGCTACCAATACTCTTCAAACACGTCTTGCCGACACACCGAATTAAATCCTGCATCCTGAAACCCCAGAACGCAGAAGCACGCACCCCACACCCTCGAATAACCAAGGCCGCAGATACACGAACTAAAATTCAAAAGTCATTACGATCACCGCATAACTCGATTGCCCATGTCCTTGCTCAAAGTCAAGAGTCAAAAGCAAAATGCGTCTATCGTTCCTCAAAGCAGACATCCTCCACTGTACACGTCGTAATATCGGGTGATGCTCAGGGCTTGATCCGACCTTGTCAGTATGGATGATTGGACATCGGATGACCACTGTGAAAGTGGGCTTCCGGATCATTACTGAACAGCGGGCCGTCGTCGATGTAGACACCTTGAACATCTTCCAGCCCACCAATCATCTCCTCAAACGGCACTTCAAACTGTTCGGGTTTAGGGAAGAAGTAAGGGCTGGCAGAGAACACGGGCTCTGGGTGGGGCGGCGTCAGTGGGGATCTATGCCGTTGCGGGGAAGTTTGAGACCCTCTTTGATATTGAGGGTTGTGAGGCATCCCCACGCACGGTGTCGGTCGTCGCGAGCCCAAACGGTCCTTGAGCCTGTCCCTAAGGTGCCTGTTGTCTCGTTGGGAAACGATGCCTCCTCTTCGTCCAGCATGCTGCCGCGTGGTTGCTGGGGGATCCGCCTTCATGAACTTCTTCGCGTTCGTCCCCTTTCGATATCGCGTCGTAGATTGTACGCCGTCTTTGATGGCAAACTCTTCAAGTACCCATTCCGTAGACTTCTTGGTTTCGTCTCCGGGAACTTTTCGCTCGGTTTTCTTGAAAGCCTGGGTCATAATTAGCAATGCAAGAAGAAAGTAGCATCTTGTAATGGCATACCGCATTCATGGACAAGTTGTGGCGGATACTGTTCATCCAGCCTTTCGTATCCGAGCTGCCCTTGACTGTATTTTCCCGAAACCATTGATATATCTCCTGCAATACCATGGAATGGTTTGGTTTACTCATGAGCGCCCGATAGATTAACTTGGCATAAGGTTCATCGATGGCTCGATCTTCGCCTTCAATAACTGTCATCTCCCGAGAGCTGTGTCCCCCATCGTCGGAAGTCTCGCTTGAAGGAAGTCTGAAAGGAGATGGCTTATCGAACAGCATGCTGCTACCAAGGACGTCACGGTCCATCGGTCCATGCGGACTTGTGCTGAGACTGAGTCGGTCAAAGCCTTGCGAATGCTCCATAGTATTGAAGGCGGTGGATGATCCGGTTGATGAAAACATTTGGGCGCCAGGCTTACATGGTGGATTCACCGTGTAGAAGGAAGTTGGCTCATAGCCTTCATCAAGGCCCAAGTTTTGGTCGCTGTGGACTCCGAAATCATCGGGCATGCACCGCGGTGTCTTGTCAATGTTTACTCCTCGTATGAATAGCCCCTCGGGCGTATTGCTGGTGATGTTTGGAGAGTATTCGTAGAAGCAGCTGTTGGTGTTCATATCATCGTAGTTGCAGGACATTTGATTCGGATCACCCCACGGGAGTGGTGCTGATGATACCGACATTGGGCTGGTGAGGCTGTAGTTGGCAGGGAACAGGTTCGTCGCTGGGGCAGGATGGGGACTCATGAAACTTTGATCAGACTGTGTTCGAGGAAGACCGTCAAAGGAGAGCAGTCGATGGCTTGATTGCAAAGAGTCGGGAATCTCGGAATACTGGAAGTTCATCGGAAGCCCATGGTCTTGAGGCCGGTGGTGGTACGGCCCCGGATTCATAATGAAACTGAAAACAGAGCTCGCCGGGTGTGATGTGGCTAAGTGATGAGTTGGTCCTTTCACTTGGATTGCTGAACTGTACTGTACCACTGAGGACAACGATCGAGTCGGAGACTTTGTGAGAATTGGGAATAGCAAAGGAAACTGAATATAGATATTCAACAAGAGGTAACTGGAGACCGGTACTTACCCGAACAAGGCCACAATGACAGGCATGCAAGGCGGCGTGCCAGCACATTGACACAAGCTCCTGAAGAGTGATGCAAGCCTCGTTTGTCGGAATCGAACAGGAGAGCGTGCTGGAAAGGTTCCGCGCCCCTATCACTTTAGGGGGGTTTGAAGCAATCGCTTGCCATCTGCTCAGCACAAATACAAGGCACTAACTTCGCATGTGCTCCTATCTTGTCATACACCCCCGGGAAGCTGCATTTCACTACGGGTAGATGAATCAGGAGAGAAAAGGGCAGATTTCTGAGCTGGGAAAGCGTTGCAGGGTTCCACGGCCAGCCTCGAGCAGGCTTAGCGCAGGTGCATCTGTGCGGATTTATGAGTGGCCTACCTCAATTGTCGTATGCGCTTCTGGCGCTCTTCTAGAAGTGTTGGCTCCGCTATCCCTACCCGTGCAGGAGAAGGCATTGTCAAATCATGCTCCCCACTAATTGGCTGCAATGAGAGGTGCCCGTTGCAGGTTCAGGCCTGGACTTTCCAAGGGATTGATGAATGGGGCGCAGGTAGCCACAGCGGGGTGGAAGTCTGCTGCGTCGATAAAGCCCAGAGGTAGCCTGGCGCTCTCACATCTTTAATAGAAAGTGGAGTTCCCCGCTAGCATCTTGCAGTACTTACTCTATTGGGTATGTATGAGATCGTGGCGCGGCCAACAGCGTGGGATCTACCTACCATGTCATAAACGTTGCTCACAGGGTTTCTTGTATGACACATAACACGTGCGATGGGTCTGGGGTAGCATTTTAGCAAGAGATTGTATTCTGCCCCTACAGGATACTTCTACTTCCCATAGAGTATTCCGGACTTACTTCCGCATGCAGACTCCAGATGATCATTTTCGGTAGTATATCTAAACGACAAGTCAGCAAACGCCGAATGACCTCAACGACTTGATATTGACGAACCTTTTTGTATTGGAAGTGCAATTGAAGGATGCCCTACATGCCAGGTATCAGTTTCCGGGTGTTTTAGAGGAGTAGGTGGGGTTCGATTAAGAGAATTTGGGAACCGTCTGTGGAAGACGATATAAGTACCTTGTCAAAACTGCTGCGAAAGCCACGATCTCTCTTTGCACTATAATCCCATTCTTTGTCCACGATACGGAAAGCGATATCTTCGTAAGGCGGTCCTGCAATGAAACGAATCAGACAAGTATCTTCCTCTCCAGCTGGGGCAAAAGATTCTCCGCGTCTCCGGCCATGCTCCCTAATGATCTTAAATGTTGGTGCCTTGGCTTTGTCGATTAGATCTGGGTAGAAGATGTTGAATTTGTAGCCCTGAACGACTTTGGGCGGTGGATTGTCATGGTCATAATGAGTTTGATTGTATTTGTTCCATTCATAGCCCATTTGCACGCGATTGAAGTAGCGGGGTTTTCTTGGTCGATATTTGTCTGCCCATTGAGGCGTTGATGCGGTTGTGACAGCTTCTTCTGCGGTGAAGATCTCCTCGTCCTCGTCAATTCCACGAGCAACCTCTCTCTCGTACAAAGCTTTCGTAGCTTGGGAGAAATCTTCGTTGACAATAGTTGAGAATCGCTGACTTCCTGGAGGCGCAGAATTTATAGCTGCTGCAATGGATTTACTGCTAGAACTTGCGCCCTTCTCTGTGGATGATTGTCGCAGAGGCACATAACCAAGCTTCAGGACTCTGCGGCGATCGGCAACAATTTTCTCAATGAACACCGACTCGTCAACGACCTCGCTCGATTTATCTTCAGAATGTAACTTCAGGAGTGGCTCGGGGTCGTGTTTTTGGGAATACTGAAAAATGGGTTGTCGTCGGAAAATTGTTGAGACATCCGCTGCATTGTCTCGGACATCAGCATCAGCACCTTCTTCAACAACATTGATAGGCCCAGCTAGCATTTCCTGTAGCCTCGAACGAACACCTTCTGCATCTTCTTCCTGTTGTTTCCGGAGCGTGTCGAGCCGACTATCGAGAACCGATTGATAGACCTTCTTTAGCTTCGCCTTGGCCTTGTATATGAGCAGATTTCGTAAGAGTTGCTCCCAGTAGTCAACATCGATGGGCTCATTAGATCGTAGCTTCGCACGAATCTGTTTCTCCAAGGCCTCCAGCTGCTCATAAGTCTTTGGGCCTAGAAGCTTGTCAACGTCTGCTGCGACAGAACTCACGGCACGTCCTTCACGGCCCACGGGTTTTAGCTTTTCGCGGCGATCGTTGCATATGATCTGCATGGTCTTCCAGTAGTCTTGGTTCTTCCTGTTCGTCTCGAGAGCAAGGTAGGATGCGATGTCTCTCTCCAGCTCGACTAATTGCGCGTCGTTGAGACCCTCAAACACCCCTTCCGGATCAACAACATCATGCTGAACTTCTTCTTCGTCGTCCTCTAGGAGATCTCGATCAGGATCTATGACTCGGAGAATGACAGCAAGCCAGTCGATAGGTTTTGCTCTTCCTTCTCGGACTCGAATATCTGCCTTCTTCTTCGCCTGCTTCAAGACAAAGCTATCCTCTTGTGACACCCACTGCCGTGTTTGCTCATCTTCTGTCTGGTTGTTTCGAGGAGGACGAATATCTGGGGTTCTGCTCCCTGATCCAGTGGGTCGATTTGGCTTCGAGATGCGCGTGTTGTCGTCTCTTCGGGGCGCTGTGAAGTCTCTTGCTGGAGACTTTCGACCAGAGATCATGGCTTTTCGTCCAGGATCCATAACTGCTCGCCAGAAGGTGACGTTGAGTTAGATTTGGTATCGAAAGTATGTTGATGGAGACCTCATCTTTTTCTAGAGACACTAGCCCTCTTTACGTAAGCAAGGCCTTAACGCTACCTATGTTGCGCTAAGATTACCCAAACGCGCCCTGGCGCCAACTTTTAATCGCGTCGCGTTGATTGGTCTGTCCGTCCTCGAGCTGGGCAAGGCTGTCGCCCTCAGACCACAACTTATCTGAGACCAACTCCATCTTCTTTCAACAGCTACCAGGTCATTCTAGTTCTTACGGTATATTTACTTGAGTAGTACACAACGATTCCCGCGCAGAACTTCCATCGCCTCGAGGCGCCTTATCACGATGGCGGTCCTGCAAGGCTGTCCCGGGATTAAGGTTTCCATCGTATCGAACGGCCAAGCTCTCCAAGAGTACCCAGATATCGAGGGTGATTTCAACAACAAGGATTACGCTAGCCTTCCAGTGTCCCTTCAATCCTTAAGCTATGTTGAATGCACTTCTGAAGCAGAGTTTGGGATCAGGGTGGAGCTCGACCAAACATACAATTCCTGGCAGGAACACACACATCTAGCCTTCCGCGCGTACGTTGATGGTCAAGGCATCGGAGGGGTGAATAAACAAATAGGAAAGTGGACATATGACATAGCAGAAGCTATAATCGACAGCAGTCCCACAGAGCAAATTAGGAGAAAGCTGAAGTTTTCTAGCATCACGAAAGGTATGTTACCGGTTTCGTCTGCCTCCCATCCTTTCCAGTCTCACCGACATGGATAGACGGAGCTAACTCGGTTTCAGTTGACGATGCCGATTCTGTTCGTGTGAAGACGGATGCCAAATTTGCGACTGGACTGGGAGAGATCATCGTCTACGTACACCGATGTAACCATGAACCGATACGGGAACCAATCTACGGTCGCCCAACGTCATTCATTACGGCTCCGAAGGAGATCTCGGAAAAGGCTCTCAAGGGACAGGCAATATCCCACGGGGTCAGGTGCGTCAACCCATCATAAATTGAGAGCTACACTGATACCTTCAGCTTTGGAGAAGAAGTCAGGGTTAATGTTCCAAGGAAGACTGAAAAGGCCGTGTTTATAGATGGTTACATAAGACCACATGGTGTTTTCAGGTTTCGGTACCGGTCTCGAGGTATGGGGCGCTCTTGTTTCTATCCTAGCATTGCTGACAGATCATCAGAGGGCTTAAAGCAAGAGTTGATCATCCCGCGTTCGCCTTCCCCTGAACCCGGCATGAGACCACTTAAACCTCACACCCAAAGCACTGTCAATGCTGCTCTCTCTAGAGGGGAGCGCTTGGCCAAGCTAAAGGTATGATTTCTGGCCCACTTATGTTTTCCTCTCGACTAAAACTTCAAAGCGTGAAATTGATGAGATCAAATCCGAAGATCATGATGGAACTACCGGAGGCCGAAAGCGTAACCGGGAGTCCTCTGGGGTGCAGAGCAGCGGCCGTGCTTACAAAACAAGCCGTCAGTCCAATGGATCCGTCGTAATCGACCTCACAGCGGATGAGTAGCTTGCCGTGTGTCTCGGTATGGTAAGGTTGACTAGGAGTTTAACGCACAAATTGCTACACTGTAGGACAGTCTCTCAAGTGTCGGTTGAACATTTGGCGTCATGGTTGTAATTCGCTGTTATTGCACTTGTTGCTATGGAAGGAGTGAAGGAGGTGTTCTTGTCTTGCCGATACCCACATGACTTCCTTTAATATCAAGTCTACACAATTCAAATCACAGTTGTCACCTAAGTCAACATATCTCACAAAATACAAATCCCCTTAATATCAAGCATTCGGATTACGAACGCTACATCATCCGAATACCAAGACCGAACGCCAACCAGATGCAACGAGCCATCCACCCATTCATACAATTCATGATCTCATCCGACCCTGAGCATCACACTCGCTAAATCGCCACACAAACACCACAATACATAACATCATTGCCCATCCCATACACACATAAAATCTATGATTCCATACAGACACATCAAACATATCTCTCCTTTTCCTTCCATCCAAACAACAATCATTGTCCATGAAAGCATCACCTCAAACTCGGCTCCCTCAAACTCCCCTTCTTCGTCTCAAACTTCAAACCCTTCCGCCCATACACCCGCCGACTCCTCTCCTCCCCACCACCATCCAGCCACTTCTGCAGATTTTTACATTGACTAACATCAAAGCTTTTCAATCTCGTGCACCCCTCTACTACAGCTTCAACACCAACTCCTGTGACCCTGACACACCCGCGAACAGATAGTTCTTGGAGCTCGAGGAGATGGAGGCCGATGCTGCGGAGCGAGGAGTCCGAGACAGCAGAGCCGCAGAAGGAGAGTTTGAGGGAGGCAAGTTGGGGACACCCGAGAGAGAGGACCTCTGTCGCCGTGTCGGAGAGCGCGCAGCAGAAGGACTATGATTTTGTTAGTATTTGCCCTTTGTTGAAACAAGCGAGAGATAAAAGGGGGGAAGGGGCAACATACCAGATCCAACTCCCTCAACCCCTTTGCAGCGTTCGTCAAGTATACAATAGCATTATCCGTCAGATACGTGCAATCAGCCAGAATCAGTCTTTCCAACTTTGCGAACTTGTAGATACTCCAGTGCTGGAAGCCGCCATCTGTGATCGTTGTGCAGCGTGTAAGATCGATGGATTGTAACCTCGAATGAGCGTGTACCGCCAGATGTGCCATGGAGCGATCAGTGACATGCTTGCAATAGCTCAATGTCAAGCGTTTCAGATTTGGACATCCCACAACTGTTCCTACAGGAGGAGACGCTGTGGCCTGTTGCGCTTGCTTTAACCTCGCATTGGCCTGCTGTGCTGTACTTTCTGTAACTACCCACCCCACAATCCGCGCAAGGAGATTATCGCTTACTTTCCGGCAGTTCGAGAGGTCGATTTCCTCTAGGTTTTTAGCGTTGTTGGCCATCTCTAACACGGCGTTGGCGGTGATATCCCACACGCTTTTCATTTTCCAGATGTGTACGTTTGAGCCGCATTGTGAGGAGAGTGTCCCAAAGCCTTCGTCAGTGATGTGGAAGCAGTTGCTTATATCTATTGTGTGAGCGCGCTTGCCGACGAAAGGACAGATTACATCGGTTAATACTTTGTTGGTGACTTGACGATTGAAAAGGGAAAGGTCTAGCGTTTTGCAGATCTTGGGTGAAGTAGTGAGGAGTTTGGACCAGTGGAGAGATATTGATCGTAACCGCATGAGTTGGTATATGTCCATGTAGGAAAATATGAGAATCAGTATTCCATCTGGCAAGAAGCCCCTATTATACTGGCTGGGCCGCCTTTGAACTATTTTCGGTCTTTTCGGACGGAAGGTCGAATCTGGAGGCGTGATTACGTGGGTAGGTTTCGTGGCTGGCGTTGGCGTTTGGGTTCTTGATCGCGTCTTGGGCCCGGGACTTGACTCTTCTGGTGGAGGGGTCTCTGGGAGTGGAGGTGCCATGGAGCCTCTCCTTCCTGATCTCGCTCTCATATTGTCCATATCGACACTTAAAAAGGGGTCAGGATCCAGTGGTTCTAAGACTTCTTTATCCTCTGCGCGACTTGGCTTATGCGGACTTGCTGGTTTAGAGGGTGTGAACGTGACCTTGGGAAGACCAGATCGCGTGGATTTTGATGATCGGTCCTCTATTTCAAGTTTGTTGATGGAGGGCGCATCCGCATCAGTCATTGTCACGTCCTGGTCATCTGACTTCCCAATCCGCATCTTTGCTGTTGCTTCAACTTGTTCCCGTATATCTGGCGGACAGCGCCTCCAAAGCTCCTCGAGAACGTCTCCGCTGATCATCAAACATTCCACGGTCGTAATGGCTCGTACCGTCGCCGTTCTTCTTGGAGCCAACGCCAAGCTGGCCACTTCTCCAAAATACTGGCCCTGCTTCAATCTTGGTCGTATGAAAGACGTGTGAGACGCTGGATTAAAAGGTTGCCTATTCGTGTTCTCGTGGACAACCTCTGCTTCACCACGAACTATGAAGTAAATCTCGTTTCCAGGAGAGCCTTGCACGATGATATCGGTAAACGGCGAGTATGTTCTTGGCTGAGCATTCAGTCCGAGGAAATGGAGAATTTCTGGCGGTAGTGTCGAAAATAGGGGCAATTCTTTGAGTGTCCTCCGGACATTGACGAAACCGCTGCCCAAAGCACTCCCCGCAGCTGGATCTTCAATCCCTTGAGGACTGGGCGATTTTCGCTTCTTCGTGTTTATCACCACCCCTTTTTCAATAGCCCCAACATCTCCCGTTGCCACTTCACCAGGCGCAGCTTCGCGCGCAAGCTTCCCGCCTCGCGAAGGAAGTGTTGTCGACACTACTTTTGGACCCCATCCACTTTCTTTCCGCTTCCTATTGAGGATTGTCAGTCGCTCCTGAGCTTCTTCCATGATTGCTTGTTCCATCTCCGGAAAATTTGGCAGTTCCGTTCGGAGGTCCTCCTTCTTCAGCACGACCAGGAGACATTTTGTTCTTGCAATAATAGTCGCCGTTCGAGGCACGTCCATAAGGATTCCGATTTCGCCAAAGAATGCTCCCGGCCTCAGCTCCGCGTACGTCGCTTCTCCATCTCGAGATGTGACCGCCACCGCACCCCGCACAAGCCAGTACATGGCTCTTGCCTCATCGCCTTCAGTGAGGATGACATCGTGTGGCGAGTGAACCTGCGGCCGCAAGTGCTTGCCAATAGCAGCCAAAAAGGAATCGGGAGCAGAGAGGAATAGTGGGAAGGATCGTATGCGGTCCACCAGGTCAAGCGGCATATCAGGGATCGTTGACGCCGTTAAAGGAGAAGGCCGCACTGGGCGCGCTGGGTTCGTCTCGATGTTGAAAGACCTAATCAAGGACAGCGAGTCGGGGATCGGAGCTCCATTTGTTCTGAATGGAGAGCTTGGCCCTCCCCGATTCCGTCGCATGGCGAATGTATACGTGTTTCAAAGGATGTTCTCTCCGCCGATTCTCATGTGTATATTCCACGGCCTATCGGCCGTCCTGCCGTTCGGCCTACCAGATGGAAGGCCAGGTCTGCAGACAGAACTCGAGATATTGTGGCAGTTTTGCAAGTCTCGATATGCTTGAGAGAATAGAAAGATGTGCTCGCAGGGTTCGTGATCGGATTTGTGCGCAAGTGTTCTCGATATGTACACAAGGGTTTTCGCAGAAAGCTTGTCTCTTTGTCTGGTCTGTTTCCAACACACAGGGGATCGTGCGCCGCGTCTGCAAAGTGTTGTCAGTTGGTTCTCTTCCAATATGCGGGGCTCCAAGTCCAAGAGCTCCACATCAGAAAGGGATGAGGGGCGCGGAGTAGACTTACAGTATTCCACTGAGGGGCAAGTCGCAATCGCAGAGGTCTGGAGGAGACCAAAAGTCTCCAGACAGCCAAGGAGTTGCCCACGAAGACGGTGAAGTGTGTTGATGCACGGAGCACTCTATGGTTGAAGAGCTCTGGAAGTTTAGCACGAGACGGACCGGTCTATCAGCCTGCAATTGGACTGGGCTGGGGCTGGCGAGACGAGCTGCGGAGCTGCTGTCTGCGGGAACAAGCGCTATGACGATTCTGGTGTATCGTGATTGACGAACATGTTTTCTTTTTTCATGCCATAGAGTCTTCAGTAAACATGATGCAGCAGATAGGAGAGCCTTCGCTCCAGCGTCCCCTTGCAGCACAGGACTTGAGGCTTAGCCAAGCATCGTGAAAGTCATCTTTTTGCCTCCCCCCCATTCATGCGTCGTCTTCAGCTTCTGAATCAGCATCTCGGCACCCAAATCGTCGATTTTCCAGGGGTCTGCTCGCTTGCGCACGAGCGTGCCCGCGAGAAGATTGGCTTCTTCCATGTGGCCTTCTAGAAGCTTGTCACACTGTGTGCATTCAGCCTCCTGATTGGCGACCGACCGAGGTTCCGCTTCGTTTCCTCGGGCTGATGGCAAAAGTTGAGACATCCCGGGAAGCTATATGAGAGAGTATTAAGAGGATACATTGCATTGATCATTTCGGGATCCGGACGAAAGTTGTTCAGTCTCCACGTTCATTGCTAGTGTCAATAGGCCACGATTGGCAGGTGAAGAGAGAAGACTGAGCATTTCAGGGGGTCAACCCGTAAACGTCAAACATATGAGGGCTCTGCAGAATTTTGTGGCGGACTGTGGCGACAATCTGCGACATGTTTCGCATTGTGGGCTGTCTTGTATTACCTCCGTACCCCAGATTACGTAAAGCAGTCAAGTGCTTCTGAACTGATCTAAACATTATTCTACCAGTCGTAAAATGAGGCGTTCAACTACGTTGAAGAGTGTGGAATGAAAAACTCCTTCCTCGACTTCGTGCAATTGTTGCCTGTGCGTGGGGGCGCCCACGAAGTCATCAGCCTAAATAGCTTTCAGTGCCGGGCTGGAAAGCCGTGCCTGTGCCGTCTCGTTAGTTGTGGTCGCGGGAGGTAGCACCTTCTGTAAAGGGTGAAACAAAATGGAGAGTGTTGATAGGAAATAACAAGTTCAAAGGTACAGCTACTAAAGTCCTGATAGATTACAAACTCATCAACCTAATCATTTTTGCCCCCACTCCAAACCCCTTCTCTGCTCGCGGCAAAGTACTCGACATGCCTCCTTCTTGATTTCTGGTTCCTGAGGAGGAGGAGGAGCAAGTTTGAAAGTCACTCGATCGTCCACCCATTCCATGACACCCAACTGGATCCACACGCCAACCTCTTGGATGATCTTTTCGGTATCTCTGCCAAACTCCTTAGCGACCTCGAAAACATCGCAGACTTGGCCGTCCATCAATGTCGTAGCTTGCAAGATGTAGTTGACTTGGCTTCCATAACCATTATTGCTTTTCTTCAGATATCTGACGACAAGGCTTCAAGGACAGTTGAGCTCAATTTCGCGCAAGTGGGTGTGGAAATAGAATGGATTGAGAGCCCATGGCTCAATGCTTTTCCTCCCTTTGTTCTCGACTTTGGTGAAGCGCTGGACTTTTTTGAATAAGTCCTTGTTGAGGCCGAGTATATCGCTTGCCAACTGATGCATCTCATCTATGTTTTATCGGGGGAGGCTTCGGTAAGCCTTGCTTGATGGACCTTGAAAACATTACGATTTGGTCCAACGAAGATTTCCAGAATGGGAGAATCGAGTTTCCTGCAGGAAATTTCAATGACAACTCCAGTGACACTCGGTAGATCTTTTGAGAATGAACTCAGCGAAAGTTGGGAAAGTCCTCATCACTGAATCTGGAGCGAGGCCCATAGTATGGTAGAGTGCTAGCCCAGCTACCAAAAGTCTCAACTCGTTGCCGCTTCAGCAACGTAGCACCGTCAGAATCATTCGCCAAACTTGCTCTCCGGCGACGGCCGCTCGATTTCATAAGCCTGTTTGGAGAGAATTGGCTTGGCATCGTTGAGCCGGGGAAGTCAACGACAGGAATTTGGAGAAATGGATTACGATGACCAGCGAAGGCGACGCGGAGCGGATGTTGCTCAAGCTTGTGCGGGCCGAGGATCTTTATGAGAAGACGAAAGAGACATAGAAGTCATAGTATTTAGAACTCCCCCTAGTGCTCCCTCACTTGAGGAAGGAACGAGATTCCTCAATAGTGTCCCGGTCGTTTGTCGAACAGGAAGGCGCTTCTGCGACCTTGTGGGCGAGGTGCATTGGGGAAGCGTACAGCTTTCAACCCATATCTTCTTACGTATCAAATTCCAGACCAATTTTGTCAAGGGCGAGTTTGTAGAGAATGACTTGAGATGATGGGGTTAGATTTTGGTCTTTGACCACGTGGGAAGCACAAGGATACCTACTGTACGTAAGCGAAGCTCTCCTCTTCTGGAGCTTTCGAACCACTAAATCCGAGGTGCGACGACATCACCGCCGCCTCCGAAGGATATAAACCTCAGTCTGTGTTGACCTCCGCCGTTGATTGTTATCGCACAATATCACCTCAAGATGGCTTTCTCGATGCGACAACCATTCAGGCTTACCTCGACTCTGGCTGGAGCTTCGAAGACAGCATTCAAAGCTCCTGCGATCCGATCATTCCACAGCAAACCCGCCACCAACTTTTTCACGTCACGAACCACTACGCCTGTTAACGCCCTCACGAAAGCTCGCAATGCCTTCCGGCAGTCAAGAAACTATCAACAACCTGCTGCCGCAGCTCCAAGCGGTGGAAACCTGGTTCAGAAGCTCGTCGTTGGAGGGGCATTATTCGGAGGCACTCTAGTAGCTATTAATATACTATTCAACCGGGAGACTCGAGAAGATGGAGGAATGCCACCCTTTGAGCGGGCATACTTGAACGATACCTTCATGCATACGGGTCTGGGAATTGGCATCATTGGTCTGTCTGCCAGAACGATGTTCCAAAGCGGCTTTATGTATCGAATGATGGCAACAAACCCGTGGGTTGTCATGATCGGCGGACTTGGATTGAGCATTGGCACAATGATGGCAACTCGAGCAACAAGCCCAGATAAGTAAGGAACATTCCCTCTCTTGAAAGAGAATCATGCTAATAAGATATAGCTACGTCCAAAAGTATGCGTTCTGGGGAGCTTTCAACGCGACCCAGGGTGCCCTCCTTGCACCTCTCCTCTTCATGGCTCCTCCCGCTCTCATCGCACGCGCAGGTCTCTATACACTGGCTATGATGGGTTCCATCTCATTCGTTGGAGCAACGGCTAAGCAAGAGAAATACCTGTACCTCGGCGGACCTCTCCTTGCAGGTGTCGCACTGGTCGCTGTCTCTGGATTCGCTCCTCTTGTTCTTCCCGCCACTGCTGTACGAACACTAGCTTTTACCGAGAACATCTGGCTTTGGGGTGGTTTGGCAGTATTCGGAGGTTTCACGCTCTACGATGTCCAGAAGGTGCTTATGCACGCCCGGTTAGCTGAGCGAGGCGTGATCCAGAAAGATGCCGTAAACGAGAGTATTAGTCTGGAACTTGACTTCCTAAACATCTTCATCCGGATGGTACAGATCTTGATGATGCAACAAGGCCGGAGGAAGTAAAAGTGTGGAAGAAGTTTTGAGAATGCATATTGGTAGTTTGGAGCAACGGGGAACGGGGATGGGTCTGTTTTATTAAGAAGACGTCAAAAGTCTCCTCTCTTTTGTATTGATAAAGCACTGGTCAATAGCGACTTTGAATGCTACTAAACATTGAACAAACTATGTGTTTGAATTGTGATTCAAAGGGATTTTCTCTGCAACAATTTCGATTTCGAATACAATACAATCTAAGTCATCTCATCATCAGAATATCACTTCCTCTCCCAGGCCTCAGCGCCCTAATCCAAAGGTGGGAAACTCCTCAAGAAATGACTCGGGCATTCATATCCACCAGGGTTGTTATCCAAGTACTTCTGGTGATAATCCTCTGCATCCCACCACTCACCCGCAGGCAAGATCTCAGTAACAATCTTCCCCTTCCACCACTTCTCATTCGCCTTCTTCGTCACCTCCCTCGCAATCGTCTCCTGCTCCGCGCTATGATAGAATATCCCACTTCTGTATTGGGAACCAGTATCTGGACCTTGGCGGTTTGAGGTTGTAGGGTCGTGCATCTTGTAGAAGAACTCGAGGAGCTGGCGGTAGCTTACTTGCGCGGGGTCGAAGGTTACTTGCAGGGCTTCGGCATCTGGAACATGTCAATGTTAGCCTTATCTGCCTCGAGAAACCAAATGAACGCAATACATACGACCAGTACGTCCAGAGCACACGGCGCGATAGCTAGGGCTTTCGGTATTGCCACCAATATATCCTACTCGCGCATCATATAGTCCCTTCCCCTTGAACTCTTTGCGATACATGTGCTCGACGCCCCAGAAACATCCTGCGGCAATCGTGGCTTTCTGTGCGCCTTCTGGGGAGGCAATTGAGGACTCGGGGTTTAGGCTGAGGCGGGTTGTCGTTGTGAAGGGCCGTGTGAGGCGCGAGATGAAGCTGGGCATTGTGAAGGCCATTAGGAAGACGAAGATGGCGAGGAGGAGCGTGCGGGGTATGAGGGATGGCAGATTGGATGATTGATCCGTTTCGTTGGTAAGATTAACGTGTTAGAACGTTGAGGAGCGTGTGATTAAGAGCTTGAGCAGTGGCAATTAGAGCGTGTAGAGGATGAGGATCTGTGTTTATATGCTCTCACTTTTAGGGCGTCACGTCGTCATGGAGGGGTCTGACAAATGTGATGCTTCAGCCACACCCGCAGCCGAGGCGTTGATTCCAAAGAGCGAGATTCCAATGCAAAATTCCAAATCTTTTGTTCGAATCCTTGTAACCTTCTATAGCTTGGGGTTGGAATTAATCCTCAATCTCCACATCTCTTTCGTTCTATGCCAAAGTTTAGATCGGGTCAACGTTCCACGACACAAGAAAGACACGGGTCTGATACCTACAGGTGTCAAATGTTACTTATCACGTGGCTATCCCCTGCGCTTGAGCTGTCTCTCTTTCAGCAAGACTTGGTGGGTTTGTTGGGAGCAAGGAATTTGAGTGGTCTGAATGGTATTATCATCAGCCTTGCTTTTGCTTATGCACTTGATCTTATATTTCACATACCTTTCGTAGTGGCTCACCCCTATCCACTCGCGTAAATCACTTTTCCACGTGGCTCAAAGTAAACAATCATCAAGCCTGTCTCCACCAAAGCTCAAGACAAACAATCGCGGTATGATCAAGATATAGCCGTGCAAACTTTTGGGGGTTTGGTTGGCCATATATGGATAATATGATTTATCGGAATGGGCGTGAAAGTAATCGGGTATAACTTCTGTGTCGCTCTTGCTTGGTTGTCTCCGCCATTGAGGAAACGGCCGCTCGATTGCTCGCAAAGTCCCGGTACCTTGGAATTATTTATGGTAGAATGTATAGAGAATTTCTGAGCATGGAACGTATATCAGTGAACTCCCTCGCTTAGGATCAACCGTTGATTTAGGAAACAAAGGTTGAATTCTTCCTGTCTGGGAGAATTCCATCGTCCAAGGATTACAAAGATGATCAGAGTTCTCTATTCAATCTATCATCCTTGTGGGAAAACTCAAGCAGCCACACTTGTAACTTGCCAGTGCAGTTTTGCTCCTAATACTCCTAAACTAAAGCAATCTGAGCAGTTCGGTTTCAGTCAATAATATGCCCACCATCTTGCTTGTTGTTCTAACTTACAAGCCACACGGAAGTAGGAAGCTTGCATGGATCCATCATAGAAGCAGCGAGATAATTTTATATTCAATGAGCCAGATTGTCGAAAATTCTCTGGCCGCAATTTACTTCGATTCTAAGAAGTAGACATGTATACATAAGGTTTCATTTATCCATAAACTTTCACTATCTAAATATCTAACAAAGATTTACATTGGTTAGGATATCACCTTAGACCGTTATCTATCCCTTTCACATATCAAAATTTACAACTAAAAGTTCCTCGAAATTTATAACTGCTTGATTCTGCACCAAGGCAACTTAAGAGAGCTATAAATAATTCTTCTTGCTTTCCTTTCCCCTTCATTCTTTCCTACAACTACAACAAATCTTCCTACGAGTCTAAGTTACTTGCACTCCCACTGGTATCAGAGGCTTCTTCACCATCACTCTCGAACATACCTCAGGTCAGACCTCTGCCATGATGGATTCGTCTGAGAAATATCCAGCAGATCTGACAGAGACGGTTGAGTCAACATCTGTCCCGAATTCCACCAAACAGCGTCAAAAGAATCAACGTAAGAAGAAACAAATCGAGGCCAAGCCATTCCGGTTCATGGATCTTCCAAAAGGTTGGTGTTCTTGATATAATTCGCAAAATAAGACTAATAAGCTCAGATATCCGTAATATGATCTATGAAATTTGCTTTGTAAGATCACTTACTATTGCTCCGCTCCGAAACTTCATCCGTCGCCGTTTATACCGCCGCGAGATTGTCGATGATCGTCGGTGGAAGAAGTATTCAGCCTACCAATACCAATGGGATAGCTATCCCGCCTTCGCCAAGGCGGCAGGTGCATACGACCTCCCCAGTCGAAACGGATCTATGCAGGGCCTTAGGATCTACTGGAGTTCTATACCAACGGCCACACAGCAAGAAATAATTGACCTCAATGACGGAAGAATGAACGCGCTTTCAAAAACCAAATCGGATTTGAAGCAAACCAGCGACATTGAGCACATGGTTGGCACGCTTAATGGTATTCTCAGGATCAGTAATTCACAGCGGCACTATGTCTCCGGTTTGTTTGGGATCAAGTTAATGCGCACCTGCACACAAATACGTGAAGAAACAGCCGAATTTGTGTACGGTAGAAACAAGTTCTCGTTTGACACGGTGGATCGACATTCTGACGATGTTTTTGATAATGAACCAGAGAATATTCCGGGCTTTCCACACCCCGGCGGCGATCCGCAAACAGTCGAACAACTCTCGCGGTGCTTGGAACAACTCTTCGACCGACAAGTTCACTACAATCGGTTTATTTGGTACGACCACTTCCTGCACTTCCTCACGAGGATCGGTCCCTTCAACGCAAGCAAGTTGAAGAACGTCAAGTTCAGAGGTGTCTTCAAGACACTTAATGAAGACGGGTATCCCCGTGGTTCTTCAGTCTGTTTTCTCAATCTTCTCCCAATCTACACTGTTGTGCTAGATAAAGTGTGCACAGATCTGCGAAAGGTCACTCTAGAATTGGGCGAAGAGAGTACCAGCTTGATCCCTCCCCATTCTGGTCGGACTTGAATTTTCTTTTTGAAGGCCCACCCACAAACAAAGAGGTCATTGGTCGCACGATTCAGATGCTGGCTGAAGGCATACCTCGCCTGCAACAATTGAGGCTTGGAGATCAGGATATCCCTCGCACCGAAGATGGTAGACCAGCCTACAATGCTCCCAGCAAGAAGCCCCAAAATGATGGTTGCTGTACATATCGGCATTGGGAGAAGGTGGTTGAAGAGCGTTAGGAAGCAGTGCAGTTCAGGCTACTTGAGCAACTCACATCTCGGCAGAAGAAGACTAAATTTAAGTGTAGTTGAAGAAAGTTTGGCATTGGAGGAGAAACTTGATAATGAGAGTGGAACACCTTCTCACTATGTGCTCCTTCATTTTGGCGGAAGTTGGTTTGAGAGTTCACATCGCCTCCCGGCGCAACATGACCCCAACATATCTAAAGCATTATATAACAAACTCTCTCTATCGCATACAGAAACAGTACCACCGGGCCTCTGAATTCCTTAATGATGTCTCTTTGCACAGGAATTCTCGTAAAATGCATTCAATCTCGTTCGCTACTTTCTCAGTTTGGGGGCCTGATTATTCGGAATTCTGACTCGAATTTCTCAAAGACCCCGAAAGAAAGTTGGGCACCTCATCAAAAAGTAATTAGAACTTCAAGATTTATTTTGTTTCCTCAATTGTGTGCCTCGTAAAATGCCATGCGATTGTAAGTTCGTGACTTTGCGACGGCACCCAGTGGAAAGCCCCTACCCCGTGTCAATAGTCCATAATTATTCTGTGGAATAAGAACAGCTTCGATTTTCACAGCCTATTGGCACGACGATATCCCTCAATGTAAATAGGGGTTGCATTCTGTAGCATAGAGAAACATACGCTCTCCTTCCAGGCCAACGTTACATCCCCCCCTTTGACGGATTTAATCGATTGTCAATACACTATATTGAAAGGAATTTTCTATATATAAAAAGTGTAAAAACCTCTACTTCCTTTTCTGACCAGACCTCCCATGGCATCAAGTCAATGATAAATAGGGTTCTTGAATAGTTGACTTCAGCCTAGATAAGTTTTCCAAAATTGTTAAATTTTGGAGATCGCAATGACAGCGACGAGTACATATGCCTTGCACTGTTCACCAATGCCATTTTTAGCAAAAAGCTGTCAAATTTACAACAAGCAGCTTACCAATGCAATCAAAAGTTATAAATTTATGTCCAGGATGGCAAGCTTTGGTACAAACGGAAAGGCATAAATACTTGTTCTAGTTCCATTTTCTCAACAACCCTCTCCCTTGAATCATAATCCACCCTTCTTCAGCTCAACACTTGCATGAAACAAGTATCTCCTCACCCTCATTTCCTTGAGCTTACCTTTCTCTGGGAAAAATTTGTCCTCTCGAGCCAGAAGTATTCATTCATCTTCGTGCAGTCTGCAAGATGGCCTCCACCGAAGTAGTCACCGCTGCACTTGCGCAGAGCACTCTCTCCGAGGTTGGAGATCCCGCTGCAAAGGCCAAGAAGGGATCGAAGCAGAAGCCGTCGAAAGCGACAACAGGCGAAGAAGACGGCCATGCAAAATGAGATGGTCATCGAGTCTTTCCGATTCCTTGATCTTCCCAGAGGCAAATCCCATGAAGTGAAGCACTGTAAAAAGGCTAACTATTCCAAGAAGTTCAGAGGATCATTTACCGCCACTATTTTCGACGTTCTTTATCAATTCAGCCTGGAATGTGCTATTACCGCCGCCGTGCCCATCACCGAGAGTGGTTGGCTAGCGGCGAGAGACACAAGAAATACTCCCTCTTTCAGTACAATTGGGAAGGATGCGGCGATTCCATTCCGGGAACCGGCTCAGTGGATCTCCCAACAAAGGATGGCAAGTTGGAAGGGGTCCAGTTCTCATGGCGTACAACTCCAACACTTGAGCAAGAAATGCTCATCGCTACTGAGACTCGCCCCGAACTCCCCGAAACTCGGTCACGATTAGAGCGAAGTAGTAATATCGAACACTTCGTTGCTTACTCGGAGCAAGATCCGGAAACCCCATACATTGACAACAACCAGTACCACTATATCGCTGGCTTTATCAACATTTCTCTTTTGCGTTCGTGCAAGAAAATCCGGGATGAAGGCGCCGAGATTCTGTACGGTGACAATAATTTCGTGTTCAACGTGGAGAATCGTCACGGGCATGAAACCCTCAAGGAAGAACCAGCTCGTATCCCAGGTATTGCTCAGTTAGGTGGAAACTTGCAAACATCAGAACAGGTTGAAGAGGCCATAGAGCAGATTTTTGATCGGAAGCTCCGTCATCCTCCCTTCATTTGGTTTGATCCACTGATCCATTTTCTTACGATGATTGGCAAGCGCAATGCTGGGTTGCTCAAGTCTATCAAGCTCAAGGGAGTGTTTAGGCCTTTCTTTAGAGACTATCTTGGCTTTCGCGAGCTGTTTCCTATCTATTCACTAGTCTTGAACCAAGCTTGTGCCAGTCTGCGCAAGATCGCCCTGGAATTGGGATCCGAGAGGAGCTTCGCGTGGTCTAAAATTGACCATGAAAGCGGTCAGACGAATGAAGAATTTAGGAATGATGCCATGAAGCTGCTTATCCAAGGCTTGCCGAACCTGACAGAGCTAGTATTAGGAGGTTACGAAATTCGTACGACTAATGATGGCGAGCCCACCTGGGACATTCCGTATTTGGAGCCGTCATATGATCGATGGGGACCTCTTCAGTCTTGGGCCAAGACAGTTGAAGCTCGCTCTGAGCCCTCCATGTTGGAACAATGCCAAGATCACCAAGCCGACCAGGACCGTGATGATACTGGGGAGGTCTCTACAACAAGCAACGATGAAGAAGAGGCTCCTCTTCCTGGTACAATTCTGGGATACTATATTCCAAGAACCAGGAATAGAGATCGCCATTTCGTCAGCTTGTGATTCTGCGCAGAATCTGACTTGCTTATTTTCTCCGAGCCTGGATTCATCGCCCAAACAGCAAAATTTCCGCCCAGCTTGATCTGTATCCTGGGTTCGTATTGGTACGAATGCAACAATACTTGAGAAGACAGATAGGGGCATGTTCTTTATATCATGGCTGGCAACTCCTCCCATTTCAGCCCAATGGTCAACCATTTTCAATTTTGCCTTCCCCTCAACCCATCCCCTCTTTCTCCACGATCGCAAGATCGCACTTGCCAATTCGACAATCCAGCACTTTCTTTTCGAGACGTCACCAGCATCTGTCGCTTTTGAGCAAGGGAACAATTAATAGTTGAGGATGAACAAGTATGGAGGACAGAAGTCAGTGGACTGGTATTGGACAGCGAAAGCTGACAGTCTCTATCTATCCATGAGCTTGCAAATAGCGCCTTTCTTCAGAATAAATCTTCTTCAGTCAATTATTCATTTGGAATTGTGATAATGCCTTTTAGCGGTACCGAGTGAAATCGAGCTTAATAACAGGTGAAAGGCATTGCTTCAATAAATCTCTAACGAAGTTATAGAACTTCTATCTTACGCCATCCGGTACCAGGAATGGGTCTGTGACGGGGCAAGTTTGTGACGATAGATTAAACGAGCTTTCCTCGTTCAAGCTTGCCTCAATGCACATTGGTATCAGAATGTGAATTCCAAAAGTCCGGCTGCTTATGGGGAGCAGACAATTTCAGTTTATTGATTGTCCTCAACTTTGAGAAAATTCAAGCAATTAATACCACCATATAAATTACTAGATACTCTTCTCAAACTTGTTGGGTTGGAGACCAACTCAGCACGCTTTCCACAATCTTGGGCTCCGGAGTCAACCTGATATTACTACATCACGTGATAGTATCGACTTGGCCTCTTATTTCTTTTTGCACCTCTTAGCGGAATCTCGTTCCTTAGAGTCCAAATATATCTAACGACTGCGAAACAGCTGGATACTTCCAGAATACGATTCGTAGGATTTGAGCTCCAAGAAAAGTACGGAGATACTGAACATACTTGAATTAGCATTGAATTCAAGACGCAATCCCAGGTAATTTGTGAAATCTTTTGATTCGAAACAATAATACAGTACAATCAGCCCAGTATGAAATTTCTCCCCTTCCCAACGCCCCACACAAGACGCCTGGATGTGGGCCTCTGTAAAGCGAAGAAGAAAAAATACAGGAAAGTCATTATCGTTATGCAAGCGCTCCAATGCAATAGTCTCGGAAACAATGCCAACAATTATAAACCACCAATAATCATACACCAACGATATCCATATTTGATTAACGCCAGCTTCCCTTGCCCATCAAGCCAGCGACGCTCTCTCGACCCTTGGGTGTGCTGCCAATGGTGCCAGTAAGCCGAATTGCTCCACTCGACAGGCTGCCACTGACTTGTCGACCCTCGCCAATGGTTGTGCGACGGTTGCTTTTCATGACAGGGGCGGATCGGGGACTGAGGACGCTCGAATGAAACGATGTATCCTTCTCACTCTTGACCATTCTTCGAGCCTGACCCGCGGTGAACAGGTTATTTTCATTCGGAGGCGAACCTGACATGGAAGCTGCAGTCGGGCTTCTGGCACGCCGGTGGGTCCTGGTTGCTGAGTCATGTACGTTTGAAGCTCGAGAGACAGATCCAGAGCGCTTCAGTGCCATGTTGATCCTGACACTATCGGACCGATCAGCTTGCCAGCTGTTTTCGCTCTCCGAGGAAGAATTGTTGCCACTGTCAGTAGGAGTGATGTCGTTGGCCACAGCTTGCATGATATGTAACGAGGATCGATTTCCGGCATTGCTAGCATCGAGAGTGCGGAGAGGTGATTGATCAGTATCAGAGGAAGAGAGATTGGTAATTGTTGGTGGAGGCGGTGAACCATCAGACTTCTTCGACAAGAAGCCAGCTTGGAAGCGATTTGTCTTGGGCTTGATATCGATCGAAGGTTCTGGAGCCGTCGGAATTGGTGACGAGCCAAGAGAGTCGTTGGAAACATCTCCAGCGAGGTAGGAAGGAAGTGCAGGGAGCACAACACTTTGCTCCACAGATGACACTTCCGGGGTTGAAAGCTGCTTTTGAGGAGTCTTCTCAAATTCTGCGAGCGTTCCAGATTCGGTATCATCTCTCCATCTCACACTTCTCTTGGACGGAGATTTCTTCTTCGGCGTGAAGGATATTCCTTTCTTGCCCAAGGCTGCTTTTCGTCGTCTTGGCGATGATTTCATTGGCGAGGCAAATACTTGAGGTGCAGCAGCTGCTAACGCGGGCATCACGGGAGCTGGGCGGGATACTGAATCGGTGAATGTTGGCTGCTTCTTGCGCTTCGGTGTGCCACGTTTCGTTGGAGGGAAGGCTTCGACAACGTTCAGTGAGCCGTCCGGCTTCACGATTTGCGATGCAGCAGTGGAGCATGTCTGAAGCAAGCGTGTAAGAATCTTCTTCGCCTGTTGAACGGCATCATGCTCGCTCATGCTGAGGATGTCGTTGAGAGAAGAAATAATGTCGAACTGGGCAGATAGCAGCACTTGCATAAGACCCGCGTCGCCACCCTTATCCTGCTCCATAACCTCTCGTAGTGCTTCGCGGCCGGCGTTAGCTTTCAACAGTTCTGCCTCTCGAGTCAAACTGGCTACCTCTAAGCCATCTGCCGATCCATCAACCTCAGTCAGTGAGCGGATGCTGTTCTGTAGCGCAGAGTCAATTGCACGCTCCCAATTAATCTTGTCCAGTCTTTGATGATAATGTTGCCTGCTGTTCTCGAGCTCGAGTAAAATTCCTTGGGCTGTCTTTCGCATTGCTGTGAGACTGGGTGGCATGTCCTCCTCCTCACGAGAGTCGCAAATGCCATCAAACGCTGCGATCCATGCGGAAAGAAGAGCAATTCGTCGCTCAATTTGTCGAAGCTTTTTCATGTTGCTGACCTTTTCTTGTCTTTCGGCTGCAGAATTGTCAAACGCTGCTCGAATTCGTGTAATTCCATCCCTGGCAATGCCATCGCGCTTCTCCGTCTGCTTCTTGAACTTGATGAATGCAACACCTTCAGCATCCTTTTGTTGGGCTTTAAGCTCGTTTATCAGTGCCATCTGCTCGTCGATCTTGACCAAGAAGTCCTTAACGTGTCTGTTGACGTTGTATACATTTCTGGTGACTTTTGTTTGGATGTTCTTTGCTCTGTTGGCATATCGCAAAGTGTTTTGCGTCTCGTCGAAATGCGCACTGGATGGACTGACACATACAATCATTACAGTTTTGCAGTTACCACCCAGAGAGAATTTGAGAAGCCGCGTGAGTTTGGAATTTCGGTATGGTACGTGGTTTTTCTTCCGAGGGTCGCAGAGGGCATTGATACAACTGCCCAATGCTAGGAGCGACTTATTAATGTTTGCTCCTTCGAGGAGTCGTTCACCTCTATTCTTGGTCGCACTTGCACGTTCACTGCCTGCCAGATCGATTATGCTAAGTGTGGCCATTGTATGAGGTTCATTAACATCAGCATTTCGATCCTTCTGCGCAACATTGATCTGCAGAACGGCATGTGATCGTGACGATGTGGCATTTGCTTCCGTCGGCGAGATAGTCCTGAACTCGTTTCCTTTAACAATCATATCCATGACCTGCTGGACATCCTGGGGATGGTGGCTCGAGAGACCCGCCACTGATACTGCTTGATTGGCATCCTCACGTAGCATTAAACCTTGTTTACTTCCACCAGGTACGAGAAGATCGCGAATTGTTTCGTTGTAAATCTCGAGATATGATAGGGAGACCTCCGTTTGCTTCTCGTCGCTTCGCTCGGCGATTTTCTCGAACAGTTCCTGCATTGTAAGGAAGATAATTCCAGGTTGTTGGGCAGTTCCTGTGATGGTATGTGTTTTTCCGCATCCTGTGGCACCGTATGCAAAGACGGTCGCGTTGTACCCATCAAGCACACTATCTAGGAGGCCTCGTGTTGTAGCTTCGTATACCTCCGCTTGTGTTGTGTTTTCGTCGAACACCCGATCGAAGCCAAAGGTCTGATCCTTGACTCTCTTGCCCATATTTGACACTACTGATCGTGAGAATCGCTGAACCGGATTGTCTTCCGGGGGGTCGAAGATTCTAGAGCTGTCAGCAGGTAATAGTTGCAATGCCGGAAGCAAACATACAGGCACTTGTCGTCCAGGACCTTGATCACTGGCCGAATGCCCTTCTGCCCAAGCTTCGGTGTGGGCACACCAGCAAGAGAGCCATCACCAAGGAAGAGCGTGCCATCATCGCATTTTGTTCTGCGTTGTTAGTGTATTGTTATCGGCAGGGACCAAGAGGGCTTACAATTGTGCAGCTTCTCGAATTGTGAAAGGTCGGACACGAACTGGTATCTGTTAGCTTCTGGCACCCCTAATTGAGATAAATTCGTACCAGTGACCGATATTGAAGACGCTCCAGCATCTGCGAGGACCATTGTGAAAGATACTCAAACGCCGTTCATCCACCTCTTCAAACGCAGCCAAAACAAAATTCGCAGATTTCGTGGATCGCCGCAAAGAGAGAGAAACACCGAAGTCAAGGGGCTTATGCTGGCTGCAAGAGAGAAGCAGAGATCGTGGTGTCGTTGCGTGACTGTTGTAGGTTGAGGCGTGACAATAATTCGTTTGCGATTACGATGTTGATCGAGCCTTCGGGTTGCTATGGCGACGGAGTCTAGCGCACCCGTTTCGGCAAGGTTCAAGGGGTGGGCTCGGCGAACTTTATACCGACGTTTGCCTCTTCTTACCCTCGAAAGAATAAATTTGTACACATCCTTTTTGCGAAGTTGGAGAAGATTGAAAGCAGGCTGGGTTGGTCGAAAATTTCATATTTCAAATCCAGTGCTTCCAGAATATCTTTATTTTAGCATCATAGCATGATCAACTTTTGCCTGAAATGGGAGTTCACTCAGCTCTTGAAGATTCTTTTCTGCATATAGTAGAGGATCTGTTCCATTCTTTGCCATCTCTCAGAATAACATACTACGTCCAAGATTTGGACACACATCTTGGCTCTGAAAGCTTCTCTTGAAGTAATAAAGACGACACAGCAATAAACTTTAGTGCAACTTCAGTGTTGCCATTAACGCAATATTATCTATCATACAGCGATCAGGCTAAGCTACCTCTAGTCAATACAATTAGTCCCACGCCATGAGCTCCGGCATTCCGCAATGGTATGATGAAAATCTTCTGCCAGGAAGAGCTAAACTCCTTAATTTTATTCATTCCCCTGTGTAGAACGCCAAATTCGAAAGCCAGTATTAACGCCTTTTTGCTGAATCGGGAATCCATGATATGTACACCTTTCTCGATTATGATCCCTGTTGTCCTTGTCCGATGTCGAAAATGTTCAAAGGCCATGTTCCACCCATGCCGACTGGTGCCATCTGGCCGTGGTCCAGATGACCGATACCTCCGCCCACGCCTGCTTGAGCATCTGCTGCTTGACTGTTGGTGCCAGATGATCCGTCGGCTAGTTCCCGGCCGCCGAGTTGCATCAATGCATTGGCGCTGTAGCAATCTTGAGGTTCCAGATTTCCAGCCACAGTGCTAGTCCACTGTTGCCAAGATTGACTTGTTGTGTTCATTGAGTTTGATGGGGTTCGCCATTGTGATGGGCTCTGGCTTGCGTGAACTTGGGAGGCTTGCGCGGCAAACGCTGCCAGAAGTGGTGCTTCAACGGCATCAGTCCCGGAAGGGTATGTAGTATAACTACTGGGAGGTTGTGAAGGCGTGTACGCAATGGATGGGGCTGGATCTGGATATGTAGAGTATTGTGTTGCAGCTGGGTAGGGTGTGCTGTCATGTAGTGGAGCATTATCTGAGGAGATGTAAGAGGATGAGTTGTTGGTTTCGTTCGTGGGAGGGCTATTCGAGTACGAGTAAGCCTGGCTAGCATTCGTTGTGCCATAGGTCATTGCAGGAGCTGATGCTTGTGCGGGTGGCTTGGTGTCTTCCATAGGGCCATTAGTATGTGCGGAGTAAGCAGTAGCTTTGCCAGGCAGGCTGCGGCTCAAGAGACCGAGTGTGCCATCCGTGACTACTTTGACAGCCTCTCGAAGACGATTTCCAGACCCTGAAACTGTTAGAAATACCTCGGGATGTGTTTTGGTAGAAAAATCAACATACCTAACAAAGATCCGACATCGCCCATGATTTCCAGCCACAAATCCATTTCCTCTCTTAAAGCTGCCAGATCTGCAGCTGATGTCTCGCCCCGTTTATCCCACTGCGCGAAAAGAGTTGTAGTGATTGCCATTACATAGACGGCGCTGTTATACCATGTGGTATCGAGACTTCTGAATTTCTGTAGCTGACGTACTACGCTGAGCATTTGACGAGATGATTCGACGCATAACCTCATGCTCTCAGCATTGAATTTCGCGTCATTGGTGGTCGCGACTGCTGGATGTCGAAGGAGAAGGCGGAACTCGAGTGCGAACATTTGAGCATACAGAGCAAAGACTCGACCTTCCTGCTCATTCTCGCCAGCTTGTCCTTTAACAAGATCCGGTGGCAGTCCATCCCGCCAAGCCCGCAGCTTAGCTTCCAATCTGTTGATAGTTGGGATACAATTCTCAGGCGACCGTCGGACAGCATAGATCGTACTATACAGCTCCATAAAAAGTGGAAGCAGCCGAATGGCTTGCAGACCTATTTCGTGGAGACACTTGCCAGGTTTCGATGTATCCAAACCGTTCTCTGAAAGCAGCTCATCATCAATTTTTTCTGGCATCTCGACGTCAAAATCTTCAATCCGCAGTGGCATCGGTCTCCCAAGCTTGCCACTAAGAGTGACATGGATTGTGAGAAGTGCCCAGAAGGTTCGTTTCCTCATCTCGACATCCAGAGGATTAGGGATGGTATCCGGAGTCCATCTCTTTGAAGAACGATGGAGGCCTAATTCGAGTGCCAAGGAGATGGTAGTCTGTGTCAGGATCCAGCTCGCACCAGGTTTGGGAAAGTTTCGCAAATGCAAACAAATCAATGTCAAAGCCTGGACATCCTGGAATGTGTGGCTGCAAGAGAGCTGATAAAACATGCCTAGAGAGTAATGGTAGTGCATGTTTGATTGACTGGTCAGACTGGCTTGTTGAGCTGCATCCTCCCAGTTTCGGGCCGCATATTGGAAGAACATAATGGCAAACACCATGTGAACCATAACAGTCTCTGCTGTGGTAGGTCGGAAGGTGGGATCATCGTAGAATTGAGTCAACTAACACCGATGTCAGTTTTGTTGTGGCATAAGAATATTCAACGTACCAATTTGAAGAAGGTGGGTTTGTGAAGAAGAGGCACAAATGGGTTGATGACACGAAAATACCAATCTGCATAGGTGAAGCCTTCGTCTCTGGAAGGGAGATCAACCTTCTCAATTCTCGGATTGATGTTTAAAGCAGACTGCAAAAAGGCCTGGTAGGACTTATTGTACAGCTGAGGGTGGAAGACCGAAGCGTCGGGCTCGTCCATGTCTATCGATTCAAAGTCTGCAATGTCAATTTCCATTCCCAGGATTGACAGTGCTGTTCCTTTGATGGAGCTCAAGTTTGAATTGCCAGGAGAAACACCAAGGTAATTGTCACCAGGAATTCCAGCCCGGAAAGCTGGCAAGGCTCGAAACAAGTTGGTTTCGTGGGATTGTGTTGCTCCAGCATTGCTATTGCCATTAGGAGGGGCGTAAGAGGAGACTGCTGCGTTCCACGAAGGAGGTTGCCCAGCAGAGGTCTGGCCGTAGTCATAACTTGAGGGGGCAGTATCGTGATAATTTGCAGGCTTCACATCTGCACCATTCTGTATCAATTGCCGCTCCAATTCGCGAATTCGGATTTGCATCTCGCGGGTTTGTTGCTCTAACCCCTCGACATAGCCTCGTGAGGTTGCCCGACCGGTGATCCTGTCGGTCGTACGACATTCTGTATTGTTCTGCAAACAGGGCGAGCATCCCCCAGGAAGGCCATCGCACCTGATTTTCCGAACCTATATGGAATGAAAGGATCAGCTCTTGTGCAATCCACGTGGTGATCTATCCACAGAGGGTACTCACCTTGCACCGGTCGCAAGCCTGCCCGGTCCGCGTCGAGGACTGCAGCTTTTTCTTGACGGCATTCGAGAATTCCTCGGGATGCTCAGCTTTAACAACTTTCGCGGGAGTCCCGTTGGCCTCCCCAGGACTCGATCTCTTCTGAGGCATGTCGCATGCAAGTCCCTCCAATGCGCCGGAAGAAGCCGTGGTGTTGAAGGAAGAAGCCGTGCAATACTCAAGCCCTCGAACGTAAGTTTCTGGGAACTGGGATATCGCCCTGCCAACGCCAACGTCCTGGATTGGAGGTGTCGCATACAGCGCGAAGGCGTGGTCCTCCTGTTTGATGCGCTCTCTCTGGGGATACTGCGAGGAGAAGTCGTGGAAGCTCATTCTGCTGTAGGTAGACTTGGCTGGCCTAGGCACTAGGCCTAACCCGGCCTAGAATCTGGAGTGCCGTAGGCGGCGGCACTTGGGAGCACGTATGGGAGAGGGCAATTGTCTTCGTTTTGACCGTCAAATCGAAAGAGCTCGGAATTATTCTTTTTCTTCAGATATACAGCACGCTTGGGAGATCAAAGAGAAGGATTCAAACCTTGGGAATTCCCAATTTTAGGGTAGGGAAGTGATTTGTGCCGGGGTCTACTACAGCCATCGATCTTGCGCTCTTTCAGGGGCCCGCCACCTGCAGCTAGATCGCCGACGCGCGGGGTCTTCAACTTCCCAGAGTCCAATCCGTCGTGGCAGAAACAAGCCTAAACCGCCTAGTATCATGTTATTGTGCAGTACTGCTCAGCAACGTATAAAACACCCAATATCAACAGCAGCTTGAGCCGCCCAACCAATGGAGCTTCGCGGAGGTTATCGCCCGCACCTTGTGACTGGACGTCGAGTTGTCGAGGCCAATGCAAGAGCGCGCCCCAGAACCTGGTGCTGAATTGTCTCCCACCCACGACGGGATGTCACCTAGAGGCTCAACTGCGGCCAACCACCAGATAGTACTTGCTTAATTAATCCTTTCCCAGATGCCCATGCTCCATGTTTCTTCCTCTTGGGCCATCCGAAATAGGTACCCAAGATCTCGCAACTCAACTTACGCCTCCGTACTAAATATTGGGGTGGCAAGCGGGAAATTCCCATGTCTTGGCAGGCGAGTCTTCAGTGCATGTGCCGCAAACTCGTAGGGGCCCGGCACAGCTAACTTGGCTGGACTGTGATAGGAGCATCCAAAGAGGAGGCGCTGCTCTGGAACGAGCTGAGTGTCCAATATGAGCTGATCAATGGCGGGAGGCTTTCCCGCGAGCTGCTGAGCAGGCATTTTTGCACTCGAGCCCACATCGACGTTCCCATTCCGCCAGCCAGGTCCAGGATTCGCCGAGAATTAAGCTTCATCGCTAGATTCGGCACTTGGACACGCTACTTGGACGTCTCGTGTCGACTTTCCCTCACACCTCGTTCCCGTTTCATCCCAAATCCGGGCAGCAACTGGTCGAAGGCTTAGATACTGTTCTTGTTGCGGACGAATATACCAGACACACGAGAGAAACACGATATCGACCCTCAGAAACGGGCCTAAGAATAGCAATTCTGCAGCTGAGCGGCACTGCGTCCGCTCCCATCGGGCTATCTCCCCTTTTCATCTTGGTCTCCTCGTTGATCACTTCCCCATTTCCAGCTGCACGCTCACTCTTTGGGCATTTGCAGGGCCACCGGAGCTATCGAAAAGGTGCCCCGTCCAATCGCTATAATCCCTTCGTACCCCACGCCAGGGCCACAAGGCTGGACGTCTCGCGAGGAAGATTTCCCTCAACACCATAAGGCTGTAGTTGAGACACTCCTGGACTGCGCAGCAACGAACTCCATCACTCAACCAACCGTGTCAAGCTGTCCCCGCTTGGGCACAGTTCTCACCCACATCATGGCACTACTCCAGACCCTCCACCTCGAGCACCTCCCCTCCAGCCACGCCATCCACGCCGCGCTCTATCGAGACATCAAGAATGCCACGCACCTGCAGCAGCAGCTCCTAAACGGGAACACTGACTTTGAGTATGCGTTCATCGACGCTGGCGTGGTAAGTATTGCCGCAGCATTGCTTTTTATTGCGCCTTTGATATCAGAGATTCTGCGCTCTGCATTCATATCACGTGATAACCTTAAACGTCACTGACATGTGGTAGATTGTCTCAAAGATACACGCTCTGGCTGCAGCTTATCGGGCCGTCAATGACCTATTGGAGAACAGATTACGAAGTAGAAATGTACATTCCGAGATAGTGTTCTCCCTCTCCCCGAACAATAATGTGTGTTTACCGTTTCCGTTTCAGCTTCCATAGACGTCTCTGTCGAAGTGCATCCTTAAAAGGCTCTTTACTGACTTTCAACCAGATAGCAGAATCCTTCCGCCGCTTCGGCATAACACCAACTACCACCAACCTCCTCATCATAAAAGTCTCTACTCCAACCTCGCCAGCAGCTGCCTCAGAAGTCCAAGAACACCTCACCTCCTCCATCGAAGGAGAGCAAGTTCCGTTCGAAGACTCGGTATTGAGTCAGATGACTGATGTAGCACGTATAAAGAAGATTTACAAGCTGAATAGCGGTGGAGGTGGAGGAAAGAAAACCGGGCAGGTCAATGGGGCGAAGGGGGATGAGAGAAAAGAATTGGAGGTCTTAGTGTTGGGTGCTATGGCGCTTAGAGGGGTCACGAACTAATAATGAATAATCACGAGCATGAGGAACAAAGTAATATTTGCAGGTATTGGTTCTTTGCTGCGGTACCCAGTGAGCTGCATGTAGATGCCCAACTCTGCATATTCTGAGAAGAAAGAGAGGTCTTCCGAGGTCCAGAATCCCATCCTCCACCGATGTTGTCATCTCTCGTTGATTAATGCCGTTCGTGTCACTAATCGCCGTTATTGCGTAGCATCACGATGAGGTCGGAAAGCCAGAGAGAAAAATTGGAAAAATTTGTTGGGAATGGTTTTGTGCTGAAAGTTGGGATGTGCGTCGAGTGTGCAGAGCGAAGAGTAGTGCGAAGTAGTTTTCTCAGCCGCTCAACTCAACGCAACACTACGCGAGATTCGGTTATCTGAAAGGAATATCGAGGAGGAAATGGTCGCAAAGTTGCTTCTTATAAATGCCTAGGCCCACTCGAGGTTGTGAAGTTGTAATTGTTGAGCAAGATCCAAGTCTGATAGGAAAGAATTCATGGATTCCGCAGCTGCCGGTGCAGACTGGCCTCATCTATAATCTGGTCAGAAACTGTCTTGAGATTATTGTACGGCTTACAATTTAGTGTTTGCTCTTAAGGACTACCAGTCCGTCTGTGCCCGATCCCAGGGAAGTTCGTTGTCTCCAATCTCCAGGAAAAGGAAATGGCAATCATGCTTTCGGTCTGTTGGCAGGGTGAGCTTGTTTCCAAGTATGATCTCAAGTTGTTCCTTGAGATCGTGATTAAAAATGCCACCCTCAGCCTTGTACAAGCCACGATAGAAGCATGGCAGGCACGCGTAATGAGAACTAGAATGATCCACGATCTCTTCAGCAACCTGAATTTGTGTATGCGCAAGTTTTGGCCCATCTGTATAACAAAGGGCACTCCCAGACATGGAAAATATAAGTTCCATCTGGACTTCGACTAGCTTGGAACATATCTTGCCATGGGCGGTAATTAGAATAGCTTTGATTTCAAGGTCTTTGATGCTGGTACGGAAGGGGCTACGACATGGTCCCAGGGACAAAAGCAGGCAGTCCTTGAAGAGTTCTGCATGTCTCAATTCCTTTGCTGCAACGAGAAGGGTTTCGGAATATTCTGCCATCTGATTGACAAACTGCTTGCTGTGAAGCAGAGCTGCTGAAAGAGATCTCGATAATATCGGGAGAGCCATGTAGAACCGAGCCAAGGATGTCATTGTGAGAAGCTCTTGAGGGCTGTCGGGGTCGTACGGGCGGCTATACATTGCGCACAATAGCTTGTAAGGTGCACAAGTCTGCTGTTCTGGGTCACCCTTGAAACTCGAAAGAGCAAGATCGCCAGCCTACATCAACTGTTAGCATGGATACAAGCTGAAAACCCTTCACTATCGAGATGGCTATGAACCACAGCATAACCCAGGGAAGCAGTGCTGCAAAGCTTTCCCCTGCCAACACATAGCAATTTTGGATCGTACTGGGGGCCAGAGATAATATACCTTGTCGTTTTTGCTGACAAGCTGCCAGCCCTTCCCATCATCAAGCACCTTCGTGATCCAGCTATATTTGAAATTGGTACGGACAATGGGAGCTGCGCTACCAGGGGCATCGAGAAAGGAGTAGAAGAACTGCGAATGCATCTTCAACACAATAGAATGGACGTGCAAATATGATCCAAACACCACCAGGTGGACATCGGGAGCAATGCCACGCCCTTGAAAGACGTTCAGGCTGGGAGGGCGGTTCTCAACGTTACTGTCCATTGTCAGAAGGTGGGCCGAAGTTAAGATTCCGAGAATTTCTAGCTAGAAACTGGTGTATTCTGGTGCTTGCGGGTTCAGAAATCGAAGCTAAACTGGTAGAATTCAAGTTCCGGTCGGGGTTGGTTTGGGTGCGGTTGTCGTAGGAAGATGGGGTGGGTAATTGATTTGAGTTGGGTCGAATTGAACTGGATTTAAGTTGAGCAAGATAGCAGGATCGAGGTGAATCTACGCTTTTGGAAACATGTCAAATATCGGTTTACTTTTGGTCTTTCATCTTTGAGACGTTGGAGAATCTTCCCAAACAAGAATAGACATTGGCATCTAAAGTTCGAGTCCAAATCTCCCCATTGTAAGTTCTCGTTACATGGATCTTGAAGCATCCCTTAAACACTGGATCATTCTATTTGATGAAATCTATTCTGTGCTTCTGGCACTGCTTTTGTGTGTACGTTTCTATTCCCTTAATTTCTAATGAATGGTGGACGAGTCTCGCAACTGCTTCTCCAAACGTCACAATTCATCTCGAAGCTGCAGCCCAGATCATTCATATCCCTCCCATTATTCCAAAACTACCTTGAAGATCCTCCGACATGCTTTGGAAGATGCTGTCTAGACGCTCTGTATCACTCTTTTTGCTTGGAAGACCTGCCATTCCCATTTTGTCAGTTTTCAGATACCTTCCGGAACAATTACCAGTCAACCTCTTCAAGATCCCAAGGTAGATCTTCATCCTCGATCTCGCCACAAAGGAAATACTCTTCATCCTCCTCATCGCTCTCGCCTGGTGATCTTGGACTTCGATCAAGCACCAGATTGTTTCGAAGGAGACCTGGTATGTTCAGATCGGACATACTGACATCTAAGGGCAAATCATCCCTTTCGAAGATTCTGCGAAAGAAACTGGGGAAATTGATTTGCTCTTGATAGAGAAAGTACTCGCGAATCATGCTCCAAGTTTCCTGGGGTTCGCAAATACTATTTCGAAAACTTTCGGACCAAATTTCGTCGACTGCTGTGAAACCTATGAAAATTGAAGAGCTCGAATTCGCAACTTTGGTTGCAATCTCGCCATATGCGCATCTAGCGACTTGTCGGAGCTTGCGATCTGATAACTCTTTGAAAGCTGGGTACCTCCAATTGCCAACAACCCAGACAAGAGCATCTTTAAACAGAACCTTATGACGGAGCTTGGCAGCAGCCTCAAATACCGTACGAGGATCGCATTTGATGCTACGGATGAAGTCTTGACTATCGTGGAGAGCATATGAAAGAGTACGAGAAACGATCGGCAAGGCTCTGTAGTAATCCGCAATCTCGGCCAAGCTCGTGAGGACTTTGGCATTCTCGATCCTATAAGGCAGAACATAGATGGCGCAAAGAAGCTTTTCGAAGGTAGCTCCTTCAGTCTTCTTGTCACCTTTGAAGCTTTCAAGGTTGAACGGCTCATTCTGCACATCGTTAGACCACTTTATTAGACTAATTTGAAGTTAGATTTTTGAAATACCTTGGAATTATCTTCGACGAGATGCCACTTCTCCACCTCATTTTCGTCAACTTTTGTAGCCCATTTGTACTTGAATTCAACAGAGACCAAGGATAAGCCGAAGGCGGAGGCCCCAGGTGGCGTAGTTCCCGATGCCGAGTCGTTGTTGACGGTGGAAGGTGAGACAGTCTTGTCTGGTGAATCGAGAAACTTGCGAAAGAAAGCGGAATGGAGCTTCAATAGGATAGAATGAACGTGGAACTCAACGTCGAAGACCTTGAGGGATACATCTGGCTTAAGGCCGGGGGATTGGAAGACGATGGGAGACTTTGGAGGGTTGTCTACCTTTTGCTTTTTGGCTGCTGGTGCCATTCTTAAATAGTAATCAGGCGTAGCCCTTGGGAGCTGTATGATGGAATCAACCGTTGCTGTGGGTGGGTGATTGTGGTAGAATGCGAGGCAGGAAATTGTTTGATTTCGAGGAGTAGTGGGAACGGGAGGAGCGGAAGAGAAGGACGTTGACCTCCTTATATAGAGGAGGTACAAACTTAAGTAAATATGAAATTCTTGAATAAAAAGGGTAAATTCGGCGGTAACGATGTTTAGGTCACAACTATAAATTGAGACAAAGTTAAGGGCAAGGCCTGAAGGGATCTCATATATTCATTTTAACATAGGCCAAGTGACCCCAGTTTCGTAGCTTTTCTTCGCCCTCAGACCAGTGTTACGCTTGGTTGAAAGTTACCAGTCCTCCTCCGTAATGTCCCATGGAAGATCCTCGTCATCGACCACTGCACAAAGAAATCTGTTGGACAACGTATCTGTTCCTGGAGTACAATCTGTACGGACCAATACTGAGCGATTTTTCATCAACTCACCCAGAAGGTCTCGAAACGTCGGAGGAAGAAACCCTTCGGTTTTGACACAATTCAGAACACCGGGTAGAGACACAATCCAGACATTAAACCGTTCATCATGCACTTTATCCTTCACGTCTTTGAGACATTGCATCGCCTGGGAACCTCCTTCTGGAGACTGCCGAATCTCTGCCATCATTGCATGTTGTGCTCGGCTAACTTTGACTGCAATTGTGTTGAATGCATTCTGAGCGATCTTCTGTAGTTTGCGATCCTTGATTCTACCAATGTATCTTTCGGCGTTGATCCAATCGCTCACCAGCCAAACGATACATTCTCGGAACAGAACAGCATGACGAAGCTTTGCGGCAATCTGAAGAATCTCGGCATGGTGATCTCGAATCTGTTGAATGAAGACAAGACTTGAGCAGAAACTAGCGGCAATTGTACGAGAGAGGTGTTGAAGAGCGCAGTAGTAGTCAGCTAGCTTCGTATTCTATCTAGTTGCTGCCAGTTGATGATTTGGTACTGTTGGATGTAGAAAGCAATGGAGAAGGTTCTGGAAGGCGCAAATCTCGTTGACTGTATTGAGTTTGGTTTTGGGATTTTCTGCATGCTCCTATCAAAATCAGTCTACACTCAGCTAACTCCAAAGCAATTCATAAACACGCCTATTTAGGGGAAGCTTACTTCATTAGCTCGTAAGGCAATAAGATGCCAGTCACCATCGCTCTCGACCTCGGTAACCCAGTAGTACTTGAAGTTCTTCGAACTCGTTGCATGCACCTTGTCTGGGGAGCCTAAAAACTTTCTGAAAAAAGCTGAGTAGAGCTTCAGAATAGTTGAATGGACGTGAAACTCTTGTTCAAAGACCACTAGACAGGTGTCTGGGGGATCCTAGGCCCGCTTGCTTGAAGACGACAGGAGCTTTTACTTTCGCAACCTTTTGCTTCTTTGCTGGTGGAGGGGTTGCCATCTTGATGGAATCGTGAGAGAAGCTGAGAGTATGAGATATTGCAAGAGCAGTGGCCAATGACTCATCCTCACTGGATTCTGCCAAAAGCTCTTGTTATTGCTAGGACAAGAGAATTCTGTGTTGAGACTTGAGGATGTAGTTTTGGAGTCGCAGCGATGACGAACGAGGCACGAGCACAAGTGAATTGCAGCCAAAGTGGACCCAACATCATAAAATTCACTTAAAAATTAGTAAAGCGTTTTCTGGGAGCTTGGTAAAAGGACAACAGGTCGGAAAGGCCCAAATGGCATGGTCTTGTCTTGCTGTCAACACCAAGCTCCTGACATTTGCTATTTCCTACTTTCACCTGCGATAGCATGCAAATTTGTGACCATATCATTCTTCCCAGCTCATAGGAGACATTGATTTTCTAGAAAACAAAACGGCGGCATCGTATTTTGGTACACAAATTGTTTGGCAATTTCATCCTCACTCCACTCCTACTCTATCAATCTGGACCTGGCTACCACTCCGTTTTGTAGACATTCCAAGGAAAATCTTCGTCTTTGATTTCAGCACAGAGAAACATGCCTTCGCAGTCACAATATCCAGCTTCGAACTCATTCCCATTCAATGTCAATCGCTTAAATAGAAATCTTTGAAGAGTAGACTTCAATCACCCCGCATCATCTGTCATGCTTCCTACACTTTTCTCGTAAAGGGAACAAAAGTAAAGGGGTAAATTGATTGACTTCCTTCCTTTTGGATCTTTGATCACCGCCGAGGATTGAGTGACAGAACCTGTGAGTTTCAAGAAAGCTTTGGTGTCGGATTCGAAGCCAATAGTTCGTGACAACTAATTTGCAATCTCAGTTTGAAAGTCGGCAATCTTTTCAGCGACAGAAAGATATCCGACGTGAGCTATCTTCTTAAACTTTGGGTCCAACAAGGACCGATACAGTGGCCGATGCCACGGGCTAACTAGGTAAATGAGGCATTCTTGAAGCAAAAGAGCATTTCTCAACTTTATTGCGACTTCGAAAAGCTCCTTGGCGTAGGCGGGGACGTCATACACATGAGCAAGGCGAAGCTGCCGCGGCAAGGCACCATTCAAGCTCTGAGAAAGTATCCGAAGAGCTCTGTAATGGTCGGCTAGCTCAGTCATCAAAATAAATTCTTCACACTCTTCCAATTCGCAAGGCTTGAAGTGCATTGCACAAAGAAAATTTCCGAAAGCCTTTTGCTGAGTTTCAGGTCCGTTCTTTACCGCAGAGACTTCCGAAGGTTCCTGCGGACGAGATTAGTGATTGATGCCTCAGATTTCCATGTCCAAAAGTCTCAACCTCATCCGAAATATATATCAACATACCTGATGCGTTGAAGGAGCTGAAATCATATGCCAACTTCCATCTTCATCTACTTTCGTAATCCATTCGTAACGGAATTTGCTTGTCAACTTTGCTTCAGAAGCTTGCATGACTGACGTTTCCTTGTCGGCGGAGTCGAGAAAAGTCCAAAAGAAAGCAGAGAGAAGCTTTAGAAGAATCGAATGGGCGTGGTAATCCTGACCCAAGACATTGAGACAGACATCTGGCTTCATGCCCAAGCATTTGAAGACGATGGGAGGTTTCGCAGCCGTTTGAACCGCCGGAGGAGTCGGGGGATCAGACATTATCCGGGTTAGAAGGTTGAATCTAAGACCAAGTAGAGCGGAATGTAGGATATTCGAGGTTGGGTTGGGCGGATAGAGTGGACTCAGATTGGTTGGCGATGTGGCTGTTTTAGACAGATCCCCCACAACGATAAAGAGGTTACTCCAAAACAAATCAACACTTGAATCTGGATGAATGTTTCGAGATGAATATTTGAAAGTGCGACCTTTATGTGGAAGCTTCTTTGTTTGCAGATTAACGGGTTCATGCAGAAGTTGAGACCAGGGACCGAGACTTGTGCTCAGAACGATGTCATGGGACTGTGATTAAGACAACTGATAGATGTTGATCTAGTCTCAAAATTTCATTTTTAAATATAATCAATTAAACCACCTATACTTTTATTGTATTGGTGGTATGGGCACAGGAGCAGCATGAGAAGATGGAGCATTTTATGAGCTTAGTTCAAGCTCTTTGCATGGAAGAGATCTCACTCGCAGTCTCACACACATCGCTAACAACACACTTGACCCACTCACGCGTAATTTCGAAACACTAAAATCAAGATGAGCCTTCAAAACATAAGCAGAGTTGGGATCCCCAGCAAGATATTGGCGGTTGTTTACTTTCTTCAGAGTTCGATCATGTGCTCGGCTAGAAGAAAAGGGGCTAAATCTACCATCTGCAGAACCTCCGCGTCGGAGTTTGGGCTCGCTGAGCTTCCTGCTTAAAGCAGTTTAAACAATTCCTGATAGCATAGTAAGAGATGGGAATCAGTCATCATGTTTTCATAAATTCTTATTTTCGAACCTCATCTCACGGACGGGCTCGAGAACAGCCGCCACCGCGCTCGCATTGTTCCCCTGATGTCGTTACCATTGTCAAAACTATCCTTGCCAGAGTACCGCATTGTTCTTATTTTACACCCTCCGGAATACCTTAGTGCCAACTTTAATATCAACCCTGCAGATAACAAAGCACTCCCCGGCCTTCCCGGCTGCGTCGCAATGAAAAGAGAAGAAATAAACGGAAGCTGATAATGTCCACCGGCACAACCCAACCAGCTTCGGAGGAAGAATCCGTTATCAATTGTCTCTCTCGGGTATGATCAATACGCTTTTGTAGCAAGAGAAGATTGGAAGCATTAATTGTTGCGGTGAGATTGGTGGCAGGAGACCCCTTTCTGAGGTTTAGCGCTAACCCTTCAGGTATATCTTGAGATTCGAGCAACTTACTTCACCAATCGATTTGGGTGTCATCCCAAGGATATCTTTCAATTTTGTAAGACAGGAAATAGTCGTCGAAATGTCCCTCTCCAGAATTTACCTTGCTCTTGTTCAAGACCAAATTATTCTTCAGTATTGGGCCCAAAAGCTTCCTGACAGCCTTTGCTCCTTCAGATGACTTGTAAGCGTGGTCATAGCATAACCGGTAATACATTGGTTGAACCACAGTGAGTTTTTCGTCCAGTGCTTGATCTGCTAGCTCAACCATGGCTTTGCCTGTGTCTTTGAAGGAGGTATTTGCATCTGCGAATATTTCAAGCATTCCTTGGTGGACCTTGAGGATCTCACCGCACATCTTCGTATATGCTACCTCTGCCATCCTAAGCAAATTCGGCTCTTTTAGTTGCTTATATTGAGGATTTTTTAATGGCCCCATTGCTTGGATGAAGCTGTCATTAAATAGCTGTTTGTGACGAAGGCGGTAGGCGGCAACGAGAGTTGCGCAGGGCGCTTTTCCAATGGTGGAAACAAGGCCATGGCTATTGTACAGCGGACCCGCGAGCGAATGAGATAATATTGGAAGACAGCAGTAGTAATCGGCGTGTTTGGTCATGATCTGAAGCTCATATATATTCTTGATATCGTAAGAGCGGCTGAAGATCGCACAAAGCAGTTTCCGAATGGCTTCTTCTTGTATAGCCATAGAGCCGGAGAACCTGGACGTGTCTGCATCACGAAACTTCATAAATTCAGCATTCCATTAGAGAATTATAGTGTTTGCTTTTACCTTGTAATCAGAAGTGAGTGACCATGACTTGCCGTCAGCATCGACTTTAGTAAACCACTCGCTAGAAAGCGTAGGCGAAGTAGAAGTTGGAAGCAGGCCAAAGCTTGGCTCGAGGTACTTCCGGAAAAAACCAGAGTGGATCTTTAAGACCCCGGAGTAGACGTGGAATTGTTGATTGAAGACCTGAAGACCCACATCAGGCCGCATATCTGGTGTCGTGAAGATAATCGGCTGCTTTGGATCGGGATCGAGCTTGATTCTCTTTGCCTGTGGTGCCGCCATATTGAGGTCGTTAGGATTGTACGAAAAAGCTTTTGGATAATTGTAGAGAGGAGAGTCCTAATCCTAATGAGCACAGAGCTGACTAATAGGGACAGTGAGAATCAGAGGAGTGGCTTGGATGGCTGCTTCTCTTACAGTGAATACACGTGGCTGAAGTATGAAGGTGAAAGATGAAATGATGGCGCTGTTCCTAATCCCGAAAATCGAGATCCCAAAGGCCAAATCTGAATTCAGGCGAAAGTGATATTCGGCGGTCAAGGCTATGGACAACTGCGTTGATAGAACTTGAGCTGCAAAGTAGAATTGGAGTAGTTGTCGATGGCTGGTTCTCTAGTCGAGTTGATGTGTTGCTGGAAGTCAAGACGTTGTACGAGTTGAAGTTGTGAAGTGGAATGGGTTGAAGTGGGGATTTTGGGGTTGATGTTTGGGAGAAGGTGATGGCCCGGAGGGGGGTGGGGTTGGAAAGGAAGCAACGAAGATAGCTGGTAGTAAGGAAGTGAATTAAGCTCACTTCAAATAAAGGTGATCAGATGCAACAATTGCGTTTGAGTCGAGAGCAGATTCTGTGGCGTAAACAAATACAACGAATTAGCTGTTGATAAGCAAGTCACTGCAGATAGACCTGAAGTTGCGAGAGAGAATCAGAGTGACGGAGTTGAGATTCATTGAAGCATCTTTGGTGTGGTCTTCAATATACAAAGTGCTGCCGAGGCTTCACACATTCACACAAAACTTGAGAAGGCCATAGAGCAAGGGAAGTTTCTGTACTAATGACCTTGGGACGGAGAACGGTGCTGCACAAGCTCCCACTTGCTCTGAATTCAAGTGGAAGAGTGCTTCCCCATGTTCTGCTTTCTGATGGAGAAGGAAAAAAATGGACGACCCGTTTCCAACCAATATTACTCAGAATAGTTCATCCTAGCCAAATAAGCAGGCAGATATCTTGCTTCTTCATTTGAAGGTGATGAAAACGGAGGCTTGAATCCCATCTACCGATTTTCGGTTCATGGTCATACCTGCCATGCATATTATAGTTCTGCCATCCGTCCTGGGTGGTGTCCCGGGGAAGGTCGGAATCATCCAGGTCGAAACCTGGGATACGTCAGCTGAGACTTTCCTCTCTACCTCTTTTTCCACGAAACGTAATCGAATCGAAGAGATTTGAATTTCTAATCCCTAGGAAGAGAATCAGTGAAAAAATGGACTCGAACAAGAAGTAGTCTTTGAAATCTCCGACTCCAGCACATAGCTGTGGCGCCATCTTGGGATGGTTGGAGAGCACTGGTGCGAGAGCTTGCCTGACCGCCATGGCCTACTCTGTGGAGTCTAATTGGCTCTCAAAGTATTTGTGATAATATACCGGTAGTAAGAAACCGCTTCCACATTGAAAAATTGAGCCTGCAAGTCTCTCTCCTAACTCCTGATGATGATCGTCAGGTTGGTAGCCTGATGGGATTGGAGGCTTTTGCATACGTGACAACAGCGCTGGTTGAGCTTTAACAATCTTCACACAAATTCTAGCATACGAAGTAGTGGCAAGTTTGAAGAGTTCTGGGTCAGATAACTTCAAGAAAATTGGGTTCGACCGCGGTCCGAGAGAGAAGAGGAGACTATCTTTGAAGAGTATATCGTTCCGCAGAGTTCTGGCAGAAGTCAGAACCGAGCAAGGATCCTTCAAGATTGCAGAGTAGAAGTTAGAGGTTTTGAGCATAGCGGCATAGATCGTGGATGACAGGACAGGAAGAGCTTGGTGGTAGTCAGCAATGTTCGTAATGGTGGCCAGTTCAGCAACACTGGGGATCTGATATGGTCGAGTGTGGATAGCGCAAAGCAATTTATGAAAACACAACTCTTCATGGTCCTTGCTTCCCATGAATCTGGCAAGATCCCCATTGCGAAACTATCAATTCAAGGCCAGCGTTGTGTCCGACATTATTAGGCAATTATGGGTCTCAAATAACTTATGATCAGAGGAGAGCGCCCAAGTACCATCATCATCAACTTTTGCAAACCATTCACTATTAAATGCTGGTTGAGTAGAATTAGGTAGCTAACCACCAGAGGGATCGAGGAATGCCCGAAAGAAGCCCGATTGTAGTTTCAATGTCGATGAGTTGACATGAAACTCTTGGTCAAAGACTTTGAAGTAGATGTCTCGTAACAGGCTGGGACCCTTGAAGATTAACGGCTTCTTCGGCTCTTTCTTGGCTTTCTTGGCAGGTGGTGGAGCTATCTTGCGTTTAGACTGCTGCAAGAATCAATTGGATAAGAAGGTGACGTTGGATGAAGCCTGTCTGGCGCAATGACTAGGAGTACAACCTCAAGATTAATAGTTCCAGGAGTCGAAGGTGAAAAGAGAAGTTTCCCGGAGGCGTTGTTCGACGTGCGGTATTGATCGTGTACTGTGAGAAGGTAGGTGCAAGGTAAAGGGTATTGATTGCAAAAGCTGAGTTTCCAAAGTAGCAAGTTCGAAGGTGATAAAGTGATGGTAGACCTTCGGGAGTGATGGCTCTCTAAGCAAACGTAAAGCTGAAGTTGAATGAAGACTTTCAGATTTCAAATTTCATTCAGAGAGCGTGAATGGAAGTGTAAAGAGTTTGATGTGCGAAGATGGGATTGAAGGAAGAAGCTGTGAAGTGAATCCTCGTGAAAGTGGTGACAGAGAAGAAGGTATTGAAGGATTCGAGATTGATGAGGGAGGAAGGAGTGAGAGAGGCAGCTGCAAAATAAGGACAGCGACGAAGGACCAGGAAGTGAATGAGTATCCTCGATACAAAGTTGAAGTTAATGTGGACCCAGGAGCAGCTAGCAAGATAGAAGTCACGTCTTATCTTGAAGTTCAGTCGACCAGAAGGCTTGAAGAAAACAGATGAATTGCTCCAACGTATCTACAGACTCAAAGCAAGACGCCTATTGTATAATATGCTTGAATGATCCCTACAATATCCAGACCAATGGAATTCGAATCATGACCATGTATACTCATATCACTCATCGTCGTGTATCTACAATCTCCCACAGTGCTCGCAGAACACTGATACCACCACCTTGAGTCTCCACCGTCCGACCTCTGCCTCTATCATTCAGATCCCTAGTTCCAAATCCGGCCGAGTTCCCAGCTATGTCATCACTTCTATCCTGCATATCTCGTGGATATCGTTCCTTGTTCTTCCACTGTTGTGGCACTCCATGATTTCGGTAGTCAACTGCTTCAGCAGGCAAATTGACATCAGCGTCCGGCACTGAGCTCGTATGTGGCGGAGCACCCCACCACATCCCGAATCGTCCTTCGGTGTTTACGGTTGCCAGAGCTGCTTTCGCATTATGCTTGATCCAGGATCCATAACGGGCACATTGCTCGTCATGCCACTTCCTCACTTCCTCGATGTTATCAGGGTCGCCAGTACCAACGTCTTTCCCAACAAATACCCCATCGAGGACAAGATGATCTGGCAACCGAGCACAGAAGAGCGTCAAATGGTGGAAGAAAATGCCCTTGAAGGTCTGCGAATCTTGCGAGCAGTAACCTGGAGCATCGCAGGCCTCTTCGAGGATACCAGATCGACCAAGGCCATACCATTTTCCCAATTTGCTCCCTGACCATTTTGGTTCATCAAGAATATCAAACGAATCTCCACGCTTCAAATCCCACCCAGTCGCAGCAATCACATCCGAGACCAGCTGGTGGCCGTCTTCAAGATATGATCGCGCTCCGGTGGCTTCGTAGAGTCCACGCTGGCCAGAAAGAAGGACACCTTGGTTATAAGTATAAACCATCTCATTTCGAGCATCGCAGCGAGTATTTTCGGTTTGATTTTTACCAGCCCGTTCGCGTGACCATCCAGAAATATGATATCCATCAACAAAAAGCCCCTTCGCATCCGTCATATTGCTGTCAAGCAGCCATCTGTAAGCCTCAATGGCAGCAGCAAGATACTTGGGATCACGGGCTCGGCCTGAGTCGTCCGCGATGGCGAAATTGGGGGAAGAGAACTCAAATGGGGAGCTGTTGTCATCTCCTGGAAAATAGAGGTACATCGATATCGAGGCTGCAATGTACAGTTCATTGGTGATGGCGTTCTTATAAGGTATAAGATATGGCGACCAGATCATACCCCCATCACAGAGCTCAGTATCCCAACCTTGAGAGGCTAGTTCCCAGAATATCCTCGCCCGGTGTGCAAATGCCGGAATCCATTCCTCGCCATACCAAGACCCCGCTTTCTCTGCCTCGGCATAATGCTCCTCAGAATGTAGCCGTATGAATTTTATGCTTTCTAACCATCCTAAAACCACCCATAACATATCATCGTACGCTTCCTGTCGAAGGGCAAAAGCATCTTGCCCAAAATATGAAGCAGATAATTGGGAAAAGTATTTGTTGACCACATTCTCGGCGTTTTTCGAAGAGGTGAATTTGGGAAAGGATGTCGAGAGCGTAGAAAGGCCTGCAGATAGATAGGTGCCAATTACGGCAGAAGTCCAATCGATTGATGTTGGCCATATGCCTTGCCAGATCGCAAAATAATCTACTTGTAGTACGTCCAGCGCATCTAGCAGTGCCGGGAGGGTGCCAGTGTCGGGCTTACTTGGCAGAGGCTTCTGTTCATCTGCAAAGAGTGGCTTCTGAATTTCCTCTTGGTCAAGAACATATCCAGAAGAACCAATGGCAAAGAAGGTCCCCCATAGCCACAAGAGGGCGAAGCCAATTTGATGATGTCGAGTAGTCACCAACATGTTTGAGGTTGATCCAAAAGAAAGAAAACGAGCACTAGCCGATCAAGGAGGAAATCGTAAAGACATCTATGTTCCTGCCATAAAGAAAAGCGTGCAGAAGCGTCACCAGATCACAATGTCTAGAGACAATGGTGGATGAAGAAGACGGAGATGTTGTCCGCGTGGTTGATGTTCGTGACCCAGGGCTACTATTTGGGGCTTAGTGGCGCATTGACACATTGGGGGCGGGGTTGGCGGTTGGTCTTGTGGCCAGCAGCGGCTTTACAGCGGTCTGCAGCGGTCTGCAGCGGCCTCTAGCGGCCTCGGATTCGTACTTTTGCCGAGGTTTTTGTTTGAACAAACGCAAAAAAGAGACAAAGTGCCTTTAAACAAGGAGAGTGTTCTGAACTTCTAAATTTCAACACTTCAGCACACAACTAAACACAACCAACAAATCTATTCCTTCATCTTAACGAGGGTTGATATTAAGTATAATGACTTGTAATTCCAAGTATAGTATTGTTCCTTCCATTTTTTTTTGGAACACTTCTTCTGAAAGTATTGTATAGGAAGGTATTCCGATTCGCCATCTACGTAAAATAGTTCCAAAACATAAAAAAAAAATATTTATTTTGCTGATGACGATGGGATTCGACTGGAAGGAATTAGTATCGAAATTCAAGAAGCATTCTAGGCAATTCTTACACCCATGCTCTTTCGAACCAGTATTGTATATTTCAAGTAAGCCTGAAACTGGCGCCATACTTCCAAATATGTTAGATTCAGAGAGACTTTTTTCGAGGGGAAATTGTACTTACACCGCTCGGCCACGTCACCTTGACTAGCAAGTGTCCAAAAAATCCCTTATCTCAATACTTTAAACTCCAGCAGTAGTATTACCGTATTGGGCTTAGCCGCAGCCGGAAAATGGGTCTAGAAAGACCTGATTGGCGTATTAGAAGGAACTAATGTGTGAACCATGTCTTAGGAACTCCAAGAAATTCAAGATTTTGATATTATGACGGACAAAGAAAATAAGAATAAAGAGTATCGGAAGACCTATTTAGAGCTGTGGAATATATTTCCAGTAATGTTTAATAGATAAGAATTCCCATTCCCCTGAATTCCTTACTATGATCTTCTAGCTAATTCCAGCTGCCCACATTGTTCTTCAATTTCCAGAGGATTCTCCTTGCTCATCTCTTTTGTAAGTTCTACCAACTGTTTTGGCCCCGTTTCAAACCAATGATCCAAGTAATGGCGAATTTTCTTCCCCTCTTCCTCTGATACTTGCAAAGTTGTCAATCCGAGGAGGTGTTTCCGGACCTCATCTTTTTCCAATTTCGTCCAGCAGGTATAGATGAATTCCAGCTTCTGGAGGGCGCAGCCTTTTGCCAAACTTACTGTTTGGGTGTAGAGATTTTCCAAGTTTAGACGAGTATAGAACAATCTCTTCTTCTGAATTCCATTAGAGTAGTAAACTTCGCCGTTTGCCACAACATCGCCACCGAAGGAAGTAGCCAGCTCCATAAATATCTTATCTGGCAACGGTGTCTCCAACATCATCAAAGTTCCTGCTGCAGGTGTCCAATCAAGGCCACTGGGAGGTTTGTATTCGAAATTGAAAACAATCTTCCTCTCCAAGTGGGCCAGATATCCCTCTTTGCCGCCAGCACCTTCGAAGATATCCAGACATTTGTTCATTGTTGCACCGTCTGCATTGTCTCCAAATCCTTCCCTCGTCTGAATTAAGCCGTCCATCGCTTTGACGCAATCCGGAAAATCCTCTCTCACAACAAATGATATAGCCCTTAGATTCTCCCATGTTGTAAGCTCCTCAAGAGAAGACTCTAACCAGGTTGTTCGAATGATATTGGATGGGCTGCCTCTAAATCCAATCTCTAGTTGGACTGAACGGACGTTGTTCCAGAGTCTGGGTATTAGATCCAAGAATTCCGTGTTCCCTAAATGGGGAGAGAGTAAGGGTTCAAGGTCAAGAGTGTTGACCTTCCAGAGAATGTCCTCGCAATCTCCGTAAAACTGCTTGCATCTTCGTAATATGGAAAGAGAGAAGAGCTCCTCATTGGTTCCCCCCTCGGCAAAAATTCTGGTGGAGTTGGAGCCCGACGGACACCTGAAGGTTATAACGCCTGAGGGAGAGGTCAAGACATATTCGAGAATGAGTAAACGAAGTTCTGTGGGGATGTGGAAAGTGCTGGCCATGACTCGACTTGAAAATCAAGAATCAATCCAAAATTCAGAGACAAATTAATTTGGCACTCGATTGTGTAGTGCAAGCCCTAAAGCGTCTCAAGCGTAACCCATGGTAAAGAGCGGGAAGGGACGCAGCGAAACCATTTTTGGAATATGTGCCATTTGGGTGCTAGTATCGCAGATAATATGAAGAAGAAATTTTTTTTTTATAGGAAATACCCGACCTACAAATGGCATATTCGCAGTAAGTTTAACTAGTGTCGTGAGGAAAAGGAGGCTGGAATTGCCCTGGAGCAGTATGCTGAGCTTTTATGGGATACGAGCAAGGACTAGCGAAAGAAGAAGCCATCCAATTCCCCTTGAACCTCGCCGGAGCCAACCGTTGTACTTACCTCAAGCAGGTATTTTAGAGTTGAAGGACACTATGGGAGGAGCACATTCGGTGGAATTGTGTGTCATTTTTATACCGAGGCTGTAGAAATGTTGTTAGCATGGGATTTGAATACCTCCAGAGCGCGAAAGACATACCACTGAGGCCAAATCCCATACGCCGATATGTCTTCACGCTGGACACATCGGCCACATTGATCGCAAGCACTTTTTGTCTAGCCCTGCCCCTGAGGAAATATTACCATCCCCCCAGATGCACCTCAATCACCACCCTCCTCTCTTGCAACGGGACTGCGGCTCCGGCTTCTTGCTCTTCCCTTCGCTGGTGGACGTCCTCCCTTCCCCTTCGGCGGCGGTCTGACGAATGCGAAGTCTACCTCTATGGTCTGATCCAACAGCTTGGTATTATGCGCCCCATCAATCGCAGCTCGAGCCTCGTCCAACGTTGGGTATTCGATGAGCGCATAGCCCTAACAACCATGATTGATTAGCCTTTGCGACCGGAGGGGGCAACTGTAGCTCGCGCAGCCTGCCTGACGCACCTTGACATAACCTGTTCTGCGATCTAGATTCAAATGCAGATTCTTGATCTCTCCAAAGTCCGCAAACTTGTCATTCAGATCCTCCTCGCTAGCTTCCTCGTGTACGTTTGTGACGATAATGATCCAGCCTTCGATGGAGCGGACTGCGGTCGCGTTCGAGTGGGTCGTCATCGAGAGGTTCTTTGTGTCATGTTTGTAATCGGCCTCGGGAGAAAGAGGAGGATCAACCTCCATTTCGGTGTCCGCCATGGTGAGGGAATTGGTTGATGGTTGAGGAGAATGGTGGTCGTGGTTTTGGTTGTGGAAGGAGTGTGCATCGGCAATCCAAATTTCTCGCGACGCTTCCTTTCGCGAGGCTAGGAATCTCAACCTTGACATTGCAAGCCAGCCTTGTCACTCCGTGTGATGACTAGCTTAGGCTTGAATCTTCAGGAGGAAGATGGATCTTCTCAATATCTTGACTGCTAGATATTCTGACTTTCTCATTCCTAGATTCTGCCAAGAGCAAGCGCGTAGGAGGTATCTACTTGCAACTGTTTGCGACTTTTACAGAAGCTTGTATGGCACGAGTTTGTCATTGCATGTCAATTTGAGCTTTTTTGCAATCATGAGTTCTTTGTTACTATTTGAATTTTTCGCTTTCAATGACTAGCTAGGTTGAAAGGAAGCAAATTGAAATACGACTCATTCCAAGGCTGTGCTTTGCTCTATTGAGCTGCAGTAACCTCAGGACCTGCAAGGACAGCCATCTATTGTCATATTTCAGATCTCCATCAAGAATAGTCACTCCTTGGGCCAATATTTCTGTTCCGGCAATCATCATCGGCTCCTCGAGAATCAGCTTGCTGGCCCTCACCCCCCCCCCCTTTGAGAGGCTCTTCTGTTCAAATCTTCTGAAGCCCATTCCCCTTTGTCTTTCCCCAGTAGGTCTTTCCTCAGAGCCATCTACATTGCCAACCTCTTGTGAGTAGCGCACCAGTGGCGGTCAGAATTTGTGGCGCATTGCTGATTCTCAATGTGCAACAAATTCAAGGATATTCAAGTCTAAAGCGTATTTTTATATGAATTTTGATATATTAAAGAATGCCGCTGAGCTGATATTTTGCCACCAATTCAAGATTTGATTTTGTGAATTAAGAATGGTCGTGAATGCTACGAGCAGTGGGTTCTGTCTTTCTGCCGAGTCTGACTGCCCATTTTCTACTATGTTTCTCATTCTTGAGGCAGATTTCGATCACTTTCTGCAACTCGGAGTCATAGTTGGATACAGCTTCCCCTTTTGTGCTTTATGCATGAAGTTGCAGCGATACCGGCCCCTAAAGCGTATATTCTCAAGCTCTATTGGCTGACCCACAACAGGGAACCTGGGATGGGTTGCAAATCTGCACTACTTGCTTCGGAGCATCTATTTTCTGACATGTCGCAAGTATAAATAATAGCCTTTCGCCTTTTGAGATTCGCTTGCTGCTTTTCAATCAAATATCTCCTCTTTTTTTTATTTATATATACCTGGTTGCACAACAATTCATGATGGCATCAACTGCTCCTTCCCATGAACTGCAAAGCTTGGGGCACAGGCAGTCAAACGCCGCTTCTGGGCTCGAAGATAATGAGGCGGATTTAGTAAACTTCGTCTCTGAAGTGGACATGCAATCGTTACCACCTGCAGACCATGGCAGGCAAGCTTACCTGGTCTTGGCAGGCTGCACTCTCATTCAAGCTCCTGTATGGGGTCAGCATACGTGTAATCAATTTCCCGTTCCATACTAAACATTACAGGATACTCAATATCTTATGGTGTATTCCAAAAATACTATACCACCCACAAGGGCATAGAAGGATCACCAGGAGCGGTTGCCATAGTCGGCACCACGCTCAACGGTCTAATGTATCTAATGATGCCTTTGACCTTCACGCTTCTTACGAAATATCCTCGTCTACGGCCATACACTGGGCCGGTAGGCCTCTGCATTACTATTGCAAGTCTGGTCATGTCCTCATACGCTACCCAAGTTTGGCAGCTTATTGCAAGTCAGGGTGTGCTTTGCGCTATTGTAAGTGGCTGGAGAAGTCTTGCTTTGCGTTGTAGCTTCCTTTTTTGAAGTGCTCCGTTTCGAACAATCACTAACGCCGTGCCTAGGGCTCCGGGCTACTGTTCTCGCCCACCACTCTTTACCTCGATGAATGGTGGGTTGCTCGGAAAGGATTGGCCTACGGCACAATGTGGGCAGGTAAGGCCGCATCGGGAGTTGTTGTGCCATTCATCATGTCAGCACTACTGGATAGATTTGGTCCCCGAACAACCCTCCAAGCATGGGCTGTTGCTTTGATTGTTCTCACTGCTCCTCTGCTCTTCTATCTGAAACCTCGGATCCCGCTCTCTAATTCCCACACTCAAAGACCTCTCTCGTGGACGTTCTTGAAGAACCCAGGGTTCTGGATGCTACAGATTGGCAACGTCGTCCAAGCTTTCGGATATCTGCTCCCAACAACGTATCTGGCCTCATATGCGAACGACCTTGGCCTCCCATCATTCTCGGGAGCTCTTCTACTTGCAGTCTTCTCCATTGCAAGCGTCCCTGGATCATTGTTCATCGGTTATCTGGGAGATCGTTTCCATCCTACAACAGTGATCCTCATCTGCTCATTGGGGTCAACAGTCGCAGTATTGCTTTTCTGGGGCCTTGCAGCTGAAATGGCACTTCTCCTTGTATTTGCTGTAGTATACGGCTTCTTTGCCGGCGGATTCAGCACCACCTACTCCGGCATTCTGAAGGAGATGAAGAGAATCGACGAAGGTGTTGAGACTGGTCTTGTCATGGGGTTACTGTTGGGAGGCAGAGGGGTGGGGTTCATGGCTGCTGGGCCGGCCAGTGCTGCATTGCTTCAAGGTGGCTCGAGAATGATCGAACATGCGAAGTGGGGCTATTCCACTCAATATGGCCCGATGATCATCCTTACTGGTGCTACGGCTCTCCTGGGAAGCTGGGGATGGATGTGGACGATGTTGAAAGCAGTGTTAGTCTGACAGGTGTGGAGAGGTAGGTGAAATATCTTTGGGTCGACTTCTCTACAAGTTTATTTGCATTTCAAAGTTGGATATTCTATCTATTTATTCACACGATACTGCTCTCATGCGAATGACTACTCCTCACGACAGAGTTCGTCCCTATTGTGAGCTTACGAGGAGGGCTATAAGATTCGTCACTTTCATTACAAGGTAGAAGAATTACTACAAGTCCATAGGCGGAACCGCATAGCCGAAAGATTCATGCTTATTGGAACGAGCCTCATGTGCCATACGCTTCCGTCGTATTGATGGCCCACTCAAAGTCAGGATGCATAGACATACTCAATAACCTTAGATAAGTTGTACGTCCTAATAACTTCTTGAGAAGACCAATAAAATGTTTTGTTCACATCACCCGATCTGCAAACCAGCATGTTCCACAACACTCTCAGCTTACTTCTGAGAGCCCCTGGATTTCCAAAACTCCTCAGCAAAAGTCAGATGCTGAAAGACTCGCTCAAAAATATCCCCATTGTGGCATTGATGCTAACAATGAGGTGCGCAAACGCATTCAGAGACAGTTTCTTTGTTGTATTTGAGAATTCTCGAAGAATGATTTCAAGCCTCGTTGAACAAAGGCTCGCTTCCCCACCGAGCAAGAGGATGTGCTGCACTCCCTCAGAACATCCTCGATTTCGAGTCGATGGTAGGGTCTCGGATGTGGTAGATCATCTTTTCGAACTTTGAATATATAGTTTCTGTAATCGTTTTTGAAGCTGTGTTCTCCTATATCAGAGAAGTGTCCCCGGTCTAAGAGACTTGGCTACTCGAGCTCGAGAAACAAAGAAACTACAATTGCTTGAGTACAACACATCGTCCACGAAGCTCTCAGAATGGTGATCAAGAGCCTCGCGGCCAAAGTTCAGCCTCACAAATACACCACCCTCGCTCGACCCAGTCTCGGGGCTCAGCCTAAGAAGACAAACTACGGCTTGGTTTACAGCGACTACGAAGACTTCGTCGACTTTCTCGAACGAGTGAAGCGAGATCCAGAACTCAACTCACAGATCGTGGAGGTACTGAAGTCAGAATGGAGGCCGGCAGTCACCACAGCACTTGATATGTTCTACGAGCGAATCCAATGCAGCAAGTGCAACGCTATTTCTGGTGCGCCAGAGTTCCACCGTCAGCTTTCTCTGGATGGTCAGAGAGGTCTGGAGGCTGTGATTTTGGATATGAAGAGGTTCCTGTGGAGAAATTGAGTTCGGGAGAGGTTATGAAGTTTGTGGCGAGATTGAAAAGTTTGGAGAAGGAGTATTTGGATGCAAATCTGGGGAAGGAATGTAAGGAGTTCGCTTAGCTTAGATGCAGATGGCAGACGATGGATCGCAGCAAGTGCAAGAAATGTAGAGCACTTGCTAGTGTGGGAGACAGAGTCTACGGTTGCGGTGTTAGGGCTTTGCAATGCCTTGAACTGACGATCTGATCATGCAATGACTTCTGTTTGTCATTGACAGCAATCCGTCTTCCTGTTTTATAGACTTCGGAACTTGTATTTAATGTCTCAAAAGTTGCAACTCCCAGGAAGCTGCGAGGCTGGATTTGAAAAAATCATGCGGAAATCTGGTGGCGCCTATTAAGAAAAAACTAACTCGCAGTGGTAGTGATTTCTGATCCACAATGGCCTTAGATTCAAGTCCCGCTCACCGCTGGTGCGCCTTTCTCAGAGATGGCGGCATTTCTCCGCATTTCTAGAATTAAAGACACTTTGCGGAAGATTCTTCTTACATTTGACTACTTTAGTCAAGAGCCAACTAGTGTGGTAGCCGCTGAACGCAATGATCGTGGTGCGTTGTGACTGCCAGAAGGCGCGATAACGTTTAAGACATTGCCAGGTACTTGGCATCTCCAGTGGCTGAGTCTTATGCTGCATAAGGCGTCCAATTTTGGCATAACTCACGATTTGCAACAAAGAGTAGCGGAACGATCGGGTAATGTGTCGGAGGATTGGAAGGAGCAGTAAGCTTGTGTCTAAACACCAGCTTATTTGTAGGCTTATTCAGATATCATACAACTCGGTTATGTGGGGTAAAGTAACGAAGTCAGATTTGGGTTAATTCCAGACAGCTAGGTAAGTTCTTGTCACCACCATTCACGTGACTGACTTCAAGACTTTTATGAGAATTTTCAGTCAGCACATTTGGCAACGCCTCTTCTGTACAATGATTTAGACTGCCATATGAAAAGCATTGTGGTGCTAAATAAGCGCCAGGGTATGGCTCAAATGATGGTCCGAGTTGAAAAGACAGGACGAAATTCCTCCGAAATGAAAAGCTTACTTTCGCTTACCCGTTAAGGTTCCAATGATATTGTTCCATCGTGTTGTTGCTCTCTAGGCAGGGTAAAAGGAGGAAATATTCGTGCGTCTTATTGCAGGGTGAGAGCGAAGGATGCTGGATAGTGAGTTTTCAACGAATCGTTCAAGCAAGCGATCTGACCCAATCCTTCCCATGCAAAATATCTTCAGGAACCAGGAAATCTCACTCTCGGACATGGTTAGAATGGTTTGACAAAACATGAAGAACGAGGTCCACTTGGAGTCTTGATCGTTCCGAGCAGCGAATAGCAACTCTGAGCCAGATGAAGGGATCTTCGCTGAAGCTCCACAGCTGATGAGAAAGATCGACAATCAGATCCGCATGATATCAATCAGACAAGGGTTCGCCTCGTGGTAGGAATGAGTGCATGCTGCGGGCTGCTGTACAACATTCACAAGCTTGGCTCTGGGAGATGAAAAGACAAAGATGGCATCAAAGTGCAGGAGAAGGGAGCGCGGACTGGATCGAACTGGCAAGGATTGCGTCCAAGCTTCTCTCGAATAGACCCGACCACCCAATTGTACAAGGCCAGTGACATTCGCGCAGCGGGACGAGGTGAGGCACAAGTCTTTAGCGAATCCAGAACATCGGGTGGCGCGAATTCTTGGGATTGGGTTTGTCCTTTTGATATCAGCTTAGTAGAAACACCCAAACATGTTGCGCAGCGGAAGCCACAGTCGTACTGGCGCTGTCTTGCAGTCTCGAGTCAGACCAAGCGGCCTCTGACCGCTTGTCTCCCCTGCATCTCGAACTCAGACTAGAAATCAGAATACGAAGAGAAGGTGAAGAGAAGTGACGATGCTACGGTGCCCAACTTTTGGCTGCTGTTCGACTTAGGGCGGTTACAGAACTACTTCTTGCTCCTCCTCGAGGCTCGGATCTGAAGTATAGAAGTGGAAGAGAGGGCAGGCGCACTTTTCTTTCCTCCACGCTCGAGCACGTCTCGTACGACCAGCTTAAGCTTAATCACTGCGGAGAAACAAGCTTTTAGACCTAGGTCAGCGGACAGGTTCACAAAGGTTGTTCCACCTCCGAAATTAGCGACAAATCCGACAACACACCGAACCGTGGTCCACGGTACTCCGTACAAGTATGCTGCAATCTTAGCTTAGCAGCAGGTTTCCACACTTCCCAGCGTACCTGTCTCACTTGCCCACAGCCGACCAAGGACACCCGCCTGCACGGATCGTCCCTGCAGGTGCCGACTTCGACCGTGCCATGAACGGCAGCCCTGATGTCGTCCACTCAAGGCTCTCATCCTGCAATAGCGATACAGGCTCGTTGGTCGAGGAGGGGGGGAGTTGTGCGAAATGCCAACGACGGGATGTTGAAGAATCCTAGAGCTTCTGCCTACCTAGACAAACAATACAGCTAATGGTCTACCTTCTAAAGGGACAGCATCGTGCATACCGAAATGGATTTCCCTTCACATTGTCAGGATGGCCAGCCAATCGCTCACACGTGTCGTGTCCAGCTGGAGGCTGAAGGTGCATGGCTCAGCTAAGCGTGAAGCCACATGAGCTAATGGGGCTGATCGCTGGAAATACACGTCCTTCAAGTGCAGTGTGACATCTGTACGAGCCTGTCCTTGCATTTTGCTGTCGAGAGCCAGAGTCATTGGCGCCAGAACCCGGCCGAAGTTAGGGCTGAGTCTTTGTTATTTCCTCGTCTCTCGCCATGGGTATCAACGCCAAAAATCAGAATATCTCGCATTAGTCTCGAATCAGATCCCCGATCGAGATCCAGACCGCAGCCTTCTACTTCTGAACTTTATGCTACAGTATGCGGCGGATCTATTTCGGCTCCCGTGAGCTTGCAGTTCTTGCTTTGGGGAGCTGTCGTCGGACACCGTCATTGGTCTCTTCATGGGGGATCAGCTCTTCGAGAAAACCCAAAATGGTTCGACAGTCGCTCGGACCTGAGCGAGCAAATGTCCCCTTTAAAAGCCTGTTCTTTCCCTGAAGTCTTCGGGTCGACATTTAATCGTGTGCTACTTTTCACTTAGAATGTTCACTTACCTCCTACCCATATGTCTGGCTCTATGCCAGACAGTGCTTTCGAAAACTCTCATTTATGATTGGGATGTGACGTGGGTATGGGCCAGCCCAGATGGGTTTGGACGGCCTGTAGCAGGAATCAACAACCGGTTTCCTTGCCCTCCAATAGAAGTGAGCCTCTACAGTTCTGTATATCTTTAATTTATGTTCACGCGAATAGGCAACTGTTGGCGACCGCGTTATTGTCAATCTTAACAATAAGCTTGGCAATGAGACCACATCTCTACACTTCCATGGAATATATCAAACAGGAACATCTGCGATGGATGGCCCGAGTGGGGTAACCCAATGTCCGATTCCGCCAGGTGCAAGCTTCACTTATGACTTTGTCGTAGGAGTTGAACAATCCTTTGGCTAGTTTTTCTCTCACACGTGCTTAGGTAAATCAATCTGGAACGTATTGGTATCACTCGCACAACAAAGGGCAATATATTGATGGCCTTCGGGGTCCGTTCATTATTCGTGATGCTGCTGCGCCTTTCAAATTTGATGAGGAGCTGACTATCACTCTCTCTGATGTAAGATGCCGATTTCTTGACCTTGCTATCATCTTGATCGCCAAAAACAACTATAGGATGTCACCGCTTGAATGAAATTGCTGATAGGATGCTATAGTGGTATCAAGGTCAAGCTCCCGATCTTATCAACTATTTCATGTCAGCCGCGAATGAGGCCGCTGGTGGTTCTGAACCAATTCCAAATTCTGCACTCATAGGTGATACTCAAAATACAAAGTTCAATGTCAAGCCAAAGACAACATATCTGGTCCACGTGCTCAACATAGGGTCTTTCGTTGGAGCTTACCTAAAGATCGACGGACATGAAATGACTATTGTTGAGGCAGATGGGGTTTACACTGAGTCGCAAGCAGTAGACGAGCTCTATCTCACGGTGGCTCAACGCTACAGCGTTTTGGTCACCACGAAAGACGACACGAGTCAGAATTCCGCCATTCTGAGCACTTTGGACACATCTATGTTCGACGATTTTCCACCTGTACGGGCCACCGGGTTCCTTAAATTCTTTGTCCTCATTTTATGCACTCCTAACACATCCCACGGGAGCTCATTTACTCATTCTGCTCTTTTTACTCCCAAGACACTCTGAAATATTACTATGCTGACTCCCCCGGTGTTTAGTGGGCAAATCCAGATGTGTATGGATATTTGATCTATGATTCTAGCAAGTCGTTGCCACCGGTCTCGCCGCTTCGAGACTACAACGTTTTCGACGACTTTGACCTTATTCCCCAGGACCGCCAGACGGCTTTCACCAAAGTAGATGAGCAGATCATGATAACTATGAATTTTGAGGATGATGATGGTATCAACAGGTGAGACAATACCAATGGTGGATAATTTTAGAGCTTATTGGTACCCAGAGCTATCGTCAACAACGTGACGTATATACCACAAAACGTTCCAACTCTTTACACAGCGATGTCCGCTCCCAAGGATGTGGTCATGAACCCACTCATATACGGCGTAAACAGTAATGCTTTCGTCCTCAAGTTTAATCAGACTATTGAGATCGTTTTGATCAATCTTGATTCTGGTGGCCATCCATGGCAGTAAGTCGTCCATTGTCCGCAGAATTCGGCATTTACCTGACAGTCCAAGTCTCCATGGTCATAAGTTTCAAGTCATCGCGCGCTCACCTGCCAACACAACATACGAAGCCAGCGCCATTCATCCGCCTCAAACACCCATGAGACGAGACACCATTCTGGTCTACACAGGAGGCTACATCGTCCTGCGATTCCAAGCTGATAATCCAGATACGTCTCTCTTACTTCATCTTCACAAGTTCTAAAGCTAATCATCTCAGCACGCATCCAACTATTCCATTGCCACATTGAATGGCACGTTGAAGCAGGTCTAATAGCGACACTTGTCGAAGCTCCAGATGTGCTCCAAGACACTCAGAGCATACCGCATGACCACTACCAAGTCTGCAAGTCGCAGAATATTCCCACGAAAGGGAACGCTGCTGGGAACACGCAGAACTGGCTAGACCTGACTGGCGCCAACACAAACATTTCTACGAATGATTACGGGTACGCTCTCCGTCCGGCTCTTGAGTTCTTCGCTAATGAAAATACAGAGCTTTGGTCAATCCACCGAAGAGAAAGAGAAGGTCAAGGGTCATGAGGTCGCTTTCTAATCAGGGGTAAGGAGTGTACAGTGATGCACGAAAGGGATAAATCTGTCGTATTTTAGCTATGCATTGCATTCTGTCCAAAAGCGAGGCGCCTGGGATACCATGTAGAAGTACTTTTAGTTAATGATTATACTCCAACGTCATACCCAATTCATCAAGTTTTTAATCATCTTGACTGTATCCAGTAAGCTCCATATCCCCCAAGACATTCAATATGACCCGGCTTCAAAATGGATAACGAAGCCTGAACTGCCTCTTCCAGCCTTCCCTTCAAAGCATTTCATTCTCAAAATCCCCAGCTACGAAACCGATCATTCTCCAACAGCGGATATCTCGATGCAGCCAATTCTCTCGCTACCACCAAATCTGGCCGCGGCGGAATCTTGACCATCGTGTCACGCAGGAGGCGTTTTCAGTTCGGGCCCGCTCAGCCCACGCGTGACTCTCCTGCCGCAGTAACGGAATCGAGGTGTTGTGCCGAAATATTGCTTTTGGGTTTGGGGCGAGATTGAATGGCGGAGAAAGTGAGGGCGAGGGGTTGTGGTGGGTTGGTGGGAGTTTGCGCGCAAGAGAGGAGGGGAGAGCGTAGGGCAGAAGGAGAAGTGCATTTGCTGTCGAGAAAGCTGGAAATGAAGGTAAAAGACTTCTTGAACTCGGTGCTGGGCTTTATAATCGAGAATATTTCGTGTCGTCTTTAGGATCGAAAGAATTACCGGCAAGTAACCGTTTCAATGATCTAGTAGCAGATTAGGATACATGCACTTTCACCGGAGTGATTTCTATTCTGGGTACATCTACATACCACACCTTTTGACAAACTCTTCCGCGTCATGACGTCTAGAAGCTTATTTATGCATATTCCACCCTGTACTATGCATAGTCCAGCTTCATCTCAGCCGTCCAACCAAAATCCTCATTCGACATTCTCAACCAACTTAGGTGGGAATGTTCAGAAGCGAGGAAACTGGTGGCGCAAGGGATTTCTGATGTGTAAAATTGAAATGTGCTAAGACACGAGCGGCAAGTAAAAAGCAACAGTTGGTGACTTGCATTAGGCAGGAGTCGACGTTCACATTTATTCAAATAATAAAGACCTGAAAGGCAGGGCCATTTGACTTAGATCTGGTTCTTTTGATTGGTTGATGCTTTCCCCAACTGCTCATCCAAAACATAACCCCGTAGAGTCCGAGAGAGCAAGACTGAATTCTGGACACCAAGCAAAGTTAAGCTATCTGGCACTTGCCAATTGCATACAAAGTCACTTAACATTGCTCTCAATACCCCATTTGCCTTGCTGAACCGGAAAGATCATCCTCAATCATCAAACCCGCTTGTCGGGAGTCAAACATGCTTTGGAAGTTCGTTTATCTGTTGTGATCGCTATCTCCGTGGAACCATGCAACAGCAAAACCATTTCCATGCCATAACCCCTAAAAGAAAAAAACCCTTTACATGACGACACCGGAGTTGCTGGCAATACGCTGAGAGCTTGTCAGTTCTTTCTTCTGGATAGAGGAAGTGGATCTCGACGTACTGGCCAAAGTTCAGCTGCCTCCTTTCCGACTGGTCCTGTAATGGCTGATCCCTTCATCTCTCCCTTGGGGTTGACGATCTGCAAATTAAAGTATTAGCAATTGTCCTCCTCATTGCTTCCCTCACACTTTCTCGGCCGAAGATCCCCCTCCCCTCCCCGTCATTGTCTATAACCTCTAATTCGAAGAATAAATCTGAACTCACCACACCAGCGTTATCCTCAAAGTACAAGAAAACACCATCGGTTCGTCGCCATGGCTTGCTTTGTCGGACAATAACGGCGGGCATGACCTTCTTTCGTAACTCGGGCTTTCCCTTCTTCACTGTGGCCATCACCATATCACCGACACCTCCAGCAGGCAGTCGATTAAGACGCGCACCGATACCCTTGACGGAGATGATGTAGAGATTTCGTGCACCGCTGTTATCGCAGCAGTTCATGACCGCACCACTGTTCCCCTGCCATTAGCCAGACGTTCCCGTTTCCATGCTCATCCCGTATCTCTCGTCCGGGAAGAGTATATGAAGAACAGGGAGATTCGAATCAACGTACACAGGCAGACCGAGGGTCATCTTGAGCTTGCCGCCGGGGGCACCACGTCTGTATTCTCGTCAGCTTTCCATCTTTCCTAGTCAACGTCGTTGCGTGTGGAGTGCATGCCGCCAATCATTCCAAATTGGGCCACAGATGGGGGGAGGTTACATACGAAATCTTTGCCATTTTGACGGTAGATCTTTGATACTTGTGAGGGGATCAAAGATGCGTGCTTCGTTGCTGGAGGAAAGTTCCAGGTTCGTCGCGAGATTTGTGATGCGGAATGTGCGCCGAACTTTTTTTAGCGAGACTCACAGTCACGTGACCGTTAGCTGGAAGCATGAATTCAGAAAGCTCCAAAAGATAGACAAATTTTGATTATAGAGTAGGGATTCGTCCCTGTTTGCATATTAGAACTTCAAAGATGTAAGATGTGGTGTTGTATTATTGTCTATATCTTGCGACTCGATCTCGAAACTTGTAGATCCCATACAAGAATGCAGCATGTGAAGTTCAAGAGAAGTGAAGGAGACACAGAGATATTTCCTCAGATGCCAGAAACCATGTCTGAAACATTTATTCAATCCATTTTTGATCTCTATGGAACCAACCAACCAACCAGTCCTCCATACCCCTACACCTTAACGCCATGCACCATGCTGCAACCATTTCGGGAGACTTTTATACAAAACGATTTTCCGACCAACTATGGCTGTGACTGCCCCGCAATTTCGGTAGAAGCTTCGGCGGTAACATTTGCATCGGTTTTTTCAGCCACCCCTTCTTCTTTGACTACAGCGGTATCGGTGGCCTCCGAGACAGGTTCCACTGGAGCAGCCGGGGGAGCAGCAGCTTCCACAGGTTTGGGCGACGAGGCTGGATTCGATACTGGTGATGGCGCTTTAACCTCAGGTAGGGAGTCAGCACCAGTCATATCGACATCGCCCTCTGTGTCGATAGTCGGCTTGAGCGAGTGAGCTCGTGAAGGTGCATTTGACGGTCCCTGCTCTCCGGGCTCGATTGTAGCATCAAGAGTCTTCTGTTCCATGATCTCTGCATTGACTTCCGCGTTTACCTCTGTAGCCATTGCGGTGACAGGATCGTCAGCCTCCGCGAGAGCGGGGGTAGGTATACCGCTACTCATTTCTACGTCCGAAGCAACAGGATTCGGATTTTGATAGTCCATAATGTTGCGTCGTTTAGCTGCGCCGTTTTGTTGGCGGACACCGTTGGCGTGATCTTGTTCTTCGTCATCACTCTCTTCAAGCTCATCATCTCTAGTAATTCGCTGATCCCATCGTCGTTTCGTGCTTCGAGCGTCTTTGTTGTCATCTTCGTCCATGTCGTCAGCAATATCTTCATCCTCTTCCGTACCGCCAGTAATGGTCGTGCGAGGGACATCAGTCATCTGAACAGAAGGTGGACCAGTTTTTCTGAGGTTGTTGATAACTTGAGTTTTGATCTTTTCAAGATAATCCCTCGAGTTGGCGTTCTCCATATTTGAAGCTTTGACATCCAAATCATAGTCGGGACCGTAGTACTACTTCGTGTTAGATTGAAAATAGAAAAAGTAAGGAAATGAAACTTACCTCGTAGTATTCATTATATGGGAGAGTTCGGTCGAGGTCCATACCAACAAGGCGCCCCGTTTCGTAAGCCCAAGTGCGTGCAACATTTCGCATCGTATATCCACCACCACCAAGCACAAGCGTAGGAACATTGAAACTCTTGACAAAGGTAACACAATTTGCATGCCCCTTCATACTGAGGTTGAAGCAACCAAGACGATCGCCAGACAAGCTATCTCCACCACATTGGAGAACAATAGCTTCCGGTTGATAGTAAGTCATTACGGCTTGAATAACAGGCTCGAAAATAGACTTGTATGTTGCATCGTCAATGCCATCTCGGAGTGGGAAATTGACAGCATAGTTCTTGCCCGCGCCAACGCCGATGTCGCGAAGCTCACCAGTACCCGGGAAGTATTCGCCGTACTTGTGGAACGACACGGTCATAACTCGATCGGTGGTATAGAACGCTTCCTCAACACCATCACCGTGGTGGACGTCAATGTCGATGTACAAAACCCTCTTCTTGAACCGGAGGAGCTCAATGATGCCGAGGACGATATCTAAAGACAATCAACACCCAAATACCAGCGAGCCGGACTTTTCACATACCGTTGACATAGCAGAAACCACTTGCTTCACTCTTTTTGGCGTGATGAAGACCTCCAGCCCAGTTGATGGCGATATCGCATTTGCCCCTGTTGAGGCGAGCGGCGCCCTCCATACTGCCACCAGCGCTGATGCCGCAGAAATCAAACAGCCCGTCGAAGACTGGACAGTCATCACCAACATTGTATTTTCCTTGCTCCTTGGCGAAGTTGTCCATGTTGTCCGGAGTGACCTTCTGGAGGAAATCAATATACTCATCCGTGTGGAACTGGGTCATTTCATGGCGAGTAGCTGGTTTTGCGCGCTGGGGGAAATAAGTCAGTAAACTATGACAGAATGGCATTTCGAGTATCGCATCATGCGAAAATACTCGATAGAACATAACTCAGTGAGGGAAATGGTGGTGTTGCTCTCAACTCACATAAATTTCCATCTTCTGGTAGACCCCATAGTTCATGATCAAGCTATGCGCCAACCGAATCCGATGAGGTTTCATGGGATGCCCAGCGACATACGCATAGTTTCCAACATCAGAGTCGTAGAAGTATGCCACCCGCTTCTTGGTGCTCGGGCTGTTCGCTGGAGGCTCGTCAACTGGAGCAGCGAAGGAAGTCATTTTGGATAGAGGAGTTTCGAAGAAGTTCGGAGAATATGTAGCACTTGGTGAAGTGTAAGAAGAAACAGAACAATTTCACAGTCCGTCGTGCCCCTGTCCTTGACTGAGAGGACCTCGATGGTGGGAAAGTTGAAAGTGGCAAAAGGCTTAAAAGTGACTGTTAAGGTGAATGAATATCAGAGCTTGGAGCTCTCTCGGGGCACCAGCCACTCTATCCTAAAGCGGCTAAGCGCAAATCCCCCCCTGGGATTGTTGTCTCGTCCACAATGGTTTCTGCAAAGTGTAGAATTGTGCGCTAAGAGCGTAACAATAAGAAGGGGAAAAGATATCAAATATGATCAAAATTCGGGACCAAATTGACTTCGTAGAGCGACGATCGCAAGGAAGAGAGATACGAGGCTGCAGCACGAGGCTGAGACCACGTGACTTAGTTTCGCGCTAAACTTAAAATTGGCCCCAGAAGCTCAAGGCAGCTTGAAGACGCGAACGCATTCAACATCAAAAGCTTTACCTGTGGCGACGACTTGACGACCAAGAATCTTACGCCACGCCGGATACTCAGCATAAACACTCCAAGTCAAGAACCACCATAAGTCACCCATCATGGACAGGTTAAACCGAATGCTGGCTTCAGCTGGGGGTATGGGTGGTCTTAACAGCGCTGCGCCTGGATCTGTGAGCATCATCCTATGCTCTTAACCTACTGTTCATCAGCATCTCGATCTTCTGAAGGAACGTAGCTGATACGAGATGATTACAGGACAATACCAATCTCATCGATAATTCCGAAACCGTCTACATTTCCTCCCTAGCCCTTTTGAAGATGCTGCGACACGGCAGAGCAGGTGTTCCAATGGAAGTTATGGGTTTGATGTTGGGTGAATTCGTGGACGATTTCACTGTCCGAGTGGTAGATGTATTTGCCATGCCACAAAGTGGAACAGGTGTCAGTGTTGAGGCTGTCGATCCCGTATTTCAAACAAAGATGATGGATATGTTACGGCAGACGGGACGGTATGTGTCAAAACTTAGATTCCATCACAATGGCATACTGACTATATTTCTACATCAGGCCCGAGACAGTTGTTGGCTGGTACCATTCCCACCCTGGCTTCGGTTGCTGGCTTTCCTCGGTTGATATCAACACACAACAATCTTTCGAACAATTGACACCTCGAGCTGTTGCCGTCGTGGTTGACCCCATCCAATCCGTCAAGGGCAAGGTTGTCATCGATGCCTTCAGACTCATCAACCCACAATCTCTTATGCTCGGACAAGAGCCACGCCAAAGCACGTCTAACTTGGGTCACCTAAACAAGCCTTCTATTCAGGCCCTCATCCACGGCCTCAACAGACATTACTACAGCATTGGCATCAACTACCGAAAGACCGCACTCGAAGAGAACATGCTAATGAACCTCCACAAGCACGTCTGGACGGAGGGATTGCAAATGGAAGATTTCCGTATTGAGGGAACGCGAAACTCGGAGCGGTTAAAGCAGCTCGTTGGCCTCTCGGAGGGATATGAGAAGAGAGTCAAGGAGGAGACAGAATTGACCAAGGATCAGTTAAAGACGAGATATGTCGGAAAAGTCGACCCCAAGAAGCACCTGGAAGATGTTGGGCAGCAACTTATCGAAGACAATATTGTATCCGTGTCAAGACAGATGATCGACAAGGAAGCTTCAGCTCCTAAAGAAAAGTCTGCTGCGAACGGTCATGCGAATGGGGATGCTATGGATGTGGAGGAAGAACTATAATGGCATCAGCATCACACTGTACTATAGGCGTTTGGCTTTGTGATCACGCAGCAGAGCCACTATTGGCAATCGGCTGGGGCGTCGGATCTTAGAGTCAATACTAGGAGACTTTTGCAAAGATCCTGGGGCATCTGCCTTGTTTAACGGCGAATTTGGCTGGTGCGTCAATCAAGAGACATGTTGCTGACTCTGTCTTTTCAGACCGAAATTCGTTTGATGAAACAGCCACGATCCTCTACCGCTTCTTCTACAATACGCCCTAGGCTTGAACTGAACTGAACTCCGATCGATCATTAGAATGCTTACATATAGCTGCAGTGTGCAGACTTCGCGTCGGAGCCTCCTTACGGACAACATAACTGAATACCATCCAAGGTACTCCATTTTCTTGGGGAACAATTTCATTGTTTTAACTTGTCCCAGATCATCATAGTCGCAAGGGAGCCTTTAGCCTTTTCCTCTGCTAAGAAAGGCATCGAGGAGCAGTTTGGGGGAAAGCTTCGAAAGGAAAGGAACCATGAGAGGATCAGGGGTCAAAGAGGACGGAAAGCAATGTTGACATTTCATCTAACCTACACGTACGGGACATCTTAACGAAGAGAATAAAGCCGTGGTCAATTCTTGCTCCTAAGTATTCGGCTCCCTCCCTAAGTCGGCCACAGCAGCATCTTCTAGCCCTTCCACCCACCAAAGTGAAGGAGTTGCTTGGAGTCAAGGCTTCAGCAACATCGACAACGCTCGGTGATGCAGTCTTCCACATCATTGCCTCCGCAGGCTGATATGCTGACAGTCTTCCCAGGCACCTTTGCCACAGATAGGGATAGAATCGTCGTCGGAATGAGCCTTGATTATATTGTTCGGAGTTTTGAGTAGAATCTCAGCGGTGTCGTTGGATCGTTGGATCGCATTTGACCCCCAGCAGCCCCAGATCGGCGGAACTTTTCGACGATTGAATTGATATCCATGGCGCGACTTCTCATCATGGCCGTCCGAGGGTTGGGACAGCTATGCACTGTTCGAAGTCAGTGATGTGGGGGGAGGGAGTCTTCTGCGTTAACGTGGTAGCCCTAGGGGCGTTTGGTAGACACATCAGCAAGCAAATCTGGGAAACCTGGAACTCCTGACAGAATCTCCTTGGGAGCCCGGGTAGCATTGGTGTGAATATGAGTGGAGTCAAGGGGCTGATCATTGTGATAGGGGGCGGGATTCTGCTGAGCCACATCAAAGCATCTCTTTCCATGTCATCTACTTCGACTATTCAGGATGTCTACTCGTTCCACGCTCTCAGAAGAAGCACGGTGATACTGGTCCAGCGAAAATAGCACAGATACGGCCTGCCGAGGCTGGGCTAGAGATCCTCTGGACGGGTCACGTTCCAAACACGTCCTGGCTGGATCATATCTCTTCCACATCTTCACATGCTGATTGATAGATTGGATGTCGACGGATTGACCAACAAGTTTCTCGGGCGTATGAGTGCGAGACCTTAACGGGGGTTGACCTAGGCCAGGCAAATCTGCGAGATGTTTCCACGATTTCAGCAAGCACCGGTACTTGGTCAATCAAACTGCTTGATCGTCCCTTGACTCCGATTAAGCCTGCAAAGGAACGTTGTGGAAATACGTGTTCTGCAACCCTTCGTTCTCAGCCTCCAGCGAACTGGGACATATGTTTTGTTCTAGAAAAAAAGCCACCATGCATGCGCCCTCCCATACCCAGCTTCAACACCTCGGAGGGACGGTTTCTGTGGAGGACTCTCATGTTCACATGCCCTTCTAGAAAGACCCAGGAGATATATGGAACGCCGAAGATATGCAGGAGAGGGAAAGATGGCTTTTGAGTGTTCCACAATCCTTCTGCAACCTTCCACTGCAGTTCCTCCATGCACGACTGGCGGAACAACGAAAATCGTGGTCCAATTACGAAAGAGCGATTAGTGAAACTGTTAGTGGCTGCTGACTGCGTTGATATAAGGAGGCTGAGCATGCATTTCGCTTCTCGTGCCACCTCCTGAACCAATGCAGAGAAGGTTCAAAGAATGTTCTCTAATCCCTGCTCGGAAAAGCTTCCCTTCCCCCGGGTCCAGTTGTCAGTTTGGAAACCACTCTTCAAGTGCCGAAGATTAAGAAAGGCTCGGTGTGCAGGTTGACGTCTATCAATCTGCAGCCCAGTGTGGTGTGCCACGGAGCCCAAACCCGAAAGTGGCAGCTCCCTTTCCTGCTTTGCTTGCGTACTTGCAATCTCTCTGATTCCCGAGCCACCTGACAGCTTCAACACTTATCAGATAGGAGGCGATGAAACGTCTTGCCCGAAGGCAGAACAATGGTAAATACGACCTGAACTTAGTGGGAAAGCAAGTTGAATGTCAGAGCGGTTAGCAGCAACAGCTGCATCTAAGCAAACCCCCGAGATGAAATCTCTCCTATCCAGGGACCTCCAGAAAGGACGATTATTTCCAAGCTCAGCAAACACTCCGGAAATCTAAGACATGCCTCAGTATCGGATTGGAGCGGTGTAAGATGTGAAGCAATTGTGCCGTCTTCTTGCGTCGGGGCTGCACTGGTCGTTCTCGTTCTTGCATTCTCACCACAGCCTTGTGGCTCACTAACTGAGCATGGGACGGACTATCGGGATGAACTCCATCAAACAGTCCAAACCTCACGTGGCATCCCTGTTCGTGTCAGCACTTTGTGACTTTGTCCCGGAGATAAGAGATGCACCACTCTGGGATCTTCGTTATTCAGCTGGGCCGTTCAGCCCTTCAGATGCATTCGGTTTCCTAGTTGTGCAACCACAGGAGCGGCGCAGCAACTGTCAACTGCCTCTTTCAGAATTTCAACGAGTACCCCTCCCTGTCCATTGCATGCTTTCCATGGCCCCTGGACGAAAGCAATTCCCAAGCTCCCAGATACCGTGGTTGTGCTACGCGCGGTGAGGACGTGGACACACCAAAGCCGTGTGGTCGGGTGGTAGCACAGATCCGATACCGAGAAGGAAGTTGGGGGCCGAGCCGACTGCATGGAACCCGGCAATGTGATGTGATGAGATGAGCAGGGAAGAATCTTTCCAATAATACAACCACAGAAACGCAGCATTACGTTTGGAAAAAAGACCATCGCTAGAAGGAGCAGCCGACATTGATGTGACTAGGAGCATTCTTATGCACCATAATGGCGGGTGAGGGGAGCACAGTTCAGCTTCCTCTCTCTCATCCAAGACATGCGGGGGAATCTGACAAAGCTCAGCTGAAGGTCTGATCAACCCTCGTGCGGCCGCACCAAGCCCATCATCCTTCGCGTCTCAACCTCCGAGCGCTTTCCTGCTCTCGTCAGTCTCGAGATTGGGGGCGTGGGCCTCCATTCCGGGATTTGCTTTTTTGTTCACTCAACACTGATGGGATTCGCTCCAAGAGAAAGGCCCCTGCTTCCCAGCGCCGGCACCCCCCCTGCGTGCGCTAAAGCGCCTCGACCCGCGTTTCCCACAGGGCCATTTCTCCAAGCGGCTATATCGGCCAACAAATAATAAACTGCAAAGGCTTCACACAGAACCGGAGCGTTTGCCCGATTCGAGATCGAAAGCTCGTTCAACAGCAGTAATCGTGGACCAACAAACCACTTCACAGCTCAAACGCATTCGCCTCATGCACACGCGTGAGGATTCCGTGTTCAAGTCTCGCTGAGTTTATTCATGTTAAAACAAGAGAGCAAGTGCGATATTGCTACCGGTAGTGGGCAAGGTCTTCGGCTCCAATAGGCAACGTTTGCGACACCTACTTGGGCTGAAGGAGAAAGATCCCGCGGAGCTATCTCCCCCCCTTTCGGCTTGGCCCAAGTACTTACCTCATTCATTGTCTAAGGAAGGCCTGCTTCCGTTGATTCGAGCACAAATCGGCGATCCATCCATAGGGACTATTGCGACTTGCGGGAAAGAAGTCAGCTAGAGCTCTGGAATGCATCCCGACTTCCGCAGCGCTGCATCTCTATCAGTTCTCATCTCACCAGCTCTCTGGCTGTCATCAATCAAATGCGCAATCTGCCGCCTCAAGTGGGCCTCCTTCCCATTCCACCGGCGCTGTAGAATCCCAGAACCATGGGCGTGGGATTTATCCAACACCCAAGCCATTCCGGGTAATCACACACCGACAGGCCCCAGTCTCTCCTCGTCTAGGTGCTCGTAAACGACCCTTGCAAGCACAGTAAAGAGAGCGCCTTTGGGCGCCGATCGGCAGCTTTATTTCCTCCCCCTCATTTCTCTAGTCTCCTGCTCCATGCCGATATGGGCCGTGTTATGCGCCGTGCTAGCTGCCAGGTGGACATGTTCAGAGCTCGGCTCGGTTCCTGTTTTCCCCTAGAGCTACTCGTGCGCCTCAAACATTGTGGAGTGGGTATCTTTCCCAAATATCTGTTTCCAAGGGCCGTGCTGCCACCCAGGTGTGCTCCGCGCGTTGTCCTGTCCCCTACATACCAAACAAAGAGCTCATAAGTAGTGGTATATTGCTGCTGTCCCACCCATCTGGAACTGGCCCCTTTCTTCCCAGTTCCGACCTTACGCCACCGGCCATATCTTAGTGAGTGCTATGGAGCCTCAAAGCCTTGAATTTACTGTTGAAGATATATTGCAAAGTCATCGTTGTTGGATCACCGAACTATATCTTAACGGTCAGAAGACAGAAGAGGAAATAGTTGAGCTTTTGCATGAACGCCGTGTTTTTGTCACGTGTGGCTTCTCTCTACGATCTTCTTTTCAGTAACTAATGAACAATAGGCTTGCACAAGTTCGACGTTGTATCGAGGATTGGAATCTCATGCAGCTTCCAGCAGTGGAACCTTTTGTGCCATCGCCTTCACCTACCCTCTCCGACGACTGGGAGCTTGTTTCAACACCATCCGAACCAGAAGCCATCCCACGGTACACACCTAGTGACCCGGCTCTAATCTTTGAATACAACAAGAAACCTCTACCTTCAATACCGATTCCCAAGACGCGCCAAAATTCAACCAAGATACAGAAGAGGCGGCCATCGTCGACCACAGATCGGCTAAAGCAAACCTGCCATCATGGGCCTGATCCTTCCGATACCCACGAAGTACAGACTCGTCTAAAGGATATCCGAGACGGAACTCCGCCGATCGACAGGTTCACCGAAGATAAACAGCCTTATGAGCGGATTGCCCTTGGCCTGGACAAGGGTTACGATGAGCACGAGGACATGGCCAGCATTGTGTTCCAGCCCTGGCGACGAGCGGGAGACCCTGCCAATCCTAACTCAAACAGACGACAATTGACAGGAGTGAGACTCGCCGATAGGAAGCCGAGGAACGACAAGAAGGATAGGCACGACGGCCCCCCTGGAAGCGAAAGCAGTGGAAAACGTAAGAGAGGGCCGACACGGAACGACGAAGATGACGAGGAAAGGAAGGACCGGAAGAAGTCGCCGCCCTCTCCGCCGGATGAGGAATGACCTTCGATGTGGCCAAGACTATTGATTTCTTTAAGTATTTCAGCGAGCGAGTTTATGGGTTGCCGTTTGGCAAGAGCTTAATACCTGGAGTCGGATCACGGATGGAATGTACAACATAAAAGGGGAACACAGATACCATGGCGATGGGAATTTCTTGCATTATTTTTCCTTTGATCAAGGTCATTATCATCATAGACGAGTTCTGCATTAGCAGAGAGAATGAAAATCTCTCAAGTCCTCCATTACTGCCTGTCCATCTTTCCACACGGTGCTTCGGTCTCGCACCTAGTTGTTGGTTTTCGTTGCAATCATTATTCATTGCCCTGTCGATGCCCCTAATCCAAGATCAAGCAATCAGGTGAATAGCATCTACTCAAGTACAGTCGACTGGCTCGCAGCAAGGATCAGTCTCACACTCAAAGTCACTGACCTCACGTTAGGATCCTACGGACTTTGGATATGTATCGATATTTAATCACTCACTTGGACTCGCAGGTACATAACGTGGCGCTGTAGCAACTAGGGTAGCAGATGTAGTAGACTCCGTACTCGTGTCTTGCCTGAAGAGCTGCGTTCAAAGGGTTTGTGGGAGCAGCAAGAATGAGCGGGGTGACGAAGGTGAGAAGCAGTGCGAGGTTAAGGAAGCGTGCCATTTTCGAGGAGGTTCTGAGTCGGCTTGAATGTTGGAATATCTGCAGATGAGGGAGAAGTTCGCCTGCTTTGTTGATTATGTGATTATGATGATCGTTTTGTTTCAGGTTGAGAAGATGGAAGGGAGTTGTTTCAAGTAAGGGGAAAGGTTGAGGGTTATGGAGGGGGTTTTATATTAAAATCTAACAGGCGAGGATCGCGAGCTTAACATAATATATTGGCTTAATTGAATTGGCTGGATGACCGAAATGCAGTACTAAAGCATGCCAGCTCAGCGACACAACAGAGTAAATCATGACCTTTTGATGCTCTTGAATATGCGGTAGGAAGCAAACAAACAAAGGTGCAGTAGTCAAGGTCTGCTTTATTGGAGATTATGTTGAGTGGCCTGTAAATTGCCAGAGGAATTGACATAATGGTCACTTGATATTTGATGGTGCAAGTAGAGAGCTAAGTCTCCTTACTGAGAAGCAAGCATGCGACACATTTTCGTTGAGGGTAAACTTCAAGTATTAGCTCAGCCAAGGGGTCATTCTTGTGTGGAGGATAGCTGCGGCCTCCCTCATTACGAACTCGTGGTTTTCAACGGCTATGCACGAAGATAATGCGGTGGCCCGCGGTTAACCATATTCAAGACACTATTGTACAACAGGCGACTGTGCTATCAGCAACAGCCTCGGACCCTTTTCTACCCTTCCACCTCGCTATGCGCAATTCCGTCGGAGAGAAGAGAGTAGAATGCTCACGGGGTGCTCATGAGACCAATAAGTAAAATGTACAAGAAGCCTCATGCACTTCGTCACCACCCAATTACACACTTCGCCGAACTGTCACTCCATCAAGCAGCGATCATTTTCCTCCGCCAAACCATCCTGTGAAGCCTGACTTCATGGCTTTGGTAGCATCCTCCTTCGCTTTCTCTTCGAGGGCCGCCTCTTCCTTCAGCCATTTCTCGCCATTTTCTCGGATTTCCCTCTCCAAGAGCTCGTAGTTTCTTTGGCCCCTTTCTCTTGCTTGATCTTGTAACATCTTCCCTTGGGCGAAGGCTTCGGATGGTGTTTGCTCGTTGGGGTCCATCATCATACTCTGATGCTTGATGCCCAACGCATTGCCCAAGAATCCGACACCGGAGTGCTTGGGTCTTTTCCGCTTTTCCTCTTCCAATTGCTCTTGGAACTTCTTCCGTGCCACTGCTTCGCGTTTGGCAAACTCAGTAGGGATGTGAGTGCCTTCAAATGACTTGATCGCTTTGCGTACATCGGTGTAGGCCATGGTGTGGATGTATTCGAGGAAGGGAATAAGGGAGACGAGTTCTGTGTCTTTGACATCTCCTTCCCATGGTTTGAGTATTATGGCATTTTCCGGTTGTTTTCTCGCGTGTGCCGCCTTTGTATCAATCATGATTACTTTTGATAGATCACGGTTTAGATATGATAAATCCTAGCATTGTTAGCTTCCAGTTTCCCGTCGAGTACTAATAAACTTACCTTCACATATTCGCCATTCTCATAAAGTGTGGCCTCTCGAAATAGGGGCCATGTGACAATATGGTACGGATCCAATTTTCGAATAACAGGCTCCGCGATCGCCCAAGGTTGACTTGTGAAAATTACAAGCTCGTAATATTGACTCAAATATCGCAAGAAATAATCCACTCCAGGTCGTTTCGCCATCCTCCACCCGTGCTCCCGTGACCACTCGCTATGAATCAACAAATCTTCCAAGCTGACGATCAAGGTGTATGGTCTCTCGAATATTGGATCTGGATCTGGCAGGAGCTTTCGGAAAGCAGGCTCGTTGTAGTAATTTAGCTGGTCCCCCAATCGAGCTCGTGCACGATTCCACATCAGACCTAACGCCCAGCCAGATGGGGCGTCTGGGTGCGCTTTCTCTTCTTCGTCCGACTCCCAATTTCTGCCCAGGTATATTGTCCCGCTCACTGACAGACCTGCAAACATGGCGTACAGATAGTTTGCAATCTTTAATCGTTTCCGTTCCGATGAGGAGATGTATGCTGACGCTGGAAGTTCTCCACGACCTCTACCACCACCTGGTGATTGTCCTGGCTCCTCCGCTTCGGTCAAGTTCAGTGGTAATATGGTTGGCTTGGTCGCGCCAGTGGTCTCGAATTCAAGTGTGGACGGAATTCCTTGGGTCAAATCTGGCAAAGGTCTGCTCCTTGCCTGTGCCTCCACAGGATCAATGGCAGAGGGAGAGGAATCTTGGGGTGCTTTGTTCTCGGACGGGGAAGCCGTGGTCTCGAACTCGTCCTGCTTTGGTGAAAAATCTTTGTCTACAGCATCGTTTCGCAGATTGTCTTCCGCAACACCCTGGTCCTGAGGCTGCGGCCAGTTGCGCTCTGGTCTGGCATCTTTGCTAAATTCATCCTGGCTCTTCGAATAATCAGGTCTTCCCAACTTATCACTACTCCTTTCACCCTGCTGAGGTGATGTGAAAGCTGCACTAGCTCCTCCCGGCCTTGATGGCTGAGGTGCTCCTGGAGGTCGCGAATAATCTATTGGCTTCTTTGGCCCATGATTGGGCCTATTATTTCTTGCCATTGACCGAGTCCATACTGTCGATGAGGCTATTCGGAAGGTCGCAGGAGGTGCTCTTAATCCCGGCGTTTGCAAAGAGCGGATGACTGCTCTTGACAACATGGTGAAGAAGGATATGAAACAATAGCAGGTAGCTTCAATAAAGAAGTTACGCTGAACGGAATGGCATCTGGCCTGTCTGGGAGCTTCCTGAAGCTTCACATGAGCTCATACCAGAAATATTTCTGAGGATGGGGCGCTAGTATCAAAAAGGCTAGAGGCTCAATTCGTCTCTGTCGGCTGCCGTAGTCGGAAGAAATCCTATATATACGGGAATCGTTCTGTGCGGGGAAACAGCAAAGTTGACAGAAAGGGAGAATGACTCGAACGCTTTATTATACACCTATGGCACACAGAGCTGAACCCCCTTTCGAGATAAACATGGCTTATTCAAGAATTGGGTGCTAGGCGACCGTGCTCCTGTAGCACGGTCGACAAGAGCAACTTGATCCCGTTATACCTCGACATTCACAGTCCCTCCAACCCTCTCCTCAGCCTCCATTGGCAGATGCTTCATAGTTACAATCATATCCATTATTCACACCGCCTCCCTCGAGCCCCTACCGTCCCATAACTTGCCTCCGCATTCGGTAGCTGAGCACGAAACCTCCCACTTTGCTCGCCACGAAGGCCAAGATGCGAACGTCAAAACTCATAATGACCAAAAGGACAAATCGAAAAGTTGCAGTAGTTCCACAGCTCGCTGAGAGCATTAGTACGAGACCGCATTCCTCTGCCTACCCCTCGGCGTACCCATCTGAAGCTGAAGATGAAGTCGTCGCCACCACTCAAAATCATGGCAGTTTTCCCTTCCTCTCTCTTCCATCTGAGTTGAGGAACAAGATTTACTCGTTGGTTTTCTCTGCCGCTCCTCTTCACGTGGATCTCGACCCTTCGACCTTCAAAATCATCTATCGAGCCCAGATGTTTGCCATCTTCCGTGTCTCACGCCAACTTTACCGCGAAGCCACACACCATTTCTTCAGCACACACACCTTCCGTATCTTCCCTACATATCCAGGCAGATATTTTAAGACTAAGAGGCCTCTGCTAGCACGTCTGCCGGCTCAGTACCGAGAGTCAATCACATCTTTAGAGTTGCGTCTTGGTCCTGGATGGAACAGCCCTCCTCGAGGATGGGTCGTGAACGAAGCATTGGGACTGGCTGACTGCACGAGCGTGCGAGTCTTGAAGGTTTTTGTTGAATGCGACCCTAGTGATGCTTTTTTCAAAGGCTTCCGGAAGAGCGATGGATTTTACGAGGAGTTCTCTGCAAATCTTCTTGATGAGATCATGAAACGAGTTCCCAGTATCAAAGTCGTTGAGTTCGATGCATACCCCTCCGTCAAGAGGGATGGAGATATGATGTTGGGATTGGAGCAAGTCGCCGCCAAGTATGATGGCAAGATCGTTGGTTGGGGTCCAGAGCGGGGTTGGGAGAAAGAGGTAGAGCAAATCTGGCTTGATGCTCTTTTGATTCACGCTGCTACTCCCCAGAAGTTAAGTAGATCCCGTGCTATTCTTGCCTGAAGAGCAACGAATGGTAGCTACCGTAGCATGCGACGTTAGTCAATTTGTCAAGGTTTGCTCGGAAGCGATAGATTGAAATGAATCCTACTCTCTTGCACTTTTCACATGATCTCCTTACAGCCTTTTTCAATACTCTTCTAGCTTATTCAGAGCACGCTCAAATTTTCACACTTTGACTGAGGCATAGGCGCTGGGAGGTAGAAAGGGTCCAAGTTGGTATTTTCTGAACCTGCTTCTTGTTAAAATCCTGGCGAACACCATCACGAGGTACAATCTATGCATGCGGAGCTGGCAAGTTAAGTGTCCAATTATCACGGACGACATAATTCTTTTGTTTACATTCGCTGCATGATTTCTCGTTGCCTTAACCCTATTAATGAGTCGAAGAATCCGTCCCGTTCGTTCCATTCGTTCCATTCGTCCTATTCATTAGTCGTTCTTGCCATGGCAGTGGTTTCGAAGCAGGCTTCACAGGTCCCAGCTCTCCATGTTTCACTCTCAACTCCTTCCAAGCCTCAATATCTCTCTGATCTACAAAATTTCCATGTAGTCCCAAGCGTAGCTTGAATGGTAGGTGGACAATAGCCAATGGTCCGTCAGCCAGGTGCAAGGCGTCGAAAATTAAGATATCGTTGCGCAAGACATCAAGATGGTTCAACAGACACATGAGATAACCATCTCCTTCTTTGTCCGTATTTCGTCTCGGCACGAAGACTGGCTCTTGGAATGTTGTTGTAGGACCAGCCCAGTACACGTCCTTAGTCCCTTCATTCCACGTGAAGTGGCCGATGGCATTGAACAGCCCTCCAGCGGGCGAGCCGCATTTCTCAAAGTCGTACTTCTTAGTGGGGTCGATTTGCAATTGCCAGAAATGGTTGTACTCCTTCGTCGTGTACCTGTCATCGATCCGCGAGAACTCGCCACTGATGCCAAAAAGCCGGGCTGGTTTGACGCGACTATTGGTCTCTGCCTTGGGATCAAAGATCCAGCGGACAGTATCCGAGGTCAATTTGTTCCGCTTTTGGAGACTTTCTCGGGGGGTGTTTTCTGGTGGGAAGAAGAAGAATACGTTGTCGTCAGCTACTGTGAGATCGAAGACAATGTGGCCATCTTCGTTCTCGTAACAGCCGGCAACATGGCCGTGGAAACCTGGATCCGTTAGATACAAGTATCAGAAGAGGATTAGCTGCAGATTTTACCATTTTCTGACCTCAACCACACAATGTCTTCCGGCTTTCCACCTCGTCTAGGTACGATTCCATACCACTGATCTTCATTTGGATCCCAAGCGAAGTGATTCCCACCTTTCTTCATACGCTCGAGTGAGACCTTCAGTGGGGTCAAAGGGAGAACAAGGTAGTTCTCGGAAATACCACAATCATGAATCATTCCACAGAACGGTGCCTTGTACCAAGTCTCCTCGGTCTTGACACCATTCTTGTCAATGGTATATACCACAATATCACATGAACCATCATGCCCATCACCCCCAGCCTGATACCCAAAGCACACCATCTCACCCGTCACCGGATCAATCTTCGGATGCGCAGTAAAAGTCGGTGACACGACCTGGCCATCAAAGTCATAACGGCCAATCGTCTCAAGAGTCGCAGGATCCATAGCAAAAGGCGGCCCATCCTCTTTCATCGCCAACAGCATGCCTCTCCAGAACAGCACATTGGTGTTGGAAACCGTCCTGATTACGCCCTTCACCATCTCGCTATCCGTATACAGATTCCTGTACTTCCCAAACAACGCCTTTCTCGCCTTCGTCTCCGCCTTCAAACGATCAGTCTGCACATACCGATGCGTGAAATCGCAATGGCCATTCTCAAATCTGAATGCGGAGACAGCACCATCACCGCTGAACTGAATATCATCTTCATACATAGGAGGTAATCGGTGATCGGTCTGAACCCGGTAGAAAGTGCCATTGATGTCTTTTGGTATATTGCCCGTGACCTCGAGATCAAAGATGTTGCCTTCGAGTCTGGAAGGTAGATTGAAGCCCTGGAACATACCAGTGGACGGGAATTTAGTTTGGTCACTGGACTTCAGGCCATTGACGTAGTTGGGCTCCTCGGAGTAGTCGCGCTCCTTGAGGGGATTGAAGGCGAAGAGGTGTGCCATTCTGTATCACGTGATTGACTCCCCTTTTCAATTCAAGTAGTGCTTTTCGTGAAGATCTAATAGTCGTAGCTTGGCAATCTCAGCTGTGGGACTCTTATCTTCAGATATTTGTAACTCTGCTCCAATATTTAATCGGCCTCGAGGGCCATAGATACAGTCAGGAACCAGCTCACTCACCTACCTCGGAAGAATGTTGCCGACATAGTCGGCACTTCGACATGGTAGAATACATTGTTTCAACACACGATCGGTCGATTTTCAATGGGCCCTCATTTCTATGCTACATATCTCCCGACGATTGTTCCGCTGTTTCTCCAAGACTCCGAGCGTATCGCGAAACTCCAACCCCGCACTCTCGACTCCTCGTCTAAGTTCCACCCCGGATCTTCACCCACCTTCTTCTACCATCAGTCACAACATAGGGAGAGTAGCTGTACATATTTTCGGAGCATACTCATTTGCTGATGACCGAACTGAAACCCTTCGTCTCCCATCATCCAGCTTCTATCACCATTACCATATTCGGAAAACCCCCTTGACCTCAATATGGCTTCAGATCCCGTGACATACGATATCCCAAAGACCTTCAAGGCTGCTGTATATGGTGGGTGATCTATTAAGGATTCTTGTTCTATTTCATCAGCTAATATCGAATGAATAGACAATCCAGGACACATCAGCACGAAGGTGGAAGAGCTGCCTGTCCCCGAGCCAGGACCTGGGCAGGTGCTCGTCCGCCTGACGGTAAGCTTTGATCTATCTATCTCAAGTTTCTAGACATTATTGACACATATCCAGCATTCAGGCGTCTGCCGCAGTGATCTCAGTATTATGACCTGCGGTTGGGAAGCCCTCCCCTTCCCAGTTCCCAAAGGGCAAATCGGTGGGCACGAGGGCGTGGGCATCGTGCAGAAACTTGGACCAGGCTCAGACGTTGGGACCGTAAAGCTCGGTGATCGAGTAGGGATTAAGTGGGCAGCTGCCATGTGCGGCACCTGCATGCCGTGCCGCAATGGCTTTGATGGCCATTGCACGCAGTTCAAAGTCTCAGGCTATTTCACGCCTGGTACGTTCGCGCAGTATGTGTTGGCGCCAGCGAATTATGTTACCCCTATTCCGGAGGGATTGGAGAGTGCTGATGCGGCGCCGTTGCTGTGTGCTGGGTTGACGAGTTATTCTGCGCTGAGAAAGTGTGGTGCAAAGTCTGGGGAATGGGTTGTGATTTCAGGGGCTGGAGGAGGACTTGGTCACTTAGCTGTGCAGATTGCGGCAAGAGGGATGGCGTATAGGGTTATTGGACTTGATGCTGGATCGAAGGAGGCTCTTGTAAAAGACTGTGGGGCTGAACACTTTCTTGATATCACGAAATACTCATCGGAGGCCCTCGCGGAAGAGATCAGGAAGTTGACGGAGGGGTTAGGGGCTGCTTCTGTAGTAGTTTGTGCAGGTGTGAATGCGGCTTATGCACAGGCACTTGGGATGTTAGCATTCGGAGGGACCATGGTATGCGTGGGCATTCCAGACGGTCAGAGAAAGGAGATTGGCAATTCTTATCCAGCGCATCTTGTTGGGAGCCAAAAGAGGATTGTGGGCAGCAGTATTGGAAATCAGAGGGAAGCCATCGAGGTATTAGCATTGGCTGCGAGAGGAGTTGTAAAGACTCATTATAAGCTTGACAATTTAGAGAATCTAACGACGGTGTTCAAGGATATGGAGGAGAACAAGATGGAGGGAAGAGTGTAAGTCTGGATTGGCTCTGGGGGTAACGAACCGATTACTGACTTGAGCAGGGTTCTTGACTTGAGATAAGCCAGTTCAAATTGGCAGGGCTTTCACGACTAACGAGAGAAGTGGTAGATGCTGTGCTAGAACTGACCGCTGCTCGAGAAACAAGTTTGGGCGGACACACGAATTGATGCGCACTTAGATCCAAACTCCCAGCTTCTCGATGCGAATTATGGAGGCTTGATTCTATCGACTGTGACTGTAAGGTAATTTGTTTTGTGTTCTCAAATTCATGTTTCCACTTCGCACCTGCCTCCTTGCCCACGCACCTTCCGCGACATAAATGGTCACACTTCCTTGCTCAAGGAAAGCGCTGCTCATGTCCTAATTTCCCACTTGTTTTCCAGCAAATTGCTTCTTTCTCTTCCCCTATCTTCTCTCCCTTTTCACCTCCATGTCCCATCTTCTCCGCTCCCAACATCTAACGAAACTTGATTCCAACGAGAGCATCCTCTAAAACTTCAACTTCACATATTCGATTACACTCAACGAAGCAGCAACTCTGATAGTACTAAAGACAAGCAGGTAAGAACATCCTTCCTTGTTTCATCATCAAAACAAACTTCAAACTCCTCACCCATCATCACAATTCCGCATATCCATCGAGATTCCACAGACTTGCCTATTCCCCGTTGCTGCAACCCCCACATCTACCTCGCATATTCTATCTGGTCAATCGGAGTTCCCCAAGGGTGGACTCAACAAACGATTAGCATTCTGGCATGCCAGGTCACAGACAGATATGAGCACGAGCTGTAGGCAAAGGCTCTTGGCACGAGCGGATTAGTCATGGCTGGATCTTCGAGTTTCCTGTTTTCTGATCAAGTGATGGAGCTTCGGGCTTGTTTGATGATGAAGCAGAATAAAAATTTGAAGATACGCTTGCTAACTTGCTATGACATACCAGTAAATGCTTCATAGTACACCCGGTATCCGTGCAGATTCTCTCATGCATTTTCGAGATTTGGGAACAGTCCTCCGAAGAAATCCAAATTCGGCTGCAGACTGTCGCCCACCCCCTGCATCGAAGACATTTCCATGTCCATGTTCATATACAGGTCCATATCCATCAAGAAGGAATCACCAAGATCCCCGCTTCCCTGGAACGCCGCCGTATGGTCGGCATACCCATTGCTGCTGATTTGGAGTCAGTATCGATCAAAAAGGGTTTGGGACAAAGCTCACGGGTCGAATTCCGGCCACAACGTAGCAACAGTGGCTTGCTGTCCGAAATCCAATTTGACGTCTGCATCATTCGACTCTGATTTAAGTCCAAGTTGGGCAAGCCGCATTGGAAGCTCTTGCACAACACTTCTGCAAAAGCCAACTTGCTCCATATTTTCTAGTATGGAGACACACGCCTCAATATCTCGACGAAGTTCTTGAGATTCTGCCCTAGCAAGTCCCAGGGCAAGAATCATAATAACCTTCAGTGTACAGACACAGTCGAATGTGATTAGGCTCGAAATGCTTTGGTCTTTTGACATAGTCTTAAGGACGATTACAGCATTCTTGGCCGCATCGACGCAGATCTCACTGAGCTTTTCAAACCAGGTTCTCTTCGGGTGGTTCAAAGTTGAGTCCTTGATTACCAGGTAAAGCAGGAATGGCTGTGAGAGAAGCATCATGGCATTCCAGTAATTCAAGTGAAGGATTCCGATTGATCGCCTGTGTGTTGGAGCAACGGGAACGCCCCATTTGAGATGAGATGGCATTTCTGCTTGCCACTGTTGAAGTGAGGAGACGTAACTTGTGACTTTTGCGAACGAAATTGTTCTGGAATCCGATGATCGTTCGGGATATATGGTCTGGATGATCTCTCTTTTCAGACGATTAAGTGATGTTGAGACTGAGAGACAACCAAGTGGTGTGTTTGTTCCAGGATTTAATACTTGCTCAGATGGCAATGGAGTCTGAATTCTAAGGCTCCTTTCATCGCTGACACATGGACTTCCGCATCGCGAAGCAATCTCTTGATCCATGATATAGAGAGTCCACCAAATCCTACGATTTAGTTGTTTTGTCACAGGGCTTTGATTCGTTGGGGACTTGTCATGTTGAAGGCCAAGAGAGAATGCAATCTGCATTGCTGTTCCCATATAGAGATACGAGGTGATCCGAAATCTGAAAGTGAGCAGAGCCAAACTCTTGTAGATTGTAAGCATGAAATCTTTGTCATTTAAAAAAAGAACTCACTAGAATTGCAAGAGCCCGGATACTATCAATATCTGCCTCGTCATGTACGGCCGGAACAAGAGCCTTCGCCAAAGCCAGATAATTTCCTGAAGTTTTCATATCCGGTATCCGGCGTGTCTCGGGAGAAATGGAATCCCTTATGAGTGAATTCTGAGAATCCTCGTTCGAAGCTGCCCCAAGTGCAAATATAGCATAGAGAGAGCAAAGCCAGGAACTTGTTGATGTTCCACCTCCCATGACGTATGTATCATCCAGTCTTGCATGGAATTGTTCGATGGGATAGAGCCAGTATATGCAATGAACTTCTTCAAAGAATCGAGCAACGTAATAATCGCAATATTCGCGAGGAGGCAAGTAGGGATGAGTTGGCGAGGTGACTTCGTAGAGGAGTTTACTTCTCTCAGGCTTTTGAGGCGGAAAGCTTTCTTTTGGAGGGACAATGATCTTCGAATCTTCTACTTCGGGACTCGGTTGGTCTTTCATTGTGCATACTGCTGCATTGAAAGCAATTTCAGAGTACGCTCCTACATAACCTAAGCAAGTGTTAGCAATTGGCTATCAGCATGAGAAAGTGATGCGAACGATATTCTCCAAGTGAGTCCTGCATCAAGCACCCCAATTGCTCGTGCAAGTCTCCAATCTCTTCTGTATCCGGCTCCGAGTCATTCTGAACCGCCTCCTCCGAGCCTGGCGAGTCGTCTGTCGCTTTTGAATCACGCCTTTGAGTCTGCTGAGGGTTGGCGGTATCGATTTTGAGATCTTTCGCTATGGCCCTCAAAGCTTCCAGATTGAGATCTTCTTTTTGTAGGAAGTGTCGGAGAATTTGCATGGAGCATCTGTATTCCTCCTCGGAGACATGGTAATATGGTCTTTGTTTTGGCCGAGCGGCCACTCCACACTCGGCACCAATGTGTGCACAATACCTGCAAGGTCCAGGAACTGGAAAACACTTAGCTTTAGTTCTAGAAATTCGTCGTTGGAACCCCAAGGACTCTTCGAACTCAGATCCTCTTATGGTAATATTTGGGGAGACAAACTTGGATCAATGCACTGCCCACCGGTCAGTCGGCTGCTAGAATGGGGGTGAGGCCAAAACCAACTTTAGTCTTCCTGCTCTTACAACGATCGCAGCTCTTAGGCGTGCGAACTTTCTTGACCTTCATTTGATTGCCATTGGCATTTGAAAAGCTGGCCTTTCGGCCGTCTGCCACTCGGTTTTCAGTCATTTCTGAGGTTCATACTTGGTGGAGAGGGAGAAATTGTTAGGATGAAGATCAATAAAATAGTAGATAGTCATGCGCCGTTCTTCAGCTCCATCGTGAGACGCGTCGTCGAGATCCAGGCCAACGGGATTGGGTGGCGGTGGGGCAGAAAAGGATCGGGGAGGAGGAGAAGTGTTGAGGGAGACGCCTTCTGGATGCAAGTGGAATAGCCCCAAAGCGTGCGGGGAAGCTCCCCCTGTCAGTCCCCAGAAGACCTCTGTGGACATCCCCCAGGGGGCTGGTCTAGCACCAATTGGGACTTTAGGGCGGGCGAGCGCGGGGTAACACTTCGGGAGTTCTGAACAGCAGTCAGTGTGAGTTCGGATGAAAATATATCCACAAATCCACACATCCACTTCTGAATAGATAGAACTTTTGGAGTGGTAGAAATTGAAGGTATACGCTGAGTTCGATATCTGTAGCCTTTATGATAACCACCGCTCGCCATATGATCAGCCTGAATCACGCGGAGGACCTGCATAATCTATCTTGCACCCGGTCGAATCCGGCAGCTTCCCCTCATGAATCAATCTTGATAATCACCGACTTTGTTTCTAAGAAATGATCCAAACTGTGGTGTAGGCCTTCCCTCCCCAGTCCAGACCCCTTGTACCCTCCAAACGGCGTGTCCTTTCCTGTGGTCGGACTCGTGCAATTGACGCCCACGGTTCCCGCCTCCAACCCCTTTGCAAATCTCATGGCGCGGTCGATGTTCTTGGTGAAAACTGCAGCGTACAGCCCGTATTCTGTGTTGTTCGCTTTGGCCAAAACTTCCTCCTCAGTCTTGAAGATGTTAATGTTAACAACTGGACCAAACACTTCCTCTCTCATAATCACCGAGTCTTCAGGAGTGTCAGTGAAGATTGTCGGCGGAACAAAATAGCCATCCTCATGTGAATCTGGATTGCCTCCCAAGATCAGCTTCCCATCCTTCTTACCAATCTCGAGATATTTGAGCACGTTTTCGTACTGCACTTTATCTGCTTGCGGACCATGGTTCGTTTCTTGAAGCATGGGATCCCCGACTTTGACGGGCCCGAACTTCTCCTTGAACAGCGCGATGAATTTCTCTGCTATTGTGTCCTGGACGTATACTCGAGAGGTCGCCATGCACGTTTGGCCGCTGTTTGTTTGAACTGAATATTGAGTTGCCTCTGCTGCGGCTTCGAGATCAGCGTCTTCGAACACGATTGCGGGCGATTTTCCACCAAGCTCGAGAAAGACTGGCTTGAGATTGGATTTTGATGATGCTTGCTGGATGAGCCTTCCGGTTCGAGTAGATCCCGTGAAAGATAGTGCTCGAACATCCATGTGATGGCTGATGACTGAGCCAGAGACATTGCCAAATCCCGTGACGACGTTGATGACCCCTGGAGGAAACCCAGCTTCCTTGATGAAATGGCCAATTCTTGCAGACTTTTTGAGGGTCAGTAAATATTATTTCGTGGGATGAGTGAAACTTGCAGCCAAAGGTGCCTTCTCACTACTCTTTAAGACCACTGTGTTGCCAACCGCCAGCGCAGGAGCCGCCTTCTTTGCAAAAAACAGCAAAGGAACATTCCAAGGAATGATAACCCCAACAACACCGTAAGGTTGCCTGAAAGTCAAGTTCACAAAGCCAGGCGTATTCAGACTCGACGTTCCCTGCACATTATACCCAGACTCGGAATAATAATCAAACATCCATGAAAATGCATGTCCATCGATATAAGTAGAGACGGGCTTCCCCATAGATAGCGCTTCAAGCTTGGCTAATTCATCGTTGTGCTCTCGGACCAAGGTTGCCAGTTTCTTGAAGCATGCTGAGCGCTGCTCGACAGTTAGAGCTGCCCATGCAGGCTGTGCTGCTTTTGCCGCTGCGACTGCGCGGTCTACATCTTCTTCCGAAGCTTCGAACACTAGTTTAATTCGTTATTAACCCTTTTCGTAATTTGCAAACATGGATATCATACCTTTAGCAACTACCTCGTGAGTTTTGGGCGACAGTAAACTGAATGTCTTGCCATTTGAAGACTCGACATACTGCGTTCCTCAATTATCAGCAAAGCTTTGACACCAATGAGCAATTTTCACACCTCTCCATTTATAAAAAGCCGAGTTTCAATTTCCTTCGAAGGCTGCGAAGCTTGGTGGCCGTTTGTGGCAGGCATGGTGAGCTAGTGTTTGGAGATCGCCGTCGCTGTCAGGAACGAAGAGTATGAAGCTCTTTAGTGGGAAAGGAAAGTCGAGTTTGACATTGTTGCACATTGTCGAGCGCTGCGACCGAGATATTACCAAGCACGGCTTGGAGGATGGGGTAACGTGAAGCAGTTCATGCAGCCACCAGAAGCTGAACCCAGGTCATGTGATTTGGATGCTCGGGAGAATGAACCCGATGAATCGTTGTAAGATGACTTCGGCAGTGATAAGTGAATAAAAATATCAGAGAACTGAAAGTGTGCCATTCGGGTTTATCAACTCGAGATTTTGCCTTCGGATAGTTGGGTCTTCGTTCATGTGGCTGCACAGCAGATACAAGCTCCCCTGAACTACCGAAGCGGGGTGGAGTATCCATGCACCACAGCATACCTCGTACCTTTCAGAAGCTGGAGCTTAAGCCTTCCTTGGAACTTTCTAGCTCCTGGACCCTTTTCTGTGAAAGTACAAGCCCGATCTCAAATACATCTAGGAGCACCTGGTTGGTGTGAAACAGCATCCACACCACAAAATTGACCTCAAACTTCAGAAATATTAGATTAGAAAGCCAAAATGAAGGGTACTATAGCAATCGAAGAAGCAATCATCGATCCTGCAGGCATCGCCTCTCTCGCACAATGGCACAGTCTCCTGACGCCAGCAGCTGGAACTCACGCAGAGTCAGTAACTCTCACAGCCCACGAGAAGCGTCTCCTAGACATCCACGACTTGCGTCTAAAATCCATGGATGAGCATGGCGTAGAATACATGCTGCTCTCCCTAACCTCACCCGGAGTTCAAGGCGAGCCCGATTCAGTCAAAGCAGAAAAGATTGCGACCGTAGCGAACGACTATCTTGCTGGAGAGTGTAAGAAGAACCCGAAACGATTTGGAGCTATGGCTGCACTCTCCATGCACGACCCGGTGCAAGCAGCGCAGGAGTTAAAGAGATGTGTTAAGGAACTAGGAATGTTTGGGGGCCTGGTCAACGACTTTCAAAGCACGGGTGAAGATGGAGGCGGAAAGGAGTATTTCGACACTAAGAAATATGATCCATTCTGGGCAATGGTGCAGGAGCTCGATGTCCCGATTTACTTCCACCCCAGGTATGCGATCAAGCAGGATTTAGAGCCGGGAACGAAGTATGGAGATCGCAAGCACTTGCTTGGTGCAGCGGTACAGTTTCACTTGGACTTATCGTTCCATTTGTATGCGGTCTGCTCTTCGGGGGTGTTTGATCGTTTCCCCAAGGTTCAGATTGTGGCGGGGCATTTGGGAGAGAAGTGAGTCTCGGCAATGATCTCTGAGAGGAAAGCTAATGCTCTGAAGTATCCCATTCAATCTGTGGCGAGCTTGCCATTGGTATAACCACCCTAACAAGAAGGGATCGAGACCATCGAAGGAGGACTATATGTACTACTTCAAGCACAATGTCTACATCACCACGTCTGGAAATTTTTCTACGCCTGGGTTGAAATTTTGTATCCAAGAACTTGGCGTTGAGAGATGTCTATATGCAATTGGTAAGTCGCCCTCGAGCTTTGCTCGCCTGTTGCTCACTTGCATAGACACACCGTATGAAAATGTGAAGGAAGGGCAAGATTGGTGGAAGACTGTGGACTTGCCAGGGGATCAGAAGGAGATGGTTGAGAGGACGAACGCAATAAGGTTATATAAACTGCCCCTGGAAGAATAGTCCTCTCGAACAGGAATTCGATGAAATCAAATACTATTCGAATGCAATAAGTAAAGGAAGGTGCACATAAAAAGATGACAACACTTGAGCTTCACCCAAGGGCCGACTGTGCTTTTTCTGGGTTCTAAATGCCAGCTTTCGACACCCTGTTCACGTTCACTTGAGATGGGGGCAGCCTTTAGGGAGTCAGTAGCCTGCTACGACCTGACAAGATAGAGGAAGAAGTAAGTATCGAGAATATCATGAAATCCAAAAGCGATGTTGCATGATTTGGTAATCTTATATTCAATTTCAACAACTCTTATCTCCAGACTTCTCACAATTTCTTCACAGTCTCCTCCAATGTCAGAGCTGGCAACGCAGTCGAAACATCTTTGCCAAATTCTGGTGCTCTCAGGTCATCATCTTTGACCATCTTCCCAGTCACTGGATGTGGATAATGGAACGGAACAACTCTCGTATCAGGCCACAGCATCAACTGCTCGACGATCTCATCTGGACCCAATGGGCTCTCAGGATACACGTTTGTATCAAGCGGAATGAACTCTCCGATCTCCTTGTTGCTCCACCCTCTGCTGAAATCGGCGTGCCAGAACGGGAAGTATTTCAACTTCCAGATCTTCCAAACACCGTTCTCTTTAATGTATTCATTTTCGTAGACACCTCCCTCCCACCATTGGACAAAGCCACGAGGGTGGGTATCTTGGATGCTCTTGTGAGTTCCGGCGCTCATGAGTGCGCGGAAGCGTCCTTTGGCATGGTTTCCATCAGGTGTGATGTCGATAATGTCTTGCATCTGGGCGTGATCTAATAGAAAGCCGTGTACGGGCCCATTGCGCCCCTTCACAAAATGGCCTGCAAATCTGCCGATGTAAAGTCTCCTCACACCCTCTTTGCCTCTGTAGCGGCCTCCAATGAACTCGACGAAGGTATCCGCATTGTCTGCATAAAGGTCGACGACCTGAATCCGAATCAGTAAGGCGAAGGAGTTAATTTATTAATCAATATTCTCACCTCTTGGTAGAGGCACTTGTCTAAATAGTACCCGTACTTAAAGTGCAATTTCTTAATGTCCCCCTCATCTGAAATTCATGCATTAGAATCGAAGAGGTTTGATTGATGTGCTGGACAGGCTCACCAGCTAAACGAGTAACCTCTTTGCTCAAAGACTCAACGAGCTTCTTAAGCTCTGCGACTTCGCTGCCCATTTCGATTTTCGATTTTGGAGTGTGGGGTTGTGGATTCAAGGGTACGCAAATGATGCAGACCAAATCTGGGGTAAGGAGGCATAGTGGCGCTAGGTGATATACCTAAATCCAATTCCAACCGCGAGTATCTTTCCGAGCCAATCCAACAGAATGAATCATTCCGAGAGAATCATGGTTTGTATTTTACTATTTCGGGTCGATTGGAGTGTCGGTTTGATTGAACCGAAAATCTGATTCGCTGCCGATTTGTCGGATTTAATTCATAGTTCGGAACAATTAAATTTCGATTGCGACCTTCAACATAAGCTCGGAGGCGTTCATCCAGCTCTTGCCTTCTTTCTTGTGAGTGGCTGTACCCCACAGGGTTTGCGGAGAATGTACTGTCAGCCAATCCCCGGATTTGGAGAGATGGAGGAAGAGTCAGGCACAACCGAAACTAGTGGATTTCAAGGCAATCGCTAGCTTTCCCCTCGCCCTACCTTACTCTGCTCCCTTCAGGGAACATACTCCCATTTGAACTTGGACAAAAATTATAAAGATTTTCAGACCGAGAGCCATGCAACTATCAAGAAAACCATGTCTTTCTCTTGAAACATTGAGCGGTTTGACTGTAGCCCCTATAAGAGCACAGCAGCAATTCCATGGCTAGAGAAAGAAATCGAAACAAGAAATGGAGAGTTCTCTTCAAGACAGACGAAGCTTAATGAACCCACTACCAATGCAACTGTTGGACTAAAGCGACTTTCACTAAATCTGAGCACTAACATTGCAAAACTGATGCCTTCTGTCATGATTCTGTCTACCGCCTTGAGATATGATCAGAGTAGAGGTACCAATATTGTACAAACTCGTCATCTAGTATGTCACGATACAGAAAGATCAGGAAGGCGATATCGAGTAGCTAATCATAGGAGAAAGCGCAACAAATAACAGGAACATTGAAGGAAAAGCTCAGAGCGTCAGAAGAGAATCATAACACTGCAGCGCAGAGACATACGTACGACTTGAGAGAATCATTGTCTGCTAGCATCGTCACTGGAGTGCTGATATATTTGGCTGGTCCAGACTATAATTTTTGGCAAAGGTTTAAGTCGACATTCTGAGTTCCTGAGCGGCCTTATCGATTTACCGACCAAAGACTCGAAAGCGTACTCAATTGAGAAAGGTTCTTTGACTTTGGAAGACTCCAACACTGATATGTTGTCTCTTTCCTGGGCCCGAAATCGAGATATGTTTTCTGAATCGACATTGAAGGGGAGTCATCACTGCGTGGTGCCATCCGCGCTTCAGGATATTTTACTAGGTAGCTCATTGCAAGGCAAAGAAGGAACTGAACACAGGTGCAGCTCTCAAGCCTCGAAGCCTTGCAGAAATTTCACATTACAAGTGTCGGTATGAGGAGACGAAGGAACGAACGAATAATGAAGATTGAGCGATTAGGATAGAGGCAAGGGCTCGGCCCGTCGAGGGGGCACTAGCGCCTTGGCACCAGTGACGCGCACGTGATTACGTGACCCCAACCTCCTTACACTCCCCTCCCGCAAGCAACCGACTTGCTTCAACTGGCTCCTCTTCTCTTCTATCACCAGCAAAAGAAGCCATCTGAGTCGTGCAATCTCTCCTCAGGAGCTCTGTGATATCTTCGACCTCACCTTTGCCAGGCTCGCCAAGACAGCCCTTTGGCGTAGCACCTCATCGAGCCAGGGCAGTGAGCGGCGACGAACGTCTTCCTCACAATCGATCATGGCGCAACCGCAGGAGCCGGTAGCTGCTGCTGTTCCGCCAGTCAAGATGGAGCTTCAGTCTATAGAGGATTTCGAAGCCGAAATGGATGCCAGGGACACCGTAAGGGAAGCGGCTGTGAAGGCGACTTTACCAGTGAACCCATACCATCTCCCTAAGAAGCCGAAGCGGACCGTCGATACCGATGCTCTTGAGGCTGAAAAACTGGCTAGAGAAGAGTTGGGAAGCGTGGATTGGATTTCGATACTCAATGGTAAGTGGCATGGTCAGGTCTTTACATTAGCTTATATCATGCAGACTACCGAATGGCAAATCCAGTCGCGACGCCAGGGGCGCAGCCAGCCGGGTTACCAGGGCTTGAATACAAGGAGATTATTCTAACGTCTGGGATCCTTCGCTTTGCCTTCACTGTCAAGATTACAGAGTCTCCTCTGCAATTCGGTGGAGAAACCCCCTCCTTCAGCAACAAAAAGGACGCGAAGCGGTACGCCGCCAAGAAAGCCATCGACTGGTTATCCGAGAACAAGTATATCCGATCCTCTATACATAGCTCTGTGACCTCCATGGCTATTAATGCCGAAGCTCTTGAGGCCGAACAAATAGTTAGAGAGGAGATAGGAGGCGGGAACTGGTTTGGAAAGCTCCTTGGTCTGTTCACCCAGTATCTGATTCTCGTATGATTAACTTATTGTACAGAGTACCGCAATGCACATCCCATCACGGCACAATCTGGCGCTCCACCCACTGGAGCCCCGCCCGGTCTCAATTACGAAGAAGCTGTCTTGAACTTTTCGGGCCTGCTCCGATTTGCCTACACTATCGAAATTGCAGAGTCTTCACAGAAATTTGGCGGCAGTGTCCAGACCTTCTCTAACAAAAAGGATGCCAAACAGTACGCCGCTAAGAAGGCTATCGAATGGCTGATCGCGAATAATCACATGCCCTCAGATGGATCGGTTCGATTTGCGAAGCCCCCTCCCCCAGTTCAATTACAGCCCAAGAAGCGAAAGTCTCTGTCGCCGTCAGATAGCTCGCCGGACGGAACCATCAAATACGCGACTCTCGTCCCTACTCTATGTCACAAGCTCGGTTTCGGTCCTCCAAGATACGAGATCGAGAAGATGGATAATACTGCTTTGTGTAATGGCTATGCTATCTTCCCCGGTAATCCTATTATCGATGGAAAAGTTGGGGAGGTCTTTAACGTGTTCGGGCAGAAGAATACAAAGGAGGAAATCGCCGAGATAGTTTATAGTTTCTTGAAGGACATTGAACGCCAGAGAGAGGGGCAATTGGACATTCAGGGGAATAAAAGGCTGCGTTCGTTCAAGCTAGAAGACTCAGAATAAGGGGAAGTACGAAGGTACAAATGAGCAAGGGGAAAAGGATTATGTTAACGTTAACGGCTGAGTACGATTTATGATTTTGAGGGGCTTCAGGTATTGATTGGAACTTGGATACAGTATCTAGAAGGGAGCAGAGTGAGCACATTTCACGGCCAAATTCAGTCCAACACAAATTTGTCTCCAAGATCCAACTGCCTCACACGTGATGCGCCTCGCTTCTCATCCTGTAAAACCGGCCCTTGTTTCAGGGGCTTAGCCGAGCGGCTACCTGCCTCTACCTAATTTGCTTCTCACCCTCCAGCGCCAATTCTCGTGAAAAATAGGCGCGAAAAACTTAAAAACAAACGCTGATGCATTTCCAACGGTTGAAGGAATGGCCGCGCAAACTGTTGGTGTTTGAACCCGTGAGTGTAGATATATAGTTGAAGTAGGTCTTTGGAGACTTTGGAATGGAAGATGAGACTAAAAGTGCCTGTTCAGAAATTGACCTACAATCTTTCAAATATCATTCATTTAATTTGGTTCCGAGCTTCAAATGTCCTCTAGAGAACTCCCCAAACTGCCCAGCTACTTCGACGCCACTGAACACCCTAGGAAAAGTACCATCCGCCAGATTAAGAAAGCTCATCACCATAAAACTGTTTCGTCCGAAAACCTTATCGAGAATCGTCAATCAGTGACCCACGAGTCAGTTCTTCTCATAACTATGGGGACGGATATGTATCCTCGTCGATGGCGGAAATCGAGAAGGACATCCTCAGCTCTCTGGCTTCTGGCAACGAATGCCAACTCCAGCCGTTCTCGCATTACTCATGGTCACCCTCTGTGCTGGCGCAGATGCTGTCATACTGTACAGGTCGGATGGAAAGGAGGTTGGATCGCACTAAACGTATCCAAATACGCCCTGATGAATGACAGGCTTGACAGTTATACAAATCTATACGAAGCCTTTCCTGTGAATGTTTCTGCAGGAGACACTCGCACACCGGACCCTCAAACGGTAGAAATGCAACAGAACTCTAACGTTACAGTATTCCAGTCCAACTACTCATATACAGCCGCAGCTCTCCTAGCCATGATGATTGGATTCGTGGTAGTTATTCCCACTTTTGGTGGTTTCTGGAAAATGGGTCATCGAACCTCACTCAATCCACTTGAAGTCGCGAAAGCATTCGATGCCAGTCTACTTCAGGAGCACAGTTCAAATGTCCCCGCCCATCACTTGACGACGGCAGTAAGAAGCAAAAAGGGCAAATATGGTGAGATAATTGAAGAGTATCAAACCATAGGAGGAAACGGATTGGGTGTGAGACTTCGCGCATCGAGGCTGGGAATCGCAGAACCAAGTCGAGTCAGAACGCCTGAATTTCGTGTTTTGTACAACTAGCTGGGATCACTGGTCTGAAGTGCTGTAATATGTGTGGAAGTATGAGATCATTGTTTTCAAGGCCCATGGGTCATATCCGGATGGAAATGTCTTGCCGCTTCTTGTGCTAGGTGTCGTGGAGCCATCACAGAATACTTGGCATTCTCATTCTCCAACCAGAAGTCATGGATGATTCCTCGTTTCTCTCCACTGCCACTGACCGGTATCTTGCCAGCAATGATTCTTTCAAAAAGTCCTCGTACCTCAACGATCATGGTTTCTGCATCTCCTTCATAAGTGAGATGCCCGCAGCCGACCTTGACTCTGGGCGGAGATTCGTGGCGGAGACCATGCTGGCGTCTCAGCTCCATGTTTTGATGCATTACAAATGAAAGAAGCATATCGAGGGAAGCCATGTATTGGATCCAATTCCCGCCTTCCTCTGGAAAGATTATGGCAGCTTGTGTTGCTGGTAGCCCAGGCACTTGGCCTGCATCATCTGGAAGTTCAGGGATCGGTTTCCAGCGTTTTCGTTCATAAAATGTGTCGCCAACATAGATATGATGCTCATCAAGGTCGTAGAAGGCCAAAGAGTCTGGGGTATGGCCAGGAACATGCAAAAACTGAATGCGGAAAGGGATGCCCGAGAGTGAGAAGTAACTCATATGGCTTGCCCAATGTGCGATCTCGTATTCTGGAGTCGGCACATTTACATACTTGCATAGTGAATGCTGGTCTAGATCCTCCAAAAGAAATGACTTGTTGAAGTCAGAAGCAATGATCGTCGGATTCGTGGAGAGAAACTGAGGAATTCCGAGGATATGGTCATAGTGGCAATGGCTGCAAATGAGAACATACTTCTTTATGCCGTTCGGGTTGAGGCATCGATCTTTGTTCTGAGAAACTGGATATGTTTCCAGGAATTGACGCAAAGATGTCAGGGATGGCTCCTTAGATCGAGGGCTATTACATCCGGTATCGGTCAAGAGAAGATACTGGTCGTAGATCTTGACGTAGATGTAAGGCTGCTCTCCATAAACGTCATCTTCGATGACAAGAAAAGTCGACGCATTCACACGGCGAGTAACAAAGCTTGTGCTTGGTGGCGGGTCACGTTCATCCGTTGATGCCATGTAGTCTGACTCGTCACTCGAGGATCTCGAGTACTCTGAAACGCCGAATCGTTCCTGGACACAATGATCAGCAAACTTCAAAAAGGTCTCGATGCTGAGCACTGCACCAAACATCAAACCAATGTATAGAGCCGACCAGACTAATTGGAGACAAATAACGGAGGTCATCGCGGTATCACCATATCGGCCAAGCGTTGCAAGACGGCTGGCGAGACTAGTCCAACTGACTCTTGGAAGGACAAAGAACATAGCTGCGACCTACAAAGATATCTCGGGCCTTGCGGCTCTGGCTGAGGTGGTCGTGGCAGAGGTGACCCACTAGAAAGTGCGGTCGCAGAAGAGGAGGCCCGGCGCAACGGGAGGCCAACTCAGAACCAAACAACTCTTTCCAAAATGGGCAGCTGAGATGCTGTTGGCTTTGTCAGTCGTCGAAATCGGGTTGCTGTTTTCGAGGTATTGGGAGGGCAGAAAGGTGCAGGCAGGTACAACAGAGCCCAGGCCTAGGGCGAGTACGAGTATATACAAGGAGACGTCACAGCTCCTGTGCTCGAATTCTGCTGGGCTTTGATTGGCTCGGTTGCCGAAGATCTCTCAGCAGTGGTCCGAACTTTACTCCCTCCTTTCACGATCTTCAACCAACCTCATCTTCATCTCCACAGCGGAGAGTTTGAATCGAAACAAAGCACGCGCGTTCGGAGCGAGTGGGTGAGATGATGAGATCAGACTGGACGGTGGAGCGCCCACGGACCGCACCTCGGCCAGACCATCCCAAAGAGCAGATCTGTCGCGTGGACCATCTGGTGTTTCCTTGGCATCTGCATTATTCTCGCGACCTTCGAAACACACGTTGTGCCATGTGCGACGACCTTCTCCTGGCCCCTTCTCGCCTTGTTGGGCCCAGCAACTCATGCCCTCATCGCGCCTCTGCACACCATCCTTCGTCTGAGCTCCGGCTTCCTTCTTTGGGCCTGGAACCCTAGAGTTACCACTGATTTCTGCGACGCTTCCTCTACACTTCGCGAGGAGCCGACCCTTATCTGATGGCAATAATACCCCTCCTGCGCGGTTCTCCACGTTTGGATCGCGCCCCGTCGCATATTGATGCTTCTACCGGTACTCCATCCCGTCCTGGTACCCGTTGGCGCTGGAATATTCAAATCCCGGCGAATGCGACAAGCGCAGGCGGCCAGGTCGCGCAAGTGGTGAGGTAGCCGCTGGCTATGTCCTGCTTTGAGAAGCGTAAGGTTATTCTGAGGTGCGGCGGTCGCGCCTATTGTTGGACGGGCGTCAAGACTCGCGCCACAGCTCGCGCTCCTCGCCCAACCGTTAGATGGTGCGAGCTTTGACTGGAACCCGGATTATCGCTGGCGCAAGCATCTGCATCTCATCTTTCTGGAACCTGCAAGCTTTGACTGGCTACGGTTTGATGTAGATCCAGTCTGACAGGTTCTGGTGGTGCGGCCCCTGACGACCCCACGAAAGCCGAAACTCGACAGGCTCGCTACCCCTGGATCGATAGGACGGCAATCGTCCTTATCGCATTCGTCAGTGATGAGTCGACAACCACCACCAGCTTGGAGAGCCACTCTCGGGGTCTGAGTCTGCGTTTCTTTGTTTCAATGTCTCATAGTTTGAGACCGTTTGCTTCTCCACCCTTCATGATCCTTCTCTCTTTCATCCTTACTGTTCATCAACTTTAATAACCCCATTCACCACTTATTATTGTCTCTATTGTCTGTCTTTGACATGCTCACTGGCATTGTGTCTACCTTTTGAATCATGGACAATAAACATTCCGAACAATGACAATATTCATTGTCCCCAATGAAATCTATTGTTCATAGTTCTTTCTTCATTGTTCACGCCGGACGTCGAGTACCTATTTAATAACTATATCCTGAAGTCGATCTTCTTTTCTATTCCAGCATCTTCACGAGCTTCGAACTCACATCACAAACTTCCGTGCCTCTTTTCGACAAAGATCTAATACAAACTCGAACCTCATTCTTTCAATCAACTCGAACAGCTCGACCTCGCAGGCGAGTCAATACTGATCGTTACACACCCCAAAACTACACAAAAAGAAAACAGCATGACGTCCACCTTCTCCATGCGCGCCAGTCTCGCAGTCATTACGCTGCTGGTATTCTCCACGACAATTCATGCCCACACTTGGGTGGAAGAACTCAACCTCATCGCATCCAATGGCACCTTCGTCGGAAACCCCGGGTACACGCGAGGATGGATCCCGAGAACTGCACCTGGCTGGAGCGACTTTGTTGCGGAAAACAAGCTCCTCGGGAACCTTACCGGCCCCATGTGCAAAGCTCAACAGACGTTGGGAAACTACACTGCTCAATACCCGGCCCTATCTGCTGCTCCAAACGACCAAGTCGCCTTGCGCTACTTGGAGAATGGGCATGTCACCCTTTTCACGGTACAGCAAGGGAAACCGCTGGGAAGAGGGACAGTCTTCATCTACGGCACAACAAAGCCCTCACCCGATGACACTTACCTGAATGTCCATAGAGTATGGAACGCCGCAGGCACTGGAGGGAACGGGAATGGGAAACTGCTCGCCACACGCCCTTTTGACGATGGAAGATGCTATCAGATCAACGATGCTCCACTTTCGACTCAGCGTCAGGCACAATTCAACTACAAATCGGAGGTTTGGTGTCAAGCGGATTTCCAAATACCGGCCGATGCCCCTACCATAGGACTGTACACGGTGTACTGGGTCTGGGAATGGCCATTTCTGTACAGCAATGGAGCGATCCAGAGCAATGAGAGTTACACCTCGTGCATGGACATCTCTATGACCCCGAACGCTGTACCTAATGCTGGTTCATTTGACTCAACTCAGGTCACTGGCAGTGGTGTGATGTCCGCAGGTATCCAAGCCTACTCAACCACCGAGTTCAGCGTCAACCCAACAGCATACCCACAGGTCGCACCCGACAATCCCAACCCAATCCCAGCCCCTCCAGGCGTGGAACCACCATCTCAAGACCCGGCGGCAGCAGCAGCAGCAGCAGCAGCCCCGTCAACCGCGACTTCAGCAGCTGCATCTCCATTGGCGGTGTCTCCAGCAGCAGCACCATCAAGCGTGTCCAACGCAAATGAGGGTGCCAAGATGGTCACCGTGACCGTTACAGAGCCGGCCGTTACAACCGTGACCGTCACCGCGGCTTCCATCGCCACATCTGCAACTCAAAATCAAACCCCAGTCGCCAGCTCAGCTTCCAGCCCAGCTCCCAGCCCCTCAAGCGCCGCCATCGTCGCTGCCGACAAGCCCGCGGTCACTCCGTTCCTTGCTCCCTCAAAGAGATCCGTCTCCGTGCGTGGTCGAGCTGTTTTCGTCTAAACCCCAGACCACTTCAACAAACTCGGAACCAGACGAGATATAGACTGGTTACAGCATAGAATTGGCGTTCGGCATGAAAAATGGGCATTGAACAGGCGTTCGCATGGGTTGCATGGCTTCTTGTACATACATTTGATACTTACGATACCCCAGCTGCTCCTTGATGGAGTAGGCATTACTTATGGCGCACAGGAAAAACACAATACGAAGACTAGAAATATGAAATTGTCAAAAAGAAATATAACGTGCCTTTGCCTTCTGATAAGTGACTTGTGAATAAACTTTTAGGAATCTAAATTAGAAGTGAAACTTACATATCGGATGAACCACTAGCACAGCCTGTTGTAAAGCACAGCCTGTTGTAAAGCACAGCTTGTTGTAAATCACAAGATCTGTGATTCGTACATGTTCCAATGATACCAGGACACGGATAGAGAAACTCTTGCTCTTTTCGCGTGAATATCTCAAGTCCTTGCTACAATTCGAGGTCCCTTGCCCTTGCCCTGACTTTCAACGCACAAAGAACCAGCAGACTATCAGTAAAGAATCAAGACAAGCCTTGAACTACCAAGCTAGCTTTTTGTCACTTGACTCATCCAACGCAATGATTCGAGGGATAAAGAGGAGGACAAAGACACTCGACCATGACTCGCAAGCTCTTCCAGATCGTACTCGTAAACGAAACCATACACTCAAAGAGTCTAGCAGTAAAGAAAAGGAACAAGACACTCGACTGTGATTCGCAAGCTCTTGCAGATAGTACTCATCCACTAACCCAGAGACTCACAGAATCACAGACTCTCGTATACCGGTAGTTCACTCATACCTTGCATCCCAGTCACCGTCTCATCTCCCTTGCGCCTTTTCAGACGATGACAACTTCTCTTGCACGCTGACGGTTGTTTTTCTACCGGTAGAAAACTCTTTCTTTTTTTAACTCGAAAGGCATAGCTTGCGAAGCTTGTTCCCAGGAGACCTGGTGCTGATCCACATGGTAGTGGTGTGGTGTCACGGGAGCTTGTTTCAGGCGAAGCGTTTGATCGCTCGGGACGAGAGACGTTTTTGATGCTTTTGCTTATTCTTTGTCTACGACCTCCTAACATTTTGGTGGTGTTGCTGCGGTGCTCTATATCTCGTAACGCCGGAGTCTCCTAATCCCTTTTCCTCGCTTTTGTCTCGTCTCGCAACCTATACCAAATAGGAGGGAGTAAGGAAGATAGGACAACTACATCTCCCCACACATACTAATAACCACATCCAAATTCGGCGTATCCTTCCCCCGATACCCCGTCTTCGTATTCTCCATCTTCTTCAACACATCCATTCCCTCGACCACCTTGCCAAACACCACGTGCTTCCCATCCAGGAACGGCGTGGGGACGGTGGTGATGAAGAACTGCGAGCCGTTGCCGTTTGGGCCGGCGTTGGCCATGGACAGCAGGCCCGGCTGCGTGTGCTTGATGGTGAAGTTCTCGTCCGCGAACGTCTTGGTGCCGTAGATGCTCGTCGAGCCCGTGCCGTCGCCGTGCAAGAAGTCACCGCCTTGGCACATGAAGTCTTTGATCTATCCGACCTTCTTAGCATCTTCCCATCTTACTTTCTTGTGGAGGGGAGGGGAGAGACGGGGTGGGGTGAGGAGTTGGAAACGTACGATCCGGTGGAATTTACTCCCCTTGTACCCTTGAGGTCGTCCTAGATGGTTCTTCGTCTCTCCTGTGCAGAACTGCCGGAAGTTCTCTGCGGTCTTGGGGACGACATCTGCAAAGAGCTCGAATTTTATGCGGCCTAGTGGCTCTCCTGCTCTTTCCTTTAGCTGCAATTCTGTACAGTTGCAATGTTGAAGATTTTGATATCACGTGATACGTCCTAAAATAGACAGGGGCAGAAATCGAGAGAGGCGGGGGAGGGGCAGGGGATCACCAACCTCCTATCGTGATATCGAAGAAGACCCTGGGATGCTATTAGAATAAGACACCTCGTGACCCAGGGGGGAAGGCACTCACAAGGGGTTTCCTGATGCAGGGAGCTGCGTGGGAGGCATCTTTGCCTTCGTTGCTGTCGCTGTCACGGATCCCGTTCGGGAAATCGGTGTATTGGTGTAAGGCGCGGAAGAGAAGCGATCCGCGGGCGCCCAGTGCGTCTCTAGTCCTCGTTTGATTCCAAACGATCCAAACGTTCCCTTTCCTCTCCAACTAAGAAAGGCAGGAGGGCCCGTGGATGGATTAGCTGCCGGACGGGCACGGGAAGCCGAGGAACGAGGAACTGGCCGTTGACAATTCTGGACGTCGAATGAGGAGCGAGTGTGGAATCAGAGGGGTCGTGAGATGGCTGACGCTGTGCTTGTGATCGCGCGTTTTTCGCTCGTCGAAGCGTCGCTGCTGGAGGGCGATAGGCGCTGGCTGGGATCGACCGCTAGGTACTACGTAGGCTGGCTGTGGAAGGAGGTGGGGTTGGAACTTCAGGAAGAGTTCATGCGGTGCGCCGTTGAGAGAGGGGAAAACGAAAGACAAAGGGCACGAGAAAGCTTGATTTGAGAGGGTTGCGCCCAGTAAGACTGTGAGACCAACCACCTGCAACCATCTGCCCTCCTGAGGTCCGGAGCATTTCGACATCGAATTTTATTCTACGAGAAAGGCTTTTGCTTGCGTGCTCCATGCGGATAGCTGGTTCCAGCGATGCGTACAGAGTTCATTTAGATGCACATGCACAAAGTGCTGGGTACGAGGCTTGTTTCTGTGGAGGGATATATTAATAGCGGTGCATGAATGTGAGGCCGGATAATTCAGGTATGAGGTGAAGTGTGCACGGCCGTTGGTGAAGATTGAAGGAGCATCAGCAAAGTTACAAACACGGAGAGCACAAACGGGGCCTGCTTCTTCAATGCAAAGCTGGAGTGGAAAGGTGAGGTTATTCAAGGTTAAATAGAGGCATGATTCGTGCGTTTCTCCTCCGCGGCGTGAATGCACCAGTCCCTGCAGCAAGGCTCCCGCATCGGCGCTTCTCTGAGCGCTGAGCACGAAGGCTGGAGTGGAGTTGTGATACTCGATGCATGCTTCCTTTTGGTCGGACAGAGCAAAACATGGAGAGCGCGTAGCATTAGTGCTGCAACAGTGAATCAAGAATTAGAGAATTGATAGCGAAGAATTAAATCAAATTTGAAGCTGTCATGGATAGGAGGAATTCGATAAGCACCAGCATATTTTTGATGTCACACGCTTCACTTCTGCTGCTGCTGTCTCCGCTCTCTGGGTGGTGAACTTCCCGCTGCGCGAATTCTAGATCTCTCTGTGTGGCTGTCAAATCGTTGTGGGTTGGTGTGAGTGGCCGCCACAGCGTCCAACCCCAAGTGCTGAGGTCCACAGCTGATGCCGTGTCTCCCGCGATGGCTGAGAGTCTGAGACCAAACTTCGAGAGCATCGCCGCCAGAAACAGCGACAGGCCAGTGTTCCATCAGGCCACCCTCACCAGCTGGGCCTACTGGACACCTCGTCGTCGATCTCATAGTTTGTGTTGTTATTGTCATCCGACGACGTTTCTCGCAGTCGAGATATGCATATATATACGCATGCAGTTGTTTTGGCGCAGTGCAGTGAATCCGAGCATCGACGCACAATTTGTGTGGCTGTGAAGTCGAGGCCTCTTTTGGTGTTCTTTGTCCTTGCCCTGCCTTGCTCGCCCCCCCTCGTCTGCCCTGCCGTTGACTCGTTTGACCATTCAGTTCGTTATCCCCGACCCCGTCACACACGCTAGAAACAGCCTCTCGTGCCGCTGCGACTGCACTGCTTTGCTTACTTTCAAGCACTCCTCGCGAGTCCACAACTGCCTCCTCTTTCTCTCGACATCCCCTCACCAGCATCGTCGCCCCCGACCTTGCAATACGGACCCGACTCACCACGACTCGGTCTGTCGCCCCATAAGCACTGACGCCCGGCTCAATCGCAGTCGAATGTGTCCGTCAATTTCCACCTCGACTTTTCCACTCTGTGCCCCCAGGACGAGGCGAGGCCGCTTGGAGCAGATTGATTGATTACGGTTCCCAGCCTGCTGTACTCGAATTAACACGACCTCGCTCACTCAAGTCCCGAAAACGAGTTCTGGACCCAACCACTGTCCGTATTACCCATTGCCCTAGATCCGCAGGATAGTTTCTGCCAGCACGCAAATATGGCGGTCCTCAATCAAATCATGGTTGAGGTGTTTCACGTCTTGGAGCGAGACATGCAGAGGCGAGGCCTCGATGGAACGCAAACCACCACCCAACTTCCCACCGCAACTCCAACCTCTGCGCAGAGTGGTTCCTCAACTATATTGAATGCTCTGGCATCGTCCTCTACCACAGTGCCTTCACCTACAAGTAGTCCGACTGCGGGGAGCGGGCCCACATCTTCTCCACTCCTCTTCTTCGTTGCACTGGGCTTTGGGGTGGTCTTTACGAATTTATGGTCAGTAATAATTGCTCACATCAGTCTGTGAAGTGTCATGGATCTAACCTTCACTCGCAGGATCATCGTCGGAGTGAAGTACTGTTTTCGGTACAATGCTCGCAACCGTGCGATCCGAAATGGCGAAGAAGTCGACCCGATCAATCTTGAGAACATGCCGACCCGGCCACATCGTCGGAGAAGGGAGAAAAAGTTGATGACGATGGACGAGGTGAATGAACGATTCCCGTTAACGAAGTACAAGAATTGGGTTGCCTCTCGTGCGAGAGAAGGATTACCCACTTCTGGTGGTGTTACTGCTCCTCCAAGTCGGGCTGGGAGTATCAGAAATATTGATGCCGCCATGCCAGCGTCTCCAACCGGAACCAAGCATTCTGTCAACACAACAAATACCAGACCAGGAACTGCAGCTTCGGAGGACGCAGCTGGTGAGATCACGATATCGCCTGCTACGAATGCTCTGGGAGGAGATTTCAAAGGTGCAGACGCTACTGAGAAAAGAGTATCATCGCCGACTGTTGAAGAGCACAATGGACTGGAAGAGATTCAAACCACCGCCAGCACTGTCGACAAGCACCCGACAGTTGTCAGCGAACATGACCAGTCCGACGATGAAGATGATCACATTCACACTGCTGTTCCACCAGAGCTGCTCACCAACCCAGGAGACTCATGTGCTATCTGCATTGACACTTTGGAGGAAGATGATGATATCAGAGGATTGACTTGCGGTCACGCCTTCCATGCTGGGTGTTTGGATCCTTGGCTCACCAGTCGTCGTGCATGCTGCCCATTGTGTAAAGCGGATTACTACGTCCCCAAGCCACGTCCTGAGGGCGAGGCTGTTGCTGCTACCGAAGCTGATCGCTCTGGACGAAGAAGAGACCGGGTTAACATGCCTCAATCCCCAGCATCTGCATGGACTGGTATCCGGGGTAGCCCTGGACTTGTCCTGCGTGGTCGATTTGGTGCCGGTGCATTGTATGCTGACCAACACTATGATGGACGTCGTGCACGAAGAGCTCGCCAACAAGCAGCGGCGGCAGCAGCAGCAGCAGAGGCTAGTGGAGCTGTGCAGGAGGGTGCTGGCGCAACAGCCAATACCGAAGCTGCTACACCAAGAAGATGGGTGCCTCATATTTCGAACCCCTTCAGCAATATGAGCAGACCTACCATGCCATCTATTCATCTTCCTGGTCGTAGTCGAGCTGAGGAGACGCCTGCAGTTGGCGATGCCACGACACCTTCCCAACTCGAAGCTGGTGTTGTTCGATGACCGACTATGTTTGCATGAACTCTCTTTCTTAACAATACCCCCGGCTGCCAGATGGTTCTATGAGCATATCTATGGCTCTCATGCCTTGATACCCGTCACAACTACAGTACCAGCCACCAGTCGACGAAATGTACTTGCACCTCACCATATCATCTGTCAATGTACATACACTTCCCATTCGTCGCAACTACCCATCTGTCCCTTTAGCGAACTCCTTTCTTTGATGTTGATTTTAGCAGCGAATGGCTGTTTACTGCGCGTGTTGTATCTGGCGCCTGGGCGTCAGTTTTTTCACTCCTGAAGAGTGAGCAAAGATACCTCCTTACCCAATCGGCAAGCAAGTAGAAGCGTGAAGTGGAACTATGAAGAAGAAATGGCTTGATGAAGAAGGCCGGAATGAGATGCATATGTGTATATGAAGAACACAGCAGAACGGATCGGACCAGATTAGCACGCACATGGAAGAGTTTAGCGGTGCGAAGAGGCATGATCTGTACCATGCATAGCATAAGAATGGCTGAATTTAAGATGATTGTTGTGCATGTTTACATGTGTTTTATATTTTTGTGGATGTGATTTGGTGTGGATTGATGCGCAGTGAGGTGAAGTCAAGCTTAAGATATTAATTTTGTTTCGCATCTAACTAAGTAGATGCTGGACTTCGGAGACCTTTAGTATGTAGTCGTCTTGGCCCCTTCCCAGATTCAAAATCAAGCCAAGCTTTCTGTTAACTGTCTGTTGGAGACAAATAGATTGTCTACCAGACAGGTCTTATGCCAGAGAGTTGTCTGTCAAAGAACATGTCTGCTAGAAAGCATGTCGAGCTCGTCAGCTTGAATTGGGATCTGCTATATATCAGACAACATGTCTGCTGGAGTTGGCTACTAGAAAGTACCATTGCCTCTAGATGCTGATACCCGTAGGTACACAAAGCTGGAGCCACCTGCCAGCCTTCCTCATCCAGGTAGCGGACGCCGAAGCTTCCACTTTTTTCTTCACCAAGACCATCTTGTTCAAACGGATGGCAGGTCCGTTGTCGCTTCCATCACAAGAAGCTCCCCTTCTGGAATCGACTCCCAAAATCCTTCGCCTTAGCCAACATCTCCCTCTTCTCCCCATGTCCCATACGTCCTCCAAGCGCCATATCCTTCTCCCTATCAAAGCCCCTCTTACTTGGGTCATCCTCCTCCTCCTTCGTTCCATCTTTCTCCTTCCTCTCCCTCCTCTCCTCAAACAAGCTCTTCCCCCTCATCTTCTCATTATACTCCCTAATCCTCCTACTCGTCTCCTCATCCTCCCTACTCTCCCCCTCTGGTCTCTCCTTCTTCCCACCTCTCGAACTCGTAGCCACCTCCGCCCGTCCCAACACCTCATCCGCCAGCCGCTGCCTCTTCTGCTCCGGCGTCTCCGTCCAGATGGCACTGATCCCGCTCTTCTCACTCGGCGCCTTGGCCCCCTTCCCGCTCTGGAACTTCCGGTTCTTCAGCTTGGTCGGGTCGACGCGCGAGCTCCAGTCCGAGTCCGTGGGCGGCACGAGCATCCATTCTGCGCGCTGCGGCTTGGCGGACGCTGTGTCTGCTGCGGCGGTTTCGCGCTCTTGTTTTTGGGCGGCGAAGAGAGAGGCTTCTGCTGCTGAGCCGGGTGGGGGAGGGAGTGAGGGGCCGTAGTCGTCGTCTGAGTCTGAGTCCGAGTCTGCTGGGTTGGGAGGGCGTGAGGAGAGGGGTGCGGGCGGTGGTGCGGGACCGAGGATGCGTTTTGGAGGAGGGGAGGCCTTGGAGGTTGGCTTTGAAGGGCCGTAGTCGTCTTCTGGGCTCTCTTCAATGTCTAGCTCTTCTGGATTCTTTGCTTGTGGGGGAGGAGCTGGTCCTAGAACACGTTTCGGGGGAGGGCTGACGGGCCTTGTAGAATTCATAGCCGGGCCTGAAGGTCCATAGTCATCATCCGAGCTGTCGTCGACATCGAGCTCATCTGGGTTCCTGCTTGGAGGTAGAGTAGGTCCTAGAGTTCGTGGAGCTGTGGCAGCTTGAAGTTTGTGCGGTGGAGAATTGGGATGCTCATCGTCGTCAATTGAGCGCTTGCGCTTTACCAGGTGAGGTGGAAGTTCTGGGCCTACAGGCATGGTGAGGTGTGGAGGTTGTGCTTGACTTTGATGTTCCGAAATTGTCGTAGAATCAAAATAGACGTCGTCGTACAGCGGGAATCTCCGCGCGTCACCTGAGAAGGCTGTGCCGTCTTGTTTCCTTCGCGAAGCCAACACGATGATGCCCAGGTGTGTATGTGTATTTTTATGAACGTTTTATGACTGGCCTTGCAAGGAGAAGAAGACTCTTGCAGCCTTGTTCCTCGACTTTGATCCACCCGCCAATAAGCGAGCTCTCTATCAAGAAGGCACCTGGCCAAGCTACCAACACCAACACAGGGACTTTCGAGCTCTTACTGTCTTGCGGAAGAAGGGGACGTACGATATCACGAACCGAGTACTTCGATGGAGTCATTGGAGTGCTGAAATCCGGATAATCTATGAGCCCACGCAACGCGGCGCATCGACGGGATACAGGAGTGAAACCATGAACCGGTCTCGATGAGCTCCTCTGAGGATAACGATAGTGGTGCGGAGGAGGCCACGCTAAACGGGGACGAGATCAATGGAAGGGCTCATACGCCCACACAATCTACCACCACAGGTGGTACAATTCCAGCAGGGGGCATAGCGGAACTGTTGCAGGAGGAGAGAGATGCTGCTCCCACACCTCAGCAACTGGGCAATGGCATCAATCATTACAAGGCTGTGCTACAAGCAGATGATGCTTCTGAAGATGGGTCATTAGAAGCCACACCGCGAAGGGCTGAGAGTCCTATCGATTCCCTACTTTCTGTTCCAGACGATTCTCCCTCAGTCCAGGTAGGCAAGGCTACCAAATGTCTAGGATTCTACTGATTGTACTCATAGGGCTCTGTACTTTCTTCTCCTGGTGGGAGCAGTATCCTCCCCTCAGTGGCCTCTAGGCGCGGCCTCGACAGCCCAACTCCCTCCTTCCGACCCTTTGACAGGCGTTTCCAATCACGCCTCTCATCCCACAACTTGACCCCGCCACGAGCCTCCTCCCCCGCCTTTCTCAGAAGCCATACCCGCAATGCCTCTCTCACCAGCACACTGTTACCGGATTCTGGGGATACCGACACTCCGTCCCCGCCGTGGGAAGTTGTACGATGGACGAAGCTCAAGAAGATGAACGGACAAGCGTTTTCCGAGGTTGGCAAGCGAAACTTTGGCGTGCCGACGTGTATATCAGTCTCTGCTTCTATTGTTATGGGAACCTCGAAGGGAATAATTTTAATTTTTGATTATCATCAAAACCTCAAATCGATCATTGGACCGGGGACGAAGGGTACGTTATTAGCCCCTATTATGATATTATAGTACTCACTGTTATAGCTGTCGAATCTGGTGCTCTTACCTCTATTGCAATATCGGCCGACCATCTCATTGTTGCTGGTGGCCATGCTAATGGGAGCATCTTCACGTGGGAGACTGCAAAGGCTGCACGGCCCTTCCTCCATATTCCAAGTCTTGAGCCTGCGCAGATGATCAATAGGACTGTTGATGGTCATGTTCCAAACGTTGCTATTAGACATCTGGGATTTCTGGGAACTAGGCATACAGCTCTTGTCTCAGCAGACGATCGCGGCATGGCCTTCTCGCACCTTGCAACAAGAGGCACAGGGGCTCTAGGACGAACTGTCAAAACGACACGGATTCTAGGACGATATCCCAATGATCTTGCTACAACAGGAAAGCCCCGGAAGCCGAGCACGGTTCTTGCCTTTGCCCCTCTTCCTCTTGGAAACGTTGAGCGAGGGACCGATACAATGGGACTAACTGCCATGCTTACTCCCTACTTGCTCGTAATCGTCTCGACCACTCCTATAGCCCAGACACAACATAAAGCTTCACGTCCAAAAGAAGTCGCTGCTCACAGTGCGCTGAGTGGTTGCCTTGCATGGTTTCCAGCAGTCAAACTGAAGGTCAAGGATCCTAAGACTGGAAGTGATATCTCAAAAGTGAAGCTCGTCTACTGCTGGTCAAATGTCCTGACTGTTCTGGATGTGGACGAAATTGAGTCCACGAATAAAGACAAACCTCCGACCCTCTCCTTCAAACCTCGTAGTCGATGGAAGGCCGAAGAAGCCATTGTCGCAGTGCAGTGGCTTAGTCGATCTGTTCTCACTGTTTTGACTATCACCCAGAGGCTGATAATACTCGAAGACGGCAGCATGCGCATGACTGAAGCGTTTGATCTTGTTCACAAACATATTTACCATCAAGACCTGTTCTCAAAGCAGCTGCATACTCTCGTCGAACAATTGGACGAAGAGGATCCTTCCATGCATGGCGTTGTTGCGGATGCATTCTATATGAGTTTCAAGTCATATAAGAGCAGAATGTTCTTGCTAGGTTTCAATGATGTCTCGATTGGGACATTGTCAAATTGGGCAGATAGACTAATTGCCTTGATGGAAGATGGCGATTATATTGGGGCAATCCAGCTTGCAACTTCTTACTACACTGGAGATGCGGACAAGCTTACGATCGGTCTGCCAGAAGACACTGGCTTGCGTCACTCTATGGTCCAAGATAAGCTTGTGGAGATCATGACGGCCTCTTTGAAATTTGCTTTTGGTCAACGTCAGAAAGAGCCTGCTTCAACAAACGATGATCACCTAAAGGCTTTGGCTGTGGCTTGTTTTGACGCTTGTCTCAGCATCGGAGATATAGACTTCCTCTTTGAAGAAGCGTTCGCATGGTACGAAGACGGAGATTCCGAAGGCATCTTCCTCGAGACGCTCGAGCCTCATATTTTGGAAAAGCGCATCACAATCATACCGCCCATTGTAGTGAAGGCTATGGTAACCCACTTCGTCAGCAAAGGTTTGGAAAGTCGTCTCGAAGAGATGATATGCAACATGGAAACATCAACTCTGGACATAGACCAAGTCACCACCTTATGCAAACAACACAACCTTTACGACGCCCTTATCTACATTTGGAATCAAGCACTTCATGATTATATTACCCCTCTTATCGACCTACTATCGCTTTTGATACCCCTTGTGCAGAACGGAGACTACTTTACGAATGGGAATGCCATGGAAGATCCTATATTCGGGGTCAACGCTTTGAAGATGTTTCCGTACTTGTCGTACACTTTCACTGGCCGAGTGTACCCTACTGGCGAGCTCCTGGCGGAACAGGAAGCTCTGAATGCAAAGGCGGAGCTTTACTGGTTCATCTTCTCGGGAAAGACAATCTCTTGGCCGAGGGGAAGTGGGAAGCCTTTCATAACGCAACCCAACCAGGACCTTGAGCCTTCGTTCCCCTATCTTCGAATGATCCTCAAGTTTGACGCGCCGAGTTTCTTGAGCGCTCTCAACGAGGCTTTCGAGGATTCGTTTCTCAACGACACTCCGGAGCGAGCCGTCAATGGCGGTTCCAACCGCGACATGACCGAGGAACACGTTTTCGGGCTTTCTGTGAATCGACAGTACGTCGTTACAATACTACTAGAAGTCATGAACCCAAGCGAATTTGCAGCAGAGGACACTATCTATCTGGACATGTTCATTGCACGGAACCTACCCAAGTTTCCACAATACCTACTTCTCTCTGGGACTGCTCTACATAAAGTTCTCGCAGGCTTGTGCAATTATCCGGGCGACGATCTAGCCGACGACGCTCAACTGAGCGCTGAATATCTACTCTCTGTTTACCATCCCCCGGACCTCGAGGTTTTGATACCTTTGTTCGAGAAAGCAGGGTTCTACCGTGTTCTCAAGAGCATCTACAAATCAGACAAGCAGTACAACAAGCTCGTGCAAACTTATTTCGAAGACCCGGAGGATCAAGAAGCTGTGTTTGAATGCATAGCTTCCTGCTTACGACCACGCTCTGGGTTGACGAAGCGGCAAGTTCGAGATGTTCATGAGGTTGTTGAAGCACACGCCAGCGATCTAGTTCACCTCGATGCTGTGAGGGCTGCCCAGGCTATCGAGGCATATGTACCATCGTTGCATAAGAAGGTCCTGGATTCAGTGCCAGATGAATCTAAGCTGCAGTACACCTACTTGCACACCATCTTCGAGCCGAAATCGAAAGACGTGGAGGACACTTCTCATCCTTCTCATCCTGAATTCACGGAGAAGTATGTCCAGTTGATGTGCAAATTCGACTCTTCACATGTCGCTGCGTATGTGGAGCTTGTGCAAGCAAGTGATTTGCGTCTCGATAAAGTGTTACCTTACATGGAAGAGAGCGGTGTGATAGATGCAGCTGTTATCCTCATGGCTCGAGAGGGACAGATACGAGAAGCCATGGACCGTCTGGTCAAGCAATTAACAAAATTGGAAAGTGCTTTACTAGGTCTTCTGAGCAGCTCAGCCGAGGACATGCAGTCGATGCACACTGGAGAAGCGATTGAAGACCTACTAGAAGCTTTGCAGAAATACACCAACGTGGGAATCTGGCTTTGTCAAAGCCAGATGAAGACGCAATCGCCGCGTGGAGTCATGTCTCTCGCCCGTCGAAAGTCATCGGCCAAGGCTGAGCTCCTTCCGGAAGAATCGTTATGGCTCGACCTCATCGATGCTACTGTTCAGATTACACGAAAACTATCAGCAAGTTTGAGCGATCTCGAGGCCTCGAAAGCGATAGAATTTGATCACGACAAACTCCTCTCGCAGCTTAGGACTCTTGTCCAGCGTACTTTCACGGCCCTGCTAACTTCAACCTCCACGCCATCTCCTTCTACAACATCTCTTTCCTTCCTTCGCATTCTTCGCGCCTTCCTCACGCGTGCTTCTCTGTCATCTCCCAACCTGAGCGATCTTCGCGCTGTGCTCGCGTCCATTTTTTCAGCTTACGCATATGAAGAATCGATCCTTTCACTCGCCAACCGCTTACTCGAGAAAGATCTCTTTGTCAACGTAAAGAGTGCGACGGAGCTGAGGCAAAGAGGCTGGAGACCTAGAGGCAGTACGTGTGAGGGGTGCGGGAGACGAGTTTGGGGACCTGGCGTTTCCGGAGATGTGTTTGCCAAGTGGGAAGAGAGAGAAGAGCTCGATCTCAAACGAAGGAAAGAACGCAGAGCCGAGATGGCAGGCGGGCAATTGGAACGCGGTAAAGGTCGAGCTCATCAGCGGAATATCAGCAAGGCGAGCATTGCTGGACCTGCAAAACCTAAGGGGAAGAGTGTCCCTAGTGATGCGAATGCGGATGCCGAGGATGAGGAAGGTGTTCAGGGAGAGGAGGGGTTGAGGAAGACACAAGTGGAGTTGGAACCACTTGTCGTGCTGGCTTGCAGACACGTGTATCATCAGAGTTGCTTGGAGGCTGTGCAGCCTGCTGATGAGAGTGCCTCTCCCGATGGGAGGGAGTTCAGGTGTCCGATAGATGGATAGGGGATTTTATATACCAAATTTACTATGTTCATAACACCTCTGGTTGTCCGGCTAGGATAGCGGTTTATCTAGAACATGGAGCAAAGCAAGAATGCAACGGAGAAATTGTAAGTGTTTGTCGGCCTCGGGTGGCATGATATGTATGATGTCAAGTGACAAGAGCATCAACATTCTTTTCAGTCTGGAACGTCCTCATGTCTCTCTTCTCAGCTCGAGTGTCATCCCCAAGAGGCACGGTACGACCAGGCAGCTCAATCTGAATTTAATGTTTACATAGTCTCAACACGGCCCTCCACTTGTGCTTGGATTTATTTACCCCATGAGGAGGTTCACCAGTTGTACAAACCTTCAGTTGAGATTCGCAAGATGGCAGGACGGATGCTGAGGACAAAAGAACACCTTCTCGGCCACAAAAGCTTCGCTCATGTGTTGCTTGGGTTCGTCCAGCGCGTCGCTCTTGTTGTTCAGCGATCTTGTCGGCAGGTAGGAACACGGGAGAACATGAGGTCAAGCAATATTTTTGGTAACAAGACATTGACATCTCTACACCTTCTGAGGTTGTGATTTGTCTAAACCATCAATGACCAAAGAAAATTATACTCTACAAAACCACCCAAAATAAATCGTCCAAATACGTAGCTCATAACCGGGTATCCACCTAAAGCTTCAATTTCTCCTTAAACCACTTCTCCGCAGTCTCAACCGCCTCCGCAATCTTGTGCGGATTCGTGCCTTGGCCCGTTCTCGTTGGTTCCTTGCCTCCAGATCGGCCACCTACAACTTCTGATACCGCAGCAGACCAATGCTCTGCAGTTACGCCTTTCGAGGAGTGTTCCTATCCAAATTAGAAATACTCGAGGGTGACGGGTCAACTTACAGTGCCAACATAAACACCATGTACAACAGCGCCTTCGTCTTTACTACCACCAAACATATAGACAGTCTTGTCTTTGGCCTTCGACTTGAAATGATTCATGACATCGGCAATCGCACGAGCATTTGCAGAAATCGGCAGTTGGCCGATATAGAACTTGCTATCCTTATTCTCTGCGAAGTGTCCAGTGACATGATCCAAAGCAGTCTTCGACTCGGCCTTTTGCTTCTTCTTCTGCTCATCAAGAAGCTCTTTCTGCACCTTTGCAAATCGTGTCTTTAGATCCTCCTTCGCCAAAGTGGAGATAGTCAGCTGGAGCAGGTCCTGCTGAGTGGCCTTGATTTCCGCCTCCTTCTCGGGACCATGAGGCATCTTCTCGATACTCTCAATCCTCTTGCCGAACTCGAGTGCAAGCCTTTGGGCTTCATGCGCGGCATCACCAGTGTAAGCGATGATTCTTCGAATTCCCTTTGCAATACCGCTCTCTTCCACAATGATGAGATCCTTGATCAGGCCTGTTTGGTCGACGTGAGTTCCACCGCAGAACTCAACGCTAACTTTCATCCAATCAGGATTAGAAGGATTCTCGAGAAGAGTGTCAACATCGACGCCGACAGATACAACACGGACAGGATTGGGATATGTCTCTCCAAACACAGCACGGACACCATGAATACTCTTCGCGACATCCAGATCCACGTCCTTGGCGTAGATCTTGCAATTCTGCTTGATATATGCGTTTGAGGAGTCTTCAATTTTCTTCAGCTCCGGAAGAGTGACTTGAGCCTTGTGTGAGAAATCGAAACGCAGCTTTTCGTGATCAACCAGAGAACCTTTCTGGTTAATATCGTCACCCAGATGCTCTCGCAAGGCATGGTTGAGAATGTGAGTCCCAGTGTGGTTGTTGCGGATTGGTTGTCTGCGGAGCTCATCGTATTCGCATATAACTTCACCCCCTGCTTTCAGGTGGCCGTAATCCAGGTATCCGTTGTGCACAATATATCCACCGTACGCCTGAACATCCAATACCTTAAATTCAGCAACGCCATCAATGATGATCTTGCCAGTATCAAAAATCTGACCACCTTGCTCAGCGTAGAAGTTCGTCTTGTCAAGCAAGATACCGAAGGGCTTGTCCGAAGGAAGACCTTCAGTTGATTTCAGGAAGTCCTTTCCATCGTAAATCAGCTGGATCTTGCCAAGGCTGTCACCCTTGGAGAATTTGGCATCGTCATTGGGCCTCGAGATACCGATCTTGTCGAGTTCCGCAATTTGGTGAACATCCAGCTTGGCGAACGTGTGAGCAGCTTCCTTGACAGACTTGCTAGCCTCACGAGCCTTCTCCTTCGCGATCTCAATCTCAGCATCATCGGTCTCCAGACCTCTCTCTTCAGCCATGATCTTTGTAAGATCCTCGGGAAATCCAAAGGTGTCGTACAACCGCCATACATCAGCGCCAGAAAGCTTCTTCGTATTCGTCTTGATGGCCTGAGCCGCATACTTCTCAAACATCTTCTCACCACGGTCCAACGTTCTCGCAAAAGCTTCTTCCTCTTCGTCTAGGATCTCTTTAACATCTTGCTCTTTCTTAACAATCTCAGGGAATTGTCCACCCATCTGTTGAACAAGAGCAGGAAGAATCTTCGAGAAAAAGCTCCCGATTTCAGCATCGAAGTATTTTCGAGCATATCTGGATCCACGCCGCAGAACTCTCCGAACAACGTAACCTCGACCCTCGTTATTGGGTACACCTCCATCCGAGATAGCGAAGGTTAGAAGTCGAATATGATCAGCAATAACACGATAGGCAGTGTCAATGCCATCCACGTCGTCCTTACCATACTTGTCTGTGTACGGTCTCGCACCTGTGACCTCTTGGATTTTGAGAAACAGGGGGTGGAATACATCGGTGTCGTAGTTAGAAGCCTTGTCCTGCAACACTGACACCAATCTCTCGTATCCCATACCAGTATCCACGTGCTTCGCTGGTAGTGTCTTGAGAGATCTATCCTTCTGGCGGTCGAATTGGATGAAAACGTTGTTCCAGATCTCCAGAACGTTGGGGTCATCCATGTTGACAAGATGAGCAGCATTCCGGCCGCGTCCTATCCTGTCATAATGGACTTCGCTACAGGGTCCACAGGGTCCTTGATCACCCATTTCCCAGAAATTGTCCTTCATATTGCCTGGTAAGATATGGTCTTCTGCAACACCAACTCCCTTCCATAACTCTTTGGCCTCCAGATCTGGTTCTAGACCAGCAGCTTTGTCGCCTTCGAAGTATGTGACATAGAGACGATCAGGATCCAGTCCGTAGACCTTCGTGAGAAGTTCCCAGGACATCTCAATAGCGCCTTGCTTGAAGTAATCCCCAAAGGACCAGTTCCCTAACATTTCGAAAAAAGTCTGACGCACTTGTTAGAGTAGAGGTCAACTGGAGGCAAATCGAGACTTACGTGATGATAGCTATCTTTTCCAACATCGTCAAGATCCTAAGTACATCAGCACGGGCACTTATTCGTCTTTCTGCAAGATCTTCTTACGTTATGCTTTCCTCCCGCACGTATACACTATTTTCCGTCAGTGTGCCCCTCCAATTTCCTAGAGAGAATTGTGTAGTATACCTTCTGCGTATCCACCGCTCTCTTCAGTTGTGCCATATCATCTGTCTTGCCTACTGTCCCCAGGAAAATGGGCTTGAACTGGTTCATACCAGCATTAGTGAACAGCAGGGTTGGATCATTGTGGGGGACCACGGAGGACGAAGGCACTGCAGAAGCCCAATGTTAGCTCAATAACCTCAAAAGAACTCAAATAAGCAATCCAAATGTCTTCCCAGCCTCCCATTTGGCTTGCTCAAGCAATTGGCATCTCTCCAAAAGATATTCTGCTCCCCTTAAAAACTACCCCGCCACGTACCCACAGTATGGCCCTTTCCCTCAAAGAACTCCAGAAAGGTCTTTCTGACCACTGGCGCGGTCCATTTCACCTGTTTACTCGTCATCGTGACAGCTGAGGTTCGAAAGTATCGAATCGTGAAAGTAGTGGTTGTTGTGCGCGTGCTCCGAGGTGATCGCGTCGACTCAGTTTTATAGAATCTTCGAAGGTGACTCAGTCCCAATCTTCTGCCACAACCACACAAATGATTCATCCGCTCTTGATACAGTCCCGATAGGTCCGTCCTACGCGAGAACACTGCGCACAATTGCTTGTCTCGACCGATACTATTCTGCACTCGAGCATACGATTCGGAAGGAGGCTTGGGAGATTTGTTGTGGGAGAGAATAGGTGAGGTGGAGGGATGGAAGATGGATCGCGTGCAACCGACAGGCAGGATCAAGAAAAGGAAGGCTGAGAACCAAGACAATGAACGCTTATCGAAGCGGTTGAGTTTACTCAACCTTGGTCAGTATTTTTTGATTGATCTGTGTATTATTCAATTGTTTGTAGCTGACTAGTTCGCAGAGCGCAATGGTCAAAAGCTCTATGTTCCGGTGGAAACACCCTCGATCAGGGAGGCTGCATCGAAAGCTCCTACAGTGAACAAAGCCCAAGAGGACGATATAATGCATCTCGATGACTCAAAGCACAAAGTCTACATCTACGATCTCGACGCGGAGCTATCAGACAGCGAATCCTCCTCGGACGAAGGAAAGCTCGTCTTCCTTCCCGATATCGAGAAGCATTTGCGAGAAACGCGCATTCCACCTAGGATTCTCGCGAACAACGAGGGCGAATTAGCAGGCAACAATTTGCAATTGGTGCTTTACAATGTTCCTAGCTCGTTAACGGTGCCTGAAGAGCAGGATAGTGTCAGAAGAGCGATTGTTGAAACTAGGGCGAGGGCCCGAGCCAGGCAAGAGCAGAGGCGGGTGCAAGATACCCGAGATGCTCGGACGGAGAACAAGGCGAGCAATGGAAGCTTGGATGCACGGCATTGGTTCCGGGGCATGATCAATGGACAAACATCTACGGCGCCGGAGAATGAGGAATTGATGGACGAAGAGCCTATTGTTGCTCCTGCAGCTCCACCGGAAATACTGGAATATGACCCGGACGCCATGGATTTGGGTTGATAAGAGTTCGAGTATCTAGAGGTTGGCTTCAATAGAGATGATTCTTGCAAAAGTTTCAAATCCTGTTGATTGTGTCTATTCCTGATAGTACATGCCTCCCCTCAGGGTAACTGCTTCTCTTCCACCCAGGATAATGCTCCTTTACTCCGCATTAAAAGGTGTATGCAACTTCAATCATCGCCAACTCGAAATGGTCCATATTTACAATCTGTAGGGGTTGTTGCTCACGGTTGAAGTGCCAGTGTGATTCGCATGGACGACTGGGGCAGGTGGAGGTCCTGGAGGCGCTTCGTACTCTGGGGCTGGTTCGCCAGATTCAGCCGGTCGTCTTGTAGGCTCTGAACGCCATTGCGAAGGGTCGACTTTGCTTGCTCCAGCAGGTGGTTGGTAGTTTGGCGGTTGGCCGTTTGGATCGTACAATGGTGGAGGCATAGGGTTCATGCCATATTGTCCACCTGGTGGCGGGTAGCTGTTGTAGAATACGTGTGGGTTTTGGTATGAGGGATCGTATCTTGCTCGTTGCTGTCTGTTGAGGAGCCACTACATAGTAGAATTAGTTTCCAGACATGCTCGCTCAGCGTTCATGTGATCTTACTCGGTGGTATGCCAGGGGAGGTAAGCCTTTGTTAATTCTTCTCTTTGCATGCCAGTATCCAATTATCATGTACGCAAGAAAAAGCCCCAGGATCCCAAAGAAGATGCTCCAGCGGACAATCTGACCCGTCTACAGGACTGTTAGCTGTGTAATCAAACACGGTGCCTGCCAATACCTACTCGAGTCCACCAAAATGAATCATTTTCGTAGTACACAAATTGAGGATCGGTATTGACGTTTTGTCGCGGAAGGAGGGATGGCATCGTGTCTCGATTGGTGATGGAAATGCACAGGTTTCTGTATTAGATGTAGTCGTGGCCAGCAGAACACCGTCGCAGAGGAAGGTACCGAATCTATGTGGAACTTCAGTTATGGAGATGAGAATGAGGAAAGGACGTGAGTAAAGGCCAAGCTTTCTGGAAATATCAGAGGAAGCTTCGCGTCAATGGTGGCGGTGCAGGGGATCCGAGGCAGGAACTGCAACAACGCTCTTGCTATCCGACGTTTCAGGGAAGGTCGAGGTTGTAACAGATCGCGATAAATGCCCAATCCAGACCAAGCAGATGCCGCGTCGATTGCCGAGACGCCTCGTCTTCAGACAGGATGCAAGATTGGTGCTTTATTTCAACTTCAAGCAGGTTTGTTTTTAGGAATGTGTGAGGCTGGAGTTTTTGATTTGCCAACATGCACTCTCAATGTAAATATCCCCATGCCCCATTGAAACTAGTTTCATCGTCTGGGAGACGAATTTTAGCTTCGGCAGATCTAAAATTGGAAACGAACCCCTGGCTAAGCGAATATTGACCGCGTGAAGTTGATTGAGTAACTTTTCAAGGTGCACCAGGCGGTCTTCAAGCGTAGTCTCTAGCACCCTCTATGTTTTCATTATGGGGATTCAGTTTCTCCTTTTGCAGAGGTGAATTGCTTCCATTGGACTCTTCAAATATGGTTGAAACTTCTGCTTGAGCATCATGTCTAGTCATTTCTGCTGCCTTCCACCTTACAACTCACTCTTGGGCAGCGTCGCAACCTTTTCCTGGAACAACTTCTCAGCTCTTGCCCACACCGGAACATTTCTCCAGTCCTTCAGCTGCAGCAAACTGGGCAGCAAGTCCTTACTGAAAGCCTCACTTGCCTCCCTCGGCAACAAGCTCGGCAAATGATCAATACTAATGATGCTTAGCCTTGGCTCGCCATTGACCTCCACTGGCACAGTTGGCTCATTGAACGTGGTAGCAACTGTATAGATAGGTATCGGGTTGTTCGGGTTGGTGGTATCGGCACTGACGTCGCAGACAACTGACAGCTTGCGGTTGGGAGTATCCAGGCTCTTGAAGTCGACAAAGTTGGGAATCTTAGACATCAAGTAGATGCAGTTGACGAAGATGTCGCTCTCCACAATCTCCGGGAATGGTCCTCCCTTAGCAGTTTCCGCCATATCCCACTTCAAGACGTTCTCGGTCGGGACGCCAGCTCTTAAGCAGAGATCAACGGCACCGCTCCCACATCGTCCTAGAGCACCAATGACCAGTACGCGAGGGTCCTTGCCACTCTTTTCCTTTCCAAGCGCAATAGCTTTCTTCACATCCACAATCAAAGCATCCTCATTAGGATAGCTCGAGACGGATGGGAATGGTTCAGATGCAGGATGTGTAAGTTGCCACGCCCACGTTTCTAGAGCTAGAGCTGCACCAGCAAAGCCAGCGTGGTATCCAAAAGCTGCTACTCGGCGACCTCTGTCATCTGTAAGGAATTCCAAATCGAGGAGGGTTCCACCGCCGCGTGGGAATCGAGACAGGACTTTCTCCCAGCCTCCTTGGTTCTTGTAGCAATGCGCGAATTGGATGTGTACATGCTTAAGCGGAACTAAAGCGATTGTCAAAATGCTTGTACGAGCAACGGCGGGGTTGCAGACTCACATTCTTCAACAGGAAGCTCTTTCAACCCAATAATGATATGATCAGTAGGGGCATCGCGCCATGTGTTTTCCGGCACCAACGTAGCTCCAACGTTCTCAAATTCGCTGTCATCGAATATGCGTTCGGAACTACGTTCAACGTTGACGGTATAACCAGCGTCGATGAGGGCTTTGGCAGTTGTCGGTGTGAGGGCAGAACGGTGTTCGAGAGCCTTGCCCACTGAAGAACGCATTAGCAGCCGCCTCAACATCATGCCAATGGGGTCTTACATTCGGACCGGAGATGTAGAATGGTTCCCGACATGATGATGTGTGTCAACTGAAGCTGATAGTTCAATTGAGAGTTCAATGGCAGATTTTGTTTTCGTCAGAATATTATTGTTTCTTAAATGATCCGGCAGAAAAATGCGGTGACTCACACCGCCCCGGATTGCCCCAAAATTTCTTCAGGGGGTGCCCGACCTCGCCCGTTCTGCTGAGAAATTCCGTCGTGCAGCAAGGGCGTTCCATTCTCACATCCATGTCATCTCAGGGCGAAAAGAATGCCTTGCCAACCTGTTAGTCAATGGGAACTCTTCTCTGTTTGGAGCTCCCGGTCTTAAGTGATCAGATCGAGCAATAGCCAATAAAATTGATTTGCAAAAGAGATAGATTCAGACGAATAGGTTATAAAATGGCTACAGGGCAACAAAACCCCTTCCATCTCTTACTGATTTGTTGTTATTCTATAAAGGTTTTTGCTTCTTCGTCCACTGACCCAAAGTCCATTCTGTTGCGAGTGTAAGACCAACCCCCCTTCCCCCCTCTGCCCCTCCAAAGCCTATTCCAGATGTGCCGCTGCCCCATTCAAGTCACCATCCGACCACCAGCGATGATATTTGCCGCGGGAACTGCTACACTTTATATTAGTATATTTTCTCTCTCTCCAGCTCCCGCATCCTTTGACTTACTCGCGCCGACTGCTTTTGGCAGCGTCACAAGAATAATATATTGTCCATCTAGTCAATTTACTTTTTGAATCTGGATTCTATCTTCCGGGAGTTCACGGACGGTTTGGAGATCAGAATTGAAGGGCATAAATTGGCCACTTGTGGCGTTCAGAGCACGTTTTGCTACTGTTAGCATGGTCGAGGGAGACGAGCCACCGGGTCGGAGAACTGTAAGCATGGCGCGGTTGACTATGGAGCATAAGTACTGTCTCGTTGGACAGAGAAGATGGGAAGGAACGAGTATGGGACGAGCATCTCGGCGTTGATTGTCATAAAGGGATCACTGGTATTGACGATCCACATGTAAGAATTTAAGCAGACAGTGTTTGCGGGTAAGATTCCTGGGTTGATTCCTTGTTTAAGGGCGACGTTCATTGTCATCAACTGATTACTTTGCATGGAGAAGCGCAAGCCGTCGATGAACTCTGCTTGTTGGCTGAAGTAGTATTAGCTTTGGATGGTAAGAAGTCTCCAGCGTGCTTCTAGTCATTACCGCCCAGCGAGGAACGCTCAACAGTGAAAGTACGCGAGATCTACTTACAGTCCCGAACCGCCTGTCACATTCACTGTTCTTGTTGCACCTTGGCCATACTGCACAAAAATGTTGCTTGTGTCAATGGTCTGTCTGCCAACAAGCAAATATTCTCCATCCATCGATGCCATCTTGACAATCCGCGTGTTGTTCTCACTTCGATGAACATTCCGAGTCGAGTCATCAACAACCCAGCTCATCTTGTCAGGGGCGAGAGTTGCAACATATGTATTTGCTTCCTCTACTCCCATCTTCTTAAGCTGGTCTGGTTCGCGAAGTGTCTCGGGGCAGTGCGGTTGCGCAGTACGCACTGCCCCGTATTTTGAAGATATACTAGGCGGTAAGTTCTATCTTAGCGCTTTAACGGTCACTACATAGTACTAATATGCTGACTTGACTTAGTTTAGTAGTGATTTTAGTAGTATCCAAGTTAATAGTACATCTGTCCGACGTAAGGTAATTAGTAGAGGGCTAAATGCCACTATTCAGAGTAGATTAGTGGTAATATCTGTCCGACGATGGAGGGAGAATCGAAGAGAGCTAGCTATCTACTGTAAATACTAGTCGTCGCCCAGTTCTATGTAGTCCCCACTAAAAAAAATAGAATCGTCGGGTGGAAGAGGAACGTTAGGGGAAGGAAGAGAAGAAGAGACCGAAGACGAAGGAGATGACGCTATTATTCGATTCGTAGATAGTAGATTTAGACTTAGACTTCGACTTCGACTTACTAATTAGAAGCTCATAGTAAACGGTAAGTATATCGTTAAATTCTCACTTTAAAGTTGTTAATAACGATTTAGTTTTATCCTTACCCTGCCTCTCCTTAAGTTAGTCTTTTCCTCATAGTTAGTTATTTCCGCGAATTAGTAATAGCTAATTTAGCTAGCTCCTTAATTTAACACATAGAGGCATATGGAGGAGTGGTTTTTAGTCTTAATATAATATATCTTCGTTTTTGAGCATAAGCGATGGCGAGGTTCTATGAGACAGTATTATCGCCTATTAGGCTAATATGAAACACCCCACAAAGTAACGATAGCGTTATATAAGGCCCGGCAGAATCGAGCTTTATCGTCTTTATTAGGGGCAGTGCGCACTGCGTAACCGCACTGCCCTGAGACACTTCGTCTGGTTCGTAGGGAACGTCGATTTTGGCTATGAGGTCGTTCGCAGTCTCGTTCATTTGGATGATGTAGGAATAATTAGAAAGTGCAACGAAAGGCCCTCCCGTGGTACCGGTTATAAACTGAGCAGGAAGTGGTGAGGTGTTCTGTTTGACTACAAGTGTTCTGTTTTTGGGAGAGAAAAGATCGAGGGCAAGGCCGTCTTTGAAATCCTGGTCTGTTCTTTCCATCTGAGGCTGTCAATGAATATTCTGGAGCTATGAGGGGGCAATACTTACAGTGCCCAATACTTGGACGGTGTCTCCAAAAGTTGGTAGCTGTTCGGTTACATTTTGAGCAACTACGGCCTTTGAAAAGCAGCTGGAATATAAAGAATGGCAATAGTTCCAGCAAGAGTAAAGTGAGCCATTCCTGTAGACCAAAGGCCAAGAATACAGTTAAGGGGCGTTAAAGTCGATTACGGAGTCTTATGGGGGGAAAAATGGCCATATCCCATCAAGGAAAGCCGACGATATATATGATAGATGAGATGCCATGTCGCCAATCAAGAATATTTCGGAGAGTCACCTTTAAAACGAGTGACATTCGTTCTCTTAAGCCACAACTTTAAACAGCTGCGCGGGAGATCACCATGGTTCGCTTGCCAAGAATGCAGTAGTGTTTGATCTGATTGTTCATATGGTGCCAAGAAGTGTTTAAGGAGGGCAAGAAACGACGGCGAAACAATCGAGGAAACATTGCGGGGCACGGGCACCTGACTTTAGTTGTAAAAAATTTAAATGAAGCTGGTGACATTTAATCGGATCTCATATAGAAATAAACTTTCCTTGGTTGGAATATTGCTCGACTTGCCAAGAAGGCGGCCAGCGAGTTGTGCTCAAGCCGCGGTTCCAGCGCTTGCTAGATTCGTGCCAGAACTGGACCTTCATGGTCAAATAGTAAGACTGTCCAACAATATACGAGACGGTGCCCAATATTTCCGATGGCCCAACTCACACGCATTGTAATCTAAGAAAACAGCTGGTGGCTGGTGAAGCTTCTTGATCTGCTCGTTGTCCAATCTGAACGGGTGACCCGGGTACAAATTTCTTTTTGATCAAGGGAAGGGTTCACCCAGACCGTAAAATACTAGGATGAAGCTACTACAAATCCACAAGACACAGCAGAAATAAGCCATTTGCTCCACAATCTTGACAATAAGTGATAAATATGCGGTTAGAAAGGAACGCCAAGTGAAAAGAGGGCGAGCTCCCCTTTCCCTACAGTAAGCGAAAAAAATTGGAATGTAAATAGGCTCAAAGGAAGAGATTTCCCCAAACGTCCTCACTTGCCGCAGGCTTATATGGCCTCATGTGAGTGAAAGTATCCTATTGAAATACGGCTAGGATGCGAAACTGTTCCAGACTGAGAGATGATCTGAGTTATGATTTTGGGTTGAAAGGAACTCAATTCAACCATTTCATGGTTTTGACAAGTTAGCAAGCAGATATTGAGACATCCAAGCCCTTAGGAACACCGTGGAAATCCAAGACGCAGCAGAATGACTATTCTTTATTCTACCCTAAGGGACATCTTCGACGTCTGGCCTAACTGTGGGCGTATTGCCAAAGCTCTCAAGTCCTCGATCTGCCATCAGAGGGGCTGCAAATCCATGATTATGTGCATCTACCATCGATTGAGGATCAGCCACAGCGCCATTCGTATCTGCCTTCAACGCAGCATATCGAGCTCCTGCTTGTTTCAGCAATTCCTGCACCTCAGCTTCCCTGACTGCGATATCCTGCTTCTCTTGTTTTGAGTCTTCCAATTGCTTCCGTCGTTTCGCCAATTCCTGCTCCATCGTGCTCAAAGTAGCTTGTAATCGCTCAAGACATTCTGACAAAACTGGCAGCGGTGTAATCTTGGATGGAATTTGGGCGGCGCTGAATTCGGGGTTGTCATTTGGCTTATGAAGGCCGTCCATACCAGCACGAGTTTGAGCAGCTTCATAAGCTGCTCGCCTTTCTGCTTCCGAATCATCTGACTCTTCCCCTGAACTGCCCTCGGCCTGGTGGATCATGTCGGCCATCTCCTTTCGATGCCGTCGCCTTGCTTCTCTTTCTTGCTTCCTTCCCAGTGATACTCGTCCATCCTCTACAAACTCATCGAAACCTTCCCCTAAATCTTCATCTTCTCGGACTAACCTGGTCTCCTTTTCCTTCTTCCGAGGCAACAAGGACAACTGCCGCCGATCATCGTCGATATCATTGAGTGATATAAAATCTTTCTCGTGAGCTAACCGCGCTCTCCTCTCCTTTTTCTCCCTAATTTCCGCCTCGCTTGGTATAGCTGCTGGACTTGATTCGGATTTTTCATCCACATCAACAATCATCGCCCCTTCCAATTCCGAGGCATCCAGCATCTTCTCGTCTTCAACAGCAGGTTGTCGAGCCAATAGATCCTTAGGCGTAGTAGGTGTAGAGCTCTTCAACTCATTCAGATAGTCTTTACTATAGGTAGGCCTGTCCTCGTCATCGTCTGGTACTCTTAGGGGCAGACTTTTCCGCACTGCGTTTCCTTCAATGACACGTCGCCCTAAGGTAGCCTTCTTAGGTGTGAATGCCTCATCCTCTTCAAGCGCTTCCGCTGCATCTCCGGATATGATCTCGCCCGGTCCAAACGATAGCCTTGACGATGCAGGTTTCTTCTTCTTCATTAACGAACTTGATCGCCCAATTGTAGGTTTGTTGACTGGATGACCAGCACTAGCATAACTGCCTCCATTTTCGGTCTCGTCTTGAGGCAGATCATCCAATGCAATACTTTGGCGCAACGAAGACTTTTTGAAAGCTTTCCGGACCGGATTCAAGCTGGACGCGCCTGCTGTAGCTAGATACATGTCGTCAGCTAGCTTCTCACAATCAGCTGGGTTCGTAGCTGCAAATTTGGAGTACTTACGAATGGTCACAGCTGGTGAGGAGTTCTGTTCCACCTTCGCGCCTTCTTCTTCATCGTCTTCGTCCACCTGAATCTTCCTCGCCTTCCGTTTCGATCCAAAAGCCGACTTCATTGTGGTCGTCTTATTTTAAGTCGCGTCTGGCACAATGTTTCAGTTTCCTCTTGCACTCTTGGCAGTTATGGGAGTGAGATCAACAACCTCGAAGGCGTCTCGAAGTTCATGAGAATCTTTATCAGCACGTGACATCTGCGCTAACATCGCGATCAAATATACAATTTCAACAGCCTTCCTTGAAGAGCTCCCACGCACGAACGACAGACCAAACCTACCGTCAAGATGCCTCAAGCTCAGCCAGAGCTAAAGAAGGTACGTACGGCTTTTTTCAACTCCTACAGAAACCCCAGATATCGGGGACTTCGACGCACGCGACAGACCAAGCTGGAGCTCCACGATGGTAAGAGGCCAACGGAGAACAAATGGACTGATATGATATTGCAGTACCTCGACAAAAGGCTCTTTGTGCAACTGAATGGAAGTAGGAAGGTCATCGGTGTCCTGAGAGGTTACGATGTGCGTTTTCTAAATCGGATTTTTGGAGGACATTGGGCTAATGGGAGCAACAGGTTTTCTTGAACATTGTGCTAGATGATGCAGTGGAGGAGAAGGATGGTGGTGAGAAAGTCCGATTGGGGATGGTTGTCAGTCTCGCCCACAGATCCAGAGTACGCAGGGCAACATCTGACATTGAAATAGGTCATTCGAGGAAACTCAGTGGTGATGCTGGAGGCTTTGGAAAGAATAGGTGGTGGTAGAGAAGACAGAGGCTAAGAGAATTATACAACAGGATGACCGCAGAAAGAATGTCTGCTTAGGAGGCAAAAAGTTGCTGCATCTGGATTTATGGCGTTGCGAGGCTTCGACAAATACCAGCTCCGTATGGAAAAGCAAATGGATACGGAATTTCTCCTGGGGAACCCTATACAACGTTCCTCTTCAAAACACCCAAGCTCTATTACTGAAGTCCAAAGGCCCTAGGTCACTTGAATTGCTCCCAATACTTCTCCTCGAAGCCATCCACTAGACTTCCCTCAAACTCCTTGACCCAATTCTTGATTCCTCCTGCCAAAGTAAAGACCTGGACCTCACTCTTCCGTCCGAACTTTGCAACATCATCAATGTAATCCTGCATCCAACCTGCGCATCGTGGTCCTCTGCCATTACTTGAACCTACCGCCCTCTCTCTCATCAGCCTTCTCGTTTCGCTTACCTTACCCCTCACCCTCCCCCCTTGGAAGTGTAACTCACCACAGTAGAAGATCACCTTCTTGAATCCACCCCTCTCCAGCAAATCAAAGAGCGTTTTCCTAGTCTGATAAAAGCTCTGGGCAGGAAGATTCAATGAAGTCTTAATAGTTCCTCCTTCCCAGTCTGTTCTCCGAACGTCCACAAGGAGGAAGGTTCTTGGCGTGGGAGTGAGGTCCATATCGTCGAATAGCGTCATGACAGCGTCGACGCTGATGGTGGGTGGTGTAGAGCGAACGGCAGGCAATGCCGCCCACCATTCTAGGGGTTTCGCTGGTTCTGTCATAATGTCTGAGTTGAATTTGTTTGACTTGAGAACGGCTGAGAGGAGCAACTTTTCTTTTGAGGTGGACGAGCTTGTGATCGCCGGGAAGGCTGCCTTGGGAGTGACTCTTGAATGACGCTGATGTGTAGGGTACCTTCTGAGATGTTTCGGGGCTTTGAGTCATGACCCTGCAGGTACTCTTCAAGAATTTAAGGAGAGTTCTAAGTTTAGCCAATCAAAGAACCAAGTTACTCTTGCTCCGCATATTTGCTGAAGGTGCCGGATGTTGCGCTGAAAGATGGCTTGGGAATTCAAGTTTTGAGTGTCATAAAACTTGGGATAACACTAGTAGCTACTTCAATCGAGCATTGCTCGTGTCTTCATTGGTAAATAACTGCATCTATGAACGAGTCTTATCCTTTTTAGGGCCCTTTTTAACCTTTTTATGTGCCTTCTCTCCCATTTCCTGTTCAAGTATCTCGGCAGCACTTTCACCCGCTTTCCTCTTAGTCTTTGTGCTTTTGACACTCACTACTGGGTTCTTTTGGCCACTCTTTGTTGCACTAAGAACTTGTCTCTCCGCATCTGCCCAGCCTGGAGCTCCTTCCTCAATTTCATATCTGTGATAATATTGGCACGAGGCTCTTGCCAAGACAACGGAGCACTTACTGATCGAGAGGAAGTGCATCAATCAGCTCTCTTTGCTTTTCTCTTAACACTCTTAAGGCTTCGTCGCCGCCCTCTTCGAGTTCCTCCTCCAGACCAGTCTCCAAGGGTACGAATCGAGTGTCAACAATCTCGTCATCTAGAGCACCACTCGCGTCTGCTCGGCTAACTCCTATATCCTCTCTCCTGGGCATATTGGCCTCGTGCGCCCCTGAAACTAAAGCACCAAAGTGAGAACTCATCTTCCGCATGATCTTGATGAACATGGCTAATAACTGAGAAGATGGAAGATTCAGTTCCTGTTCTATCGACGAGAGGTCCTTGCATTGAAGACCAACGGCGAGAAGAATCGACTGTTGAATGCCGGTAAGTTTGATATCTGACTTAAGCTGTCCTGTGAAGTAGGCCGTTGCAAGATCTGGGATCAAATCCAAGATGACATGGTAGTCGAGCATGTTGTTTGCGTATGATTCCAAGCGTTTCAGATCGAACGGAGACATTAACCTGTCAAGCTCGGATTTATTGAAGGATTGGGGTTGAATCGAGCTGTCAAGTTTGGAGCCCATGTTCGCTGATTCATCGATACTGAGAGCTAGAACCGCTGCAAATTCCTTAAATTGATACTTGAGCAACTTCAAGAATCGATTGTGGAAATCCCGAGCAAATGCTCCGAGCCTGAGCAACGTTAGTGAAGGGTTATTCCCAGAGTCCCTGAGTAACTTACCAGGCTATCTCTTCGCTGCTCCCGATGGGACGAATCATAACACATGTGTGCTCTCCTGTGAGTTCATTTGGTGTCTGTCTCAAATAAACAGGAGCAAACGAAGCTCGCTTCCAGAATCTATGCAACGGCTGCGTAAGGCCATAGCTGACACCGACATAATCGAGTTTGCCGGGACGACGCTCCGCAAGCTTAGAAAACAGTGGTGGCATCTTTCGAATATCTCTGACCTTTATGTTGTCGTCGAGCAAGGAAGAATTGGTGAGCTCTGCTTCTGTGACTCTGGTGATACTTTCCTCCACAAAGCCATTGGCATCTTCAGAAAGATTGGCAAACTTGCCTTCGTAGAAGTCTACCAGAAGCTCGAGGGCCTTGCTTCCATATCCCATCTGAATGTAGTCCGGATTAGTTGCTATTCGAACAACGCGTGCGCCAGATAGACCGGCGAACTCTTCGTCTTGAAATTGTTGGCTGACAATCCACGGGATTAGATCCCCAGCAGCTCTTTTGCCTCTACTCAAACTGTTTTTGACACTCTCCCTGCTGATTCGCCCTTCGAGGGCAACCTGAATAACACAGAGTGGCTCAGGTAAATGTTTGCTATCCTCTGTGATCGGTGGAACAAGTACGAAAAGTTGGTGTGCTGGCGCGTCGCTCATTAATTGTAAATCATCTGGTGAGTTCTTGTAGTGACTCGCAACGTAAAGTGCAACCATTTGTTGCAAGAACTTCTCTGAAACTTCGTGAAAAGAAAAAAGGGTATCACGATTGACATTGAGGAGCTGGCACTGGGATGGATCGGGACAACCCTGGAGGGTGTTTAATCTGGATCTAAAATAAATTAGCGTCCTTTCAATGGAAGACTAAGTTCTCTTTCCTAAGGTATAGAAAGAGAATATCGACGATCGCAAGCCAGCACGAGTTTTCACATTGTATTGCAGGGCCAAAAATGTGATAGGTTGCTTACCTGGGTAACGTCGCATCAAGGCAGAGAACAGTGTTCAACCACTTCTCGACAGCATCGCCCTTAGAGTATCGAATGGGTTCAGCGAGAGTTACTTCACGCAGTGAGCGGCCACCAGCAAAGCTGCTATCAGGAATCTTGGCAGCTTTGCCAGTTGAACGGTCGGCCACTTCAGCATCTTCAGTTCCAGTGGGTTTAGCAGATCCTCTCGACTGTTCTCGAAGTTGCTTAATCAACTTGAGAGACAGCGATCGGCCTGTCCCTTCATATCCATTGATTGTAGAAGCCATGAAAACTAAATAGGGGCCCATCAGCTTCCGAACGAGAGGCAGAGGGATTGCAGCTGCTTCATCAATGACCAGCAGTTCTGCTTGACCGAGAACATGAGCATCTTGCGGTCTAATGTACTGGATAGTTTGACGATGCTGGCGGTGAATGTTCACTCGTACAATCGCTTTGTTGAAGTCTGGGTTGGTTGATTGGATGATGGAGTAATCTTCATGATCGAGGTAGTTAAGTGCATCAAATCCTTTGAAGATGAACTCGAAAAGAGTTTTCAAATTCTCTGGGCTTGGAGAAGTGATGAAAATATTGCTGTATCCGTGGGCCACGGCTGCTGCCACTGCAACACCTAGGGCAGCTGATTTCCCTCGTCCTCTTGCGGCAGTAAGCGTTACTGTGCTTCTCAAAGTCTTCTCCGCAATAGCATCGACGAATGTTAAAAGTGCCTTGGCTTGGTCAACGGTTCGTGCTAGAGTCACCAAAGATCCAACTGGCTGTGTGTCTTGCAGAGCTTCCTTCATGTTATCCAACTCTAGCTGTGATGCGCTCTTTGGCTCATCCAAATCTGGAGGAGGCAAAGCCGTCACATTTTTGCCTCCAGATATCGGCAAAACATTGAGCTCATCATCGATCACCAGACACGATTCACACTTACCCAGCGAAAGGATAAACCGTTCGTTGAATCGTGCCGTAACATCGTCGTGTGCTTCTGTCCGATAACGAGAGTGTATGTCCATGGATAAAGTGTAGAGCTGTTTCAAGCTGGTCATTCCCTTCAAGAGGAGTACAACCAGGCCACCTCCCTCTACCGTCTCAATGGTTCTGGCAAGTAAGTTTGGTGTGATGGCCTCAAAGTCCTGCAATATGCACATGCCGTAGGTATTTCCAAGAATCTTCTCTGTCTCCTTGTAGTATACATAACGAATGTTGTGTAGGGAAACGAAGAGTTCGAAAGGATCTTCTGTGTTGGCTTCTCGTATTCCTCGTTTGATTTCCTTCTTGATCTTATTCTCACGCTTCTTTCGGTGACTAGTTCCATGTCAGATTGTGCAAACCTGGAGATATAGGTAATGTCTGACCTTGTAAACCCAAGTAGTTTATTCTTGTAGGCCCATAACACGGATTTGTTTTGCTTCATATCCATACTTGACATGATGTAGTGGAGGTGCACAATGACATCTTTCGATCGGTCCCCGACAACCACGAAGAAGCTTCTCTTCTTTTCTTGGACGCCATTGCGAATCAACGCCGGAATCCGGGAATCGCTGCATTGGAGTCGGTCAGTTTGCACTACAACTAAAAGATGCATCCAACAAATTCAACACCGCATCACCAAAGATCTACTCAGTAGCGCCAATGGGGGGTGTCTTGACGTATCGAAATGCTTTTTGCTACTTCTTTCAATGTAGTTCTGGTGGTTCTCGACGTTGCTTGAGTTTGCCCATTGGAAGGGAGAGAAACAAGAACTTACACAGCCTTTTTCACCATCTTATCTGCTCTCCTCGCTCCTCTTGATTCAAAACCCCCTCGAAGGTGACATGCGCATGCGGAAGTCGTTGGTCGTGTTCTTGCTTCTGGTTGTTTGCGACGAGGTTAGGGAAAAAAAAGTTTATCAATAGCTCCGATTAGGTTAGATCCAACCGATAACCCGCGAGGCTGAACTGAAATATCATTGGCCCATCGTCAGCCTGGCCACTTATTAAACAAGGCACTTCTTGAATGCACGTGTGATACTGTCAACTGAATAGCAGTAATCAAGTAGCTTTTGAAAATACTCATGATTCAGTGAGATCTTGCCATCTGAGAATAGACATCGGCGCCCGAACTCGATGCTCGAACCCAATTTAGAACATGGGCTTTCAAGTGTTCCAAGAGTTTATTATTATTTGTAAAAGTATGCAGTGAAGGCCTGCGACGAAAGCTGCAACAGTAAACCTATTGTAATGACTCAATGACCATAGCAGAAGCTCCGCCACCGCCGTTGCAAATACCAACAACACCGATCTTTGCGTTGTGTTGTCTCAAAACGTTGATCAAGGTAGTAGTGATTCTTGCACCAGAGCATCCGAGTGGATGTCCAATAGCAACTGAACCACCGTTGACATTGACCTTTGCCTCATCTAAACCGAGAAGCTTCACATTTGCCAGAGCAACCACCGAGAAGGCTTCGTTAATCTCGTAGAAGTCAACCTTTGACGCATCAATTCCGGCATGCTTGATAGCTTTCGGAATTGCAAGTGCCGGAGCAGTAGTGAACTTGCTTGGTTTTTGAGCAGCGTCTCCCCAGCCGAGGATCTTAGCCAATGGCTTAAGGCCAAGTTCCTTCAACTTGGCCTCAGAGACGAGAACAAGTGCTGAAGCTCCATCATTCAGAGGAGCAGCATTTGGAGCAGTGACTGTTCCACCATTGGGAAGAAAGGCGGGTCTCATAGCCTTCAGCTTCTCAATATTGAGATTCTTCACTTCGTCGTCCTTCTCGACCTTGATGTTGGGCTTGCCACGACCTCCGCTGACTTCGACTGGCACAATCTCGGTGTTAAAAGTTCCAGCCTCGGTTGCTTTCTGGGCCTTCTGATACGACTTGATGGCATAGTCGTCCTGCTCTTCTCTAGTAATGGTGTGATCAACAGCGCACTCTTCTGCGGCCATACCCATATGCTCCTTTTTGCCATACGCATCTGTCAAGCCATCCTTCAACACGCCGTCAACCAGGGTTTGGTCACCGTATTTTGCCCCGGTTCGAAGATTGGGAAGGTAGTGTGGTGTGTTAGACATAGATTCAGTGCCACCAGCAACAATGATATCGGCATTTCCAGTTATGATAGTTTGGGCACCGAGAATGATTGCCTTCAAGCCGGAAGCGCAAACTTTGTTGACTGTTGTACAGACAGTGGATTCGGACAATCCTCCAGCAATTGCACACTGCCGAGATGGGTTCTGACCAAGACTGGATTAATCAGCACAGTGTCATAGGATATAGGAGACTCCAATCCTACTTCGCAGATAAGACATTGCCGAAGAAAACCTCTTCGACTTGTTCAGGCTTGATTTCTGGCACACGCTCAACAGCAGCTACATGGAACATTTAGTGCTTGCTAACCAAAGCATAAGGATATCCTGTTATCAAGACTGACCTTTGATCGCAATACCGCCCAATTGGGTCGCGCTGAGGCTCGAAAGGGAGCTGTTTCTGTCAGTGTTTACCCGGAGTCGGCAGAAAACATATAGCCACTCACCCCAAGAAAGATCCAATTGGGGTCCTGACGGCCGAGACAATGTACACAGGAGGAGCCATGTTTGACAGTTGGAGTTTGCAGTTTTTCAAGAGAGTCGGTCTGAATGTACGGTAGGAGAAGTAGGGGGAAACAAGGGACGGGAGCTAGAGTAATCAAATTGGCAAAACAACTTTCTGTGAAGCTCAACAAACTTCACCGCTTCCACCCGCGCTAGGCAACTTTGGAAGCACCCCGGCTTCACGAAGAGTTGTTTGCGTCTGCCTAAGTGGCGGAGCAGAAAGGATTACGTGGTGACGGGACGTTGTGACAATTGCAATTGATTGTAACGATTCGAGGGAGCCTCCGATTGACTGAAAATCTCAATGAATCAGAAAGCACCTGTATATTCAGGTGCAAGGCTGAAAGCCAAAGGAGGGGTCCCTTCAGGGGTACAAGGCTGAGCCTGACACGTGACCATGCATCCAGTAGCTTGAACTTTTCTTGAAGCTCGTCGCGAGAAAGTTGACGAAGTCGAAGAAAGTCGCATCTCCAATCCAGAGCTCACGACATTCCTTCCGCCCTTTCGCCCAGTATGGATGACCTCTATGATGAGTACAGCTTCCCCATATTTGATTCTGGAATTCAGAAACTAACTTCCCGGCAGGTTTGGAAACTTCATCGGTGAAGCTGAGGAGTCCGAGGACGATAGCCAACATGGCGTTGACGCTGGCGCCTATGTGTACGATGATTACCCGGAGGAGGCGCCCGAGGCTACAGGACAAGAGCTAATGGAGATCGATGGTATTTTGGTTGCCGGTGTTACGGTTCAACCAGAGCTGACTCTCCGCCTAGATGAGGGACCGTCGAATGCTGTTGTGCTGCATGAAGACAAACAATACTATCCTACCGCGCAGCAAGTATACGGGGAGGATGTGGAGACCATGGTTCAGGAAGAGGATGCGCAACCTCTCACCCAGCCCATTATTGCTCCTGTGGAACAGAAGAAGTTCACCATCCAAGAAGCGGATCTTCCCCCGGTGTTTTTCGAGAGAAGCTTCATGACGGATCTCATGAATTTCCCAGAACAGATTCGGAATGTTGCGTTTGCAGGACATCTACATCACGGAAAGACAGCACTTATGGATATGTTGGTACTCGAAACACACGACATCACAGATCGATTAGAGAAAAAGACTGGGAAGAAAAGGGATGAGCAATTGAGGTATACGGATGTACACATATTGGAGCGGGAGAGAGGATTATCCATCAAGGCGGCACCCATGAGTCTGGTTCTACAGAGCACGCAAGGAAAATCACATCTCTTCAATATTCTGGACACCCCCGGCCACGTCAACTTTGTGGATGAGGTAGCGTCCGCACTTCGACTTGTTGATGGCGTTGTTCTCGTGGTCGATGTCGTTGAAGGTGTGCAGGTGAACACCGAACAAATCATCAAGCACGCAGTATTGGAAGGCTTACCACTCACGCTGGTGGTGAACAAGATGGATCGATTGATCCTGGAGCTGAAGCTTCCTCCAACGGACGCATATTTCAAACTTAAGCATGTCATTGAAGAAGTCAATACTGTGATTGAAAATACGTTACCCGGGCAAGGCGAAAAGCGAAGGCTCAGTCCTGAAAAGGGCAACGTGCTATTTGCTTGCAGCAATATGGGCTGGTGCTTTACGTTGCAGTCATTTGCCAAGATGTACGCGGACAGCTATCCCCCAAAGACGAAAGGAAGTCCAGGCATCAACGCTCCAGAATTTGCTCGACGACTATGGGGTGATATATTTTACAACCCTAAGAAACGATCTTTCACACGGAAGGCTGTCGAGGAGCGGGCCAAGCGTTCTTTCGTCAACTTCATTCTGGAGCCCATCTACAAGCTGTATTCCCAGACGATCAGTGAAAGTCCCGAGGACCTGAAGGAGACTCTTGCGACCCTCGGCATATCTTTGAAGCCTTCTCAGTACAGGACGGATGCCAAAATACTGCTGAAGCTCGTATGCGAACAGTTTTTCGGGCCTTCAAACGGATTTGTGGACATGGTCGTAGAGCATATTCCGTCGCCAGCTGCGGCTGCTGAAGCCAAGATTGAACGCTATTATACTGGACCTCTGGATACTGGCGTAGCTCGGGCCATGAAAGAATGCGACCAAGATGGTCCTTTGGTCGTTCAGATCTCAAAATTGTTCAACACAAGCGATGCCACCGGCTTCTACTCGTTTGGACGAGTTATGAGTGGAACCGCTCGACCTGGCACCCAAGTCCGAGTGCTCGGCGAAGGCTATTCGATAGATGACGAGGAAGACATGAGTATGGCAACCATATCTGATGTATGGATTGCTGAAACTCGTTACAACATTCCAACCGATGGCGTCCCGGCAGGAAACTGGGTGCTTTTGGGTGGTGTGGACAACTCGATTGTCAAATCGGCCACGTTGGTACCTCCTGTTTTACCGGACAAGGAGGATGCGTACATCTTCAAACCGATTGTACACTTCACCGAGTCCGTCTTCAAAGTCGCCGTGGAGCCTATCAATCCCTCAGAACTTCCCAAGATGTTGGACGGTCTGAGAAAAATCAACAAAAGCTACCCCCTGATAACAACAAAAGTCGAGGAATCTGGGGAACATGTCATCCTGGGGACGGGAGAGCTCTACATGGATTGTGTCCTGCATGATCTTCGTCGGCTGTACGCCGAGATGGAGATCAAGGTCTCAGATCCAGTCACAAGGTTCTGCGAGACTGTGGTTGAGACGTCCGCCATTAAGTGCTATGCCCAAACACCGAATAAAAAGAACAAGATCACCATGGTGGCGGAGCCACTTGACCAAGGCATTGCAGAGGATATCGAGAGTGGCAAAGTTAGTATCAAGAGCCCCACTCGGGTCATCGGAAAGTTCTTCGAAGAGAATTATGGATGGGATCTACTCGCATCGCGAAGCATATGGGCGTTCGGACCGGATGATATGGGACCAAACATCCTACAAGACGATACTTTACCCTCTGAAGTATGTATCTTGGTCTCCCCGCTTTGCATCCCTTCCAATCGGACCGGTTATACTGATTCATCCGTTAGGTGGATAAACGACTACTATTGAGTGTGAAAGATACTATTCGTCAAGGTTTTAGCTGGGCAGCGCGAGAAGGTCCCTTGTGCGAAGAACGTGAGTGGCCCCCACCCTAGTCTTCCCCCCCTCCATCTCAATTTCTGATACACCTGCTGGACGAGCATCGATGAGCGGTGTGAGGTTTGAGATATTTATTTTATCATTGGTCAATAATAAGGCCGATGGAAAATCTGACTGACGACCCTTGCAGCCATCCGGAACACCAAGTTCAAAATCATGGATGTCACATTGGCTCCCGAAGCGATATTCCGGGGTGGCGGCCAAATCATCCCCACATCCCGACGCGCCTGCTATTCGTCGTTTCTGATGGCTTCCCCGCGTCTAATGGAACCAGTTTACGCCTGCTCCATGACTGGGCCAGCGGATTCAGTCACGTCAGTTTATACTGTCCTTGCCCAAAGGAGGGGTCACGTCCTTTCAGATGGCCCAGTTGCCGGGTAAGCGAATTCCTCGATTGCAGGGAACCACTTTACTAATTAGACGCTTAGCACGCCGCTGTACCGCGTGAATGGTTTGATCCCCGTGATAGATTCGTTCGGGTTTGAGACCGATCTCAGAATTCATACCCAAGGAGCCGCCTCTCTGTCTTTGGTCTTCGATAGATGGTCTATCATTCCTGGAGACCCATTAGACAAAGAGGTGATCTTGAGGCCACTGGAGGCAGCAAAAGCCCAGGCAACGGCTCGAGATTTTGTTCTGAAGACAAGGAGGAGAAAAGGTCTCAGCGAGGATGTCTCGGTTGCGAAGTTCCTAGAGCCAGAACTGTTTTCGAGCTTGAAGGAGAGCGGTCTGTTGGACGGTTAAACAAAGGTGCAGCAGATATAGTGGATATGGAGTCTTGGTCGGCATGTTCCGAGTTTCGAGCATTTCTGGCGTTTACCGAGCGTCTATTCAGGGGCTTAAGATAAATGTACATTGAAAAGTGAAATAACTATTGGTTGGAGCCCCAGCATCGTATTGCGAATCTACTGATAGCGAGAGCGTCAACCACGTCATCGGCGAGTGTCACCTTCCTGTGTCTGACTTATTGCCACATTCGCCTCTTGACCCCTTTCCTTGCATTCGGACACGCCGAGCTCACCGAGCATTTGAGCACTTTTTGGTGGCAAAGAGCATAATCATTCATCTTACAGTAGGAGCAATCGGCGATTTAGAAAATTATTTGTGCGTTTCTGGACTTTCAATATTTTATCAGGCTTCCCAAAAAGTGACAGAGGTGAGATTATAAGACGTCCTAGGCCGCGTCATAACTAGCATCTCGCGGTTTAAGATTTGCGGGAAGGGGATGGCTCACACGTGGGATGATTCGATAGCCGGGACCTTGGAGATGAGATGAGATGGACGGGGTGCCGGTGATTAAAATCGATATGTGTCAGGCTTCTTTGGGGATAGGAGTTATGCTTATCTTGAGACTTGTGCGCCGTTTCGTTTCCGGTGCCCGGCGGGCGTTGCAAGGAAAAGGCGTCATCCTCGTTGATAGAATCGTGGGGTTATAGGGCTAGGGTGTGCCCTGTTCGGTGCTTAATGGCCTGAAGAGGGGGGGGCTTCAAGGGGGGCTTCAGGGAATTCTAGGGCCTGGAGGTCCCAGGAGGAGGGGCCGCGCAACATGAGGGTGGTGAGGAGTTGAGAACTCCTTACCAGCAATTTCATAATTCGCCGAACCTCGGTGGGGAAGCAGGGCTTTGAGAAGCATGTGGAGTCGGTCGCCGGGGGTCGGCACTGGCGTGGCCGCATGGATGAGGATGGGAAGACGTGAGTCTGGAGAGTGCAGAAAGTCTTGGGTGTCTTGGGTGTCTCGGCGTATGACCGGTGGCCCGAGGGCTTCCGACTGCCAGGGGGGACAGGGGCAAGTTCCTGTAGGTGGCTCGCACGAGGCTAACCTTTTGAAAACTGGGAGACGAGGTGCACTCCATCGTGGTAGCTAGGAGAGAGGACCTGTCCTGATAAGCTAATCTATTAGTCTCGGCAGCTGGCTGATTCGACTGGGCTTGGGAAAAAGACGTTGAACCCGTCTAAAGTTGCAGCTTTGAGGAGCCTGCGAGGAGTCAGGGGTAAAGGCGGGTGTGGCGATCTCTCGATCGCTGAAGAGTCAAAAAGGATGTGGCCGAGGGTGTGCAGTTCCACGAAGCGTCGAGGAGACGCATGCTGCAAGGGTTCCGGGCTGCTCTGCAGAAGTGCAGATGGATGGCGACTCCCGCAGCCAGGATGCTCCAAGTCGGCAAACCCATGTGGTTAACTTCCTGGGTAGCCCGGCACTAGCACCAAAACGTAAACCGTGATGCTCTTGAGGGAGAAGAAGACACACGCGCGCTTCGATACCTCTGTGATGCATTAATAACGAGGTTATTTACATGGGAGCTACTCGTAGATGTGGTCTGTATCATTCTGTACAGGTCTTCATCATCGTTCGCAAGATGCTCATGAGATTCTCGTTCTCGAGGGCTGCTGCCACCCTTTCTTTATCGCTCAATTGTTTGTTGACCTCATCCGCCTGACTGTGGGTATCTTTTTTTATCTTCACCTCCACCCTGTAGCTTGGGGGTAGAGCTTGTTCCAGACGAACTCGCACTCCAAGTCCAATAACAGTTGCAAGGGAACAATGCGAAACGGTAGGTGTTAACTCCACAAGGACTCGTGAAAGGGCTGCAGGATTGGTCAAGTCGTTCGGAGAAACCAGATGGACATCTTGAAGCTTGACCACCCCAAGAGATTCCAGGGACAAAGGGTCTAGAGAAAACGTGTCAGAGGAGTCAACCCCAGAGATTAAAGGGATGCAAAAGCTTACGTTCAGGATCTGAGATTGGGGCAATAAGGTCTATGAAACATCAGTCGTCAGATCGTCAAAACCGTCCATTCTCTCCAGTTTCGTAGATAAGAACACCAAAACATGCATGACATTCTTGAAACTTGCAAGACATAATAATAGCCACTAGCTACTAAAGATAGCTCAGCAGACAGAAATGTGCAGCTTGCAACCATGTGCAAATCTTTCAACTCAGAAAGCTTACCATAGATTTCCATTTCATCTATCGGCTCCACTGAATCATTCGAATCGGTGTCTGAAGAGTCTGACAAGTCGAACGGGTCGGCCGAGCAGAGTTTCGAACTCAGCATATCCTTGACAGCATGCTGCTTTGAGGATAGCTCTTTGTTCTTGCGCCTTTGCTTGCGTGTGGGGAGTTCGGAAGCACTCAGGATTAGAGGGTTCTCGTTGTCCAAAGCCATGGCGAGGGGCGAGGAATGAGCAGGATGGTGGAGCCGACGCTGTCCGGGAACCTTGCGGTTTCGTTTTTTCGAGGTGAGAGGCCTTGGTTGTGGACTCGTAAGGGTTCTCCTTCGAGCTGAAGCCGTGTTGCTGTGGTGTCGTTGATATTTTGAAGATTGATAGTTTGCGGGCCGAAACCCAAATCTTATCGATAAGCTCGCCCCACCAAATATGTCAATGCCTGAGGCAATAGTCCCACGAGGTAGGCCGGTTGGAATGGCGGGGAGTAGTTTAAATTTTGAATTCATCCTGGCAAGAATGGCTTAAATCAATAGCTCGAAGCTGAAGCCAGCTGCAGCTTGACAGCTTGTTGGTGCTCTCTCAACATGTGTTGCAGGATGTTTGTTACGTTTTGCGATCTTCGCTCAGCCTTTCCTTCAGCCTCGCGCTTGGGTCACATTCTCACGCCCTCGCAGATTTCCTCGTGGAAACTAGGTCCAAGTGGTACAGTAATGACACTGCTGCATCTCAACCCACAGGTGGTCTTCAGGAGGAGCGTGTGAGACATTCCCCCATTCAGCGACGCCCGCAGAGTCGCCAACTACCAAAGCGCCACGCTACGGGATCTGAAGTTCAGACGTTCACCCCCGTACCGATCGAAAAGGAAGGAGTCAGACGGCAGAGACAGATCAGGCTTGCGTTGTCTTGCGCTGGCTTGCGCTAGCATTCCCGCCATCAACTTAAAATCTCGGGCACGGATTTCGTTACATATCGAGTTAGAAAGGGTTCCGACTCTACCGCTCTTGGGGCGATTGATTAAGGGGAAGGGCTGAGCGGCTCGTCCAATCTCTAGGAGGATGTCGAAGTTATGATGATCTACGGCATCTGCTTGCTGGTTTGTTCCCCCGAGCCGAATCTCCTAGCGTACCACGAGGTAACCCGTTTCCCGGTACTGCAGTGTTTGTGGCAAGATTCATGCATGGAAGACGACCCAATCTTCTCTTGGAAAATGGAGAGGCCGGATGGTACGTCTTCTAATTCCCTTCTACGAAGCCTTCCACGAGGCTTAATGGAACAATTCTAAGCAGATTAAAATCCTTGGACTTTCATGCGTTCATACTCCGGCCCCTCGGGGCCAGGCTGGATGGCGGGGTGAGCAAGGCTAAGGCGTCCAAGCAAAGAAGCTTATCAAGCCGTGACACTCAACCGTGAAGCAGACTGCCGCTCGCTTTCGCGCCTGCCGCGACCGCAATTGTGTAACAACCTACGGAAGGTACATGACTCGTAACAGGATCGGCAGGCATGTCTTGCTTGCCCAGTATCCTGGGAGGCGGATGCGGATGCGGAAGGGTGGCTGCGCTGCTGTTCCTTGCTGCGTTCACCTCGGCCGCGGCTCTCGTACCCCTCACTGTTGTGAGTTTCCCGCTAGCTAATTAGCTTTGTTTGCGATGGCGTGGACGCGGTGTCCCAGTCGGGATAGATGCCAGCACCAAAAGACGTTAAACTGTTTCGGGCAGTTCTATGTATCCGAGGCCTTCCAGTCCCCTATTCGGAGCGTAAAAATACGTGATTTGACAGCGGCAGGCTGCTCTTAGATCAAGTAGTGGGCACAGTCTGCTGTAGGCCGTACGACGCCGAGGACGAGTGCAAATCGCGACGACACCCTCTGGGATATACTCATCGAATTCGTTTCACTTCAGCCTCAATCTGGCTACGGATATAATTATAGAACTTGAAATTCATCCAGAGATTCCAGACTCCAAACTCAGAGCCCCAACAAGATCGCCCACTCTAAACATCTCAAAATAGCTGACGGCCCCTTTCCACGGACTCCTCATCTGTGGATCGCCTCTCGCTATTCTGCCACGATTCACGAATTTCCACAGATGTTACTTAACACGCAAGAGTATTAATTGCACCAGAGTCTCCAAACGGCATCCTCGGCTGCCCTCACTATATCGAATAGAGATTGCTACACGAACTGCACTCAACTAGCACGTGAAGGCACACTGGAAGACTTTCGCTGCTTCGCAACGTCCCGCTGCCAGTGCCAGTGCAGGGGTATGGGCAATTAGATCCACCGAAGTCCTCATTGTTCGAAGCGAGAAAGAGGGGCATAATAAGACCACTGCTCCCCTTGCCAGGTCGCCCTGGTCTTCCACTAAGTACGACAGGGGAGACGATACCACATCCTTACCAGCACCAGCTAGCTTGCTACTAAGGACTTTCCAGAAATCCACCCCAGACAAACCTGTTGCTCCTTGCGCCCGTTTTTGGGATTCTTCTGTCTCGAAGCTCGATACCTAGCCAGAGCGTCGGCTTCTTCCTCTTGTCTGTCATGCGCTGAGCGCTCCCTGGGAGAACTCGTACTTGCGCGCTCTTGGTTCGACGTATTTTTCCACTGACGCGCATGATTGCCTTCTCATCATCTCAGGAGCAATCAATCTGCCGTTCGCGCGGATAAGCTGGCTGGCGGCTTGAACTTGCAACCCTATTGTGTACTAATGCCTGTGGTACGACCCTACGACCCTCCACGCACCCCGTTCGAAGATAAAGGTATGCCTGCCCTGATCGCCTTAGGCGTTTCTATATCCAAGGGTTTTGTTATTGATTCGTCTGACGACTCGTCCTCGTGGCCCTGCTAAGAACTTGTTCCAGGTCTCGTACCATCACAGCTGGGAAAGCCCTCGGATGATTACCGAGCTCTTAAACGTAAATCATATCCACAACTCCATCCGCCATACCCGCCATTTTTCCTTCTTTACTCGGCCAGCTCACGACCAAAGACGCCATCCTCAGAGTCTTCTGACTCAGGCGCCGTGACCAGCGTCTAGAAATTCGTCTCGGACGTTGGAGATTCCCACCGGGCACAATGGTTGGAGATCAAAGAGTGCTGCTCCCACAAAGCCAAATGCAGAGCTTCACATTTACACCCAATAACTTTGGGCAGAGGGAAAACCAGAAGAGTGCGCTTCCCCTGACGTACCACCAAACAACTTTCTAAATTCTAACTTTGGGATAGACTATGTCTTTGTGGATGAGCACAATAGACATAAGAGGTTGAAGGGTATGTTTCTAAAACAGGACTCAACATGTGTTCAATGTCTAATAAAATCCAGTGATGAGAGCCTGCGAAGGCTGCAGGAGGAGAAAAATAAAGTGTGATGCGGCCACTACCAACACCTGGCCATGTTCAGCATGTATTCGATTGAAACTACATTGCGTGCCCCCAACAGTTAATTACAACGATCGAGAATTTGGTTCAAATCCCCAGGCCTACGAGCCCGAGAGAGTTGGGTATGAAAGTGGAGGAAGTGGCGACGATGAGTATCACCAGCAGGTCGCAATGCAACAGCAAATGGCTGGTCCACACAAGAATGTTCCGCCCATTTACACGCAGCAAGTCGCATATCCAGAAACCGTCGGAGTCTATCAAACCGGATCTTATGGTGAACCCTCTTCTGGTCACACTCAGCACGGCTTGCATTATAACAGCATGCAGACACCAGTCAGTGTCATCGACCATCATCAGCACTACACTCCGCAAGGCGTCTTTCCTACACCACCGCTTCAGCAACAACACTCTTCGCATCCAGAATCTCCCGAGACATATGAGCAGGACCAGTACGGACAGCAAAATTTGGCCGATTTACTTGGCGAGTTGAGGATGAACGAAGCTGGCACTGGTAGGCACCCTAAATCATGTTCCAGAGACCCAAAATCTAACATCCAACAGCTCCCTATCTCAATAACAAGAGCAGAGCAAAAACTTTAGTGGAAGAACCAGCATTCGAGGATATAGATGAGTATAAGCACGTCCTGCCGTCAAACTTGTCAGGTCCAGATCTGAAAGTAAGAATACCGCCAGAGTTGATGCCGGACGAGGAGACTGCCATGCACTACTTTGACATGTACTTTATGAATGTCCATCCGTATGTTCCAGTTATCAACAAAGCCCTTTTCTACCAACAATGGCACACGAATCGAGAAGCAATATCCCCACTCATTCTTGAAGCCATATTCGCTATAGCCGGACGACTGGCCGACGAGCCCGCGCAAGGACAGCAGTGGTTGGCTCTTGCATCAAGTGAGTTCGATAGCTGATACACATGGTTATGAGACTGACAATATGGGCAGAACACGCCGATTCCTTTATGGACGTTCCACGGTTGAGTACCCTTCAAGCAATGCTCATAGTTCTGAAGGCTCGAGAGTCGGCACCAAAGAGAGGTTACTATTTCCGTTCTTGGATGACGGTCGTATCGTGCGTGCAGATGGCAAAGGATCTCGGACTGGATGAGCATTTTGAGGAGCACAAAGCGGGGAGGCCGTGCGGGTCTGAACTTGCCGACTGCATAACCAAAACCCGAATCTGGCAAACCATTTTTGTCTGCGAACTGATGATTGGATCACCCCAAGGTACTGAATCGCCCCTCTCTCTTGTAGCCGGCGGCAACTGACGGTGTGTAGGACGCACGGATCTATCAGTAGACATGGAATCCGTTGATCTTAGTGTACCTCGACCCTCGATGGGAGGTGATGAAGGAGAATTTCACAACACACGCAACTTTACGTATTTCTCCCGAGTCGTTCGGAACGTCAGACGAATGAATAATGTTTATTCGCGGATCAAGAAAAAGAAGGAGTGGGGCATTGATCCGGATTTCGTGCAGTTAAATCCATCTTTTGAGTCATGGATGAACGATCTTCCTGCCGATTTGCAAATAACATTTCCCCCGGATGGATCACCACCCTGGTTACCATCCCACTTCATTGGAAATCTGCATTCATACTACTACCTGAGTATCATCATGCTCCACCGACCTCAACTTACCTTCATGGAGCCAACGAACATAGATGGGGGCTGGAAGCATCATATGATGATCTGTTACTCGTCAGCAAAACTACTATGCAGGCTGCAAGAGGGCATCCTGCAATCCTTTGGCATGACTGGGCTCCTCTGCATGCAGAGAGGTATAAACTTTACGATTTACTGCGTACTAACTTGCACTGTTCTTCATCTGGTATGTATCTATGTGGGGGAATCATGTCATACCCCACTACATTGCTAAACATTAAATAGGTTGCACTCACTTCACCAGATCCAGATCTCAACTCCGATGCCCGCGAATATTTCACTCGCCACATGAGAATACTCGAGAAATGTTCCAGCTCGTGGCCGATGCCTGACATGCAACATCAGATTGATGCACTCCGGGAGGCCTTCTCTGCAGACATCAGGAAACCATTTGTTCTCAAGTCTACTTTTCCATATGGGAGCCCGGGTGCGCCTGTCCATACTTCTCCTCCACGGGGCAATATCCAGTATCGCCAGGGAAGCACACATGGATCGCAAAACTTGGAGCAACAGCATGCCCCACATCAAGTCAGTTATACAGCCCATCCTATTTCACCGCCTATCTCAGCCGGAGGTGTGGACAATAAGAGTGACTCTCCTGCTGTACAGTCACTGGCCATGATGGCCTCGGGTCAAGGTCAACGAGCTACGCAACCCCCCATAACGTCCGGGGTCCCCATGGCTGATCCGTCATCATGGAATCCGTCGAGAATCTTTGAGTAAGCTCTTTCTTGGCCCTTCTCTCTACACAGCACTAATGTATACTCTAGCCAATGGAACACGACTTTTGGTACGAACCCTGCTCAGAGCACATCCGCTCCTCAAGCAACCCCTCTAAAACTAGCCGTTTCAGGTGCTCAAGAAATCCCCACGCTGCCAGAGCTACAGACAATTCCAAATCCAAACGTGCAGCCGGGTTCTCATACTATTCCTCCGCAACAATACTCTGGGGCGCCGATCCCGTCTTTTGTTAGTCCTAGCATGTGGCAAGAATCGGTGGCGAGCGTGTACGAAGGCGGTTTGAAGAGGCATTGGGAATACGAAGAGGGGATTGGGGCGAAACGGCCGCGATGAATGAACGAATGAACGGACGGACGGACGAGCGAATGAGACGACGAGTTATGATGACGACGGAAATCCGCCGTATGGGCGCTAGGAATTATCAGCAAGGCGTGATGGAGCAAGAGATTTCTCATCCTGAATGTTTCATGAAAACGTTGAGCCATCTCGTGCGAAGTCACTACCAAGGTGCTCTACAAAATTCGGTTCGAGCTGGAAATTACTGTGTTGGGGGATTTCAGCACACGGAAATGGTGTGCATGGAGATCAATGGAAAGTTTGTATATGGAGAGCATTTTCGGGACGGCGCTGGATGTGGACAATTGCCCGGAATCATTTTGGCATCTTCTGGAGGGGAAATATGGGGCTCGCTTATTTTCTCCATGGTCGGTTATTTGCGACCAAGTATCGAACACATCGCATTGCATCATCTGGCTTTAGGACAAGGCTAATATCTGTTGCTCGTGTCGACCCCAAGCGAGTACGCATTGCCTAAAAGTTCCACGTCTTCTGGAACATTCATTGTAAGATTACTTTCTAGGTACATACTTGTACATTACAAAACATATGGGACCATGGCCTCATTACCGAGTCATCTCAGGACTCTTTCAAAAATTCGTGTTCACTCCATCCCATACGCTTCACTTGAATCTGCATACTCTCAAGCACCCTTTCCTTCACTGTTTTCTTCGAGCCACCACCTCCGTCTCGCACCTCAGTTCCCACAAACGCTCCGTGCGTGCTCGAAAATTCGTATTTCCTTAGGACTTTCCACATCCCGGCAATCTCGTCCGCAGAGAGAGGAACCATGTTCGGAATACTCCACATAAAACTATAAGTATTCATCCCCTCGGGTCTGGCATTCTCACTGCCAGCAGGTCCCTTACTCCAATCCCCTAAGCCGGCTGGGATAGTCACCAGCGTATCAGCAACCAGCAATCTCTCATACGCCAAAACACATAGACTCCCTGGAAAATGCCCACCCAGCTTCAATGCCTTGACACCGGTCTTCTCACCGCGCACCTCAATCTCTTCCTCGGTGCCTTCAATAAACGTCCTCGCTTTCCCAAGCGGGTCCATTCGATTCAGCCATTGCTTATCTTCCCAGCTCAAATATACAGGACAGTCAAACGTCTCTGCCCACTCCAAGTGCGTGCTATAATAATGAGGGTGGCTTATCACAATAGCTGCCAGTCCACCCAGACTATTGATCCACTCAATCGTCTCGCTATCAAGAAACGTGATGCAATCCCAAAGTACATTCCCATGCGGACTTTTTATCAGGACTGCTCGCTGGCCAATAGCGACTTTAGGCTCCGTCCATATGGACCAGAATCTGTCATCTCCGTCTAAAGGTTTGCGTTTGTTCTCGTGACCGGCTTTCTTCAGTTCTGTGAGCGTGGTGAAGGCTTGGCCGGTAGGAGGCACGAACTGCCGCGGATCGTCACAGATTCGACAGCGTTTTAGGATGCTGCGGTCTGAGATGTCGAATTGGGTACCACACGCGGTGCAGATGAGGAGGTTGTCGGTGTTGGAGTCTATCATGTGGGCTGGTGGGCCGGAGCCGTACTCATGCAGAGGCTCTTCGAAGACGTCGTTGATGAGGCGAGGTGTAGAGTGAGATGAGGAAGGGGACGCCATGGTGAAGGTGTTACAGGAAAGGTATAAGTATTCTCTTCATTGCGGGGTAGGGAATCCATGTGATGGAGGAAAACGTGACGTCTGCCTGAAGGTGGGATTCCATTCTGATAAGGGGCAAAGCGAGCACGCTTGTCCGCAAAGGGGAGGTCCACGCAGCTATCGCGCATATCTGCGGAATTGGGGCGTCCAGGCACAAGGGACTTGTCAACTACATAAAAGCCTTCGCTCTCCCATCTTTCTGGCAATTTCTCTGTTTCTACTCAATTCTCCTGTCCATTTGAAACAGTTGAAGCTGAAGACTTTTACAAAATGGTCTACCCACTAGATTACTTCCAGCACCGCCGCGACTGGTTCGTAAACATTACCCCGCGTTTCCCCGGAATGTCCCCTTTCTAACCTCATCCAAAGCAAATTCAAGCAAGCAGAGCGCGCCCAGCGAATCCAGGACCTGACTAGCTATCACGGCGCCTTCACATCATCAGAACGAGATGTTCTCTCTAAACCCATCGAGCAGCTCGTCCAAGATGTGCACAAGCAAGCCCTGCAACCCATAGACATCTTACGTGCCTACGGCAAAGCTGCCCTAAAAGCACACGCGAAAACGAACTGCCTCACCGAAATCATGATCCCTACGGCTGAAAAATGGACCACGGATGGCTCGATCAACCTGAAAGGGCCACTTGCAGGCATCCCAATCAGTTTGAAGGACTCAATAGTGGTGGGTGGGTATGATACCAGTGTGGGGTATAGCAGGAATGTGGGGAACAAGGGCGAGAAGGATGGCACGATGGTGCGGATTTTGAAGGACGCGGGAGCGATTCCTTATGTGAAGACGAATTTGCCGATTACGTTGCTGAGCTTTGAGAGCACGAATGATGTCTGGGGGCGGTGTACGAATCCGCATAATAATAAGTACTCCCCTGGCGGGTCGACGGGTGGTGAGGCTGCGTTGTTGGCTGCTGGAGGAGGGAGGATTGGAATTGGGTCAGGTATGTTGGTGTCGAGAAAGTCATTGTACGAGACTGACTGGGATATTCAGATGTGGCTGGTAGTGTCCGAGCACCGGCACACTTCTCGGGTATTTACAGCTTGAGATGCTCGACGGGACGGTGGCCGAAAATGGGAATGGTTACAAGCATGCCGGGCCAAGAGGGTATTCCAAGCGTGTTTAGTCCTATGACCAGGACACTGGGAGATCTCTCTTACTTTACGAAATCCATGATTGGCATGAAGCCGTGGAAATACGATCACTCGGTCCACCCAATACCTTGGAGAGGAGACGTCGCCACTGAGTTCAAAGAGAAGAAGAAGTACCGAGTTGGAGTTCTCAGAACAGATGGTGTCGTGGATCCAAGTCCAGCCTGTGCGCGAGCAGTTGACGAGGTCGTCGCAGCTCTCCAGAAGGAAGGACACGAGATAATCGATGTCAACCCGCCCGCTCCATATGAAGCTCTTGTTATTGCCTCCCAACTCCTCAACGCCGATGGCTGCAAAACTTTCAAATCATTCTTCAGAACAGGAGAATGGGAAGATGCAGGCGCGGAACAAATGTCTTTTCTCATGGGCCTGCCTTCACCCTTCAAATATGTGTATTACCTGTGGGTGAAGTATGTCCGACGAGATGAGATCTGGGCCGGACTTATCAAGGACTGGAAGGAGAAATCTGCCTATGAGCAATGGAAATGGGTGGCAAAGAGGGAGGCTTATAAGGCGAAGTTCCATGATTGGTGGGAGCAAGAGGCTAAGATTGATTTCATGCTTACCCCGCCAAACGCCACGCCTGCTGTTCCACATGATGGGATGCGGGATGCAGTTAGTAGTTGTGGTTACACATTCTTATTCAATCTCGTAAGTTAGCCTTTGCACTGTGGTTTGGAAATTACTGACATGAACAGCTCGATTACACCTGTGGCATAATGCCCATAACCCACGTGGACAAAGCACTCGACCAACTCCCATCAGATTTCTCAATTAAGAAGCTTAACGGTGTAGCACAAGGAGCTTACAAACTCTACGATGCAACAGCCATGCACGGTCTTCCGGTCGCGGTGCAAGTCGTGGGGCAAAGGTTAGAAGAGGAGAAAGTCCTGGCTGTCATGCAGAGGATCGAGGATGCTTTGGGAGATGAAAAGTACAGACTTTTGGAGATCGATTGATTGATCAAGTCAGTGGCAAGATCGGAGAACTGGATGAACCGAGTTTGGTAATGATACCTTGCACATAGCTATTTCCCCTATCAAAAAGCATTCAGTTACTTGTGTGCATGGCTTCGTGTGGCTGTGCTGCAATTCCCCCACACTCTTCTCCACAACAGATACGTGTGTGATTGGAGGCCCATCGAGTTAGGAGTTTTCGAGCATAGAAGAAACATGTGAAGTAAGCAATCATCTCCTATTTTGCACTCCTTTATCAGGAAGGTGTCTCGTGGATGTAAAGTGATCGGAATGGTGACAAAGCTCCGACCTCGGAAGCGAGCCTCGCCTTCTCCACTGATGCTTCATCACTAAGTGATATAAACCACCCCTCACTCCCTTATGTTTTCAAATCAATTCTTTAATTCTACAGAAAAGAAATTTTGCAATCACTCGTCTGTGAAGGAAATATGACGCAGAAGAAAGAAGACAACTGGTCCTCGGAGGTGAATTCCAAACAATGATGAAATGCATGCCTGGTATCAGAAAAATAACTCAAGAGCTGATAAAAACACAGGCTTACCAAAACTCCGCTTCCTTTGTTCCGAAGCTTGCAGGTAAAGTGGTTTCGTTGCTGGATGTGCAGGAAGATGATGTGATTTTGGATTTAGGTTGTGGTGGTAAACTCTTCTCCCATAGCGGAGTATTAATGGATGTTAATTGATTGACAGATGGCGTGCTAAACCTACAAATCGCACAAACTCTTTCAAAAGGCAAGGGGAGGATCCACGGTGTTGATGCGAGTGAGGCGATGATCTCGGCGGCGAAGAAAGCTGCTGCTTCTGATGCTGCTGCGAAGAAAGTTTGTACTTTTGAAGGTAAGTCGAATCTTACTTCTTACTTGCGGACAAATATTGATGATGAAAAGTTCTCGATGCAACGAAATTGTCGCCCGAGCTCCAGAATGGGGGGTTCGATAAGTGCTTTTCGAATGCGGCTATGCACTGGATTTTGAGGTCTGAGGAGAGTCGTGAGCAGTTCTTTCGAGGTGTCAGGAATGCTCTGAAGCCTGGTGGAGCGTTTGTATTTGAGATGGGAGGGATGGGGAATGTTGCTGAGGTATGTGAACCCTTTTGAATTCAATTGTGACTTCCTTGGAGATCTGTGGACGCTAATTGAGATTCATCAGGTAAAAACTGCACTCCTCAGCGTCATTGGAAGACGAGTAGGAATCGAGAAAGCAAGGGAGGCGAACCCTTGGTTCTTTCCAGATGAGGTATGGATGACGAAGATGATGGAGGAGACTGTAGGAGGGTTCAAGATTGAGAAGATTGAGAGGGAATACAGGCCTACGAAGGCCGACGCTGGTGGTGTTGAAGGTTGGCTGAGGTTGATGGGCAAGCAGTTCCTCAGTGCTGTCGAGGATGAGAAGGAGAGGGAAGAGTGTGTGAAGGAGGTTTGTGAGGTTTTGAAGACGGTCTGTGCCAGTCCTGGTGGTGGTGACTGGTTTGGATATGTGAGGCTGCGCGTTTTGGCTCACAAAATTTGATTAGCAAGGATATGAAATCGAGAAGCTGTACGAGTGTAATGGGGCACCATTTCGTTAATTTGATTTGCAGCTTCATGCTAAGAGTATCAAAAATGAGTTTTGTATGGTGTTGTCGGAATAGAGATGCATCCAGGAGGCCGGTGACGTCTCCGGGACGAGGACAGGGGCCCCGGCAAAATTTGAGATTACTACTTGTACAGAACTTCCATGAACGCGTTTCATGGAATCCTCTTCCCTAATCCCTATCAATCTCTGAACTTTTGGCAACTTCACCAACCCTGTTCAAGAGTAGTGGCTTGCATGCGACAACATTTGCCCTTTACTTGTACGAAAGTACAAGTGCTTCGTAAAGCGCCCCCTGATCACAAGTCACATTGACGTCACATTGAGGGTTGGTGCTGCGCGTGCAGACCCTATGCTGCCATGCAATGCTTTCTCATCAGAAAGCCCCCTCCGCTTCCCATCAGAATCACTCGCCAAGACCCATCTCGCCACCGCATGGGACCCTGAATTGGCCCGCCATGCGGGCTTTGGAGATAGACCGGGACCCTGGTCCATCCTGACGATCTGAACGGCGTCGAAGTTCCTCTTTCTGCAACCTGATTGAAAATCCTCCCCTCCCCCGCATGATCAGCACAACATCGAAGGGCCCAGAAGGCTGGACGCAACGTCGTCGTCTGCTTGAAGACCAAATCTCACCGCTGAGGGCCCCCTTCGGCTAAAAGCTGTTCTGTCAGAGCGAACAGAAAGTGTTTTACCAGGCCCGATTGAGCATCGCTGGTCGGTTGTGGATGGCGCCGCTTCTCACGATTCGTGTGACGGGACACTGGGGAGTGGAAGCGCCACTGCCGTCAGTGAAGACTTGCGGCAGCGTGGTCGGGATGCCGGACGCAAAAGGGGAGAAACTGCCTGGGCCATGCTGATGATGATTGTGCGAGAGGAGTCGAGGAGAGGAGAGTTCCACTTCCTCAAAGCGATCAAAGTTGATCTCGTCGAGCCTTCCATCCGTGGAGCTCAAAGTCCTCAACACCACAACCCCTCTCGGTGGGCCTAACTCCCCTGCCTCACCTCCTGAGGTGTGCACTTCCTATTGGCTTTTATCGGCCTGTGCTCAATCCTCCTGTGCGGTGGAGAACCTTCTCAGGGTCCACCCATCTTCTCTTCCTCGACTTCTCGTCAGAGCCTCAACATCTTCCTTTACATGCAAGCTTCACCTCATTCATGAACCAAATAACTCTCCTTCTAATAAATCCATAAGACATAAGACAAAGAGACCACAAAGTTTTGGAGGCTGCTTGATCTCTAATCTATTCCTGTGCTAGTTTGGCGCGCCTATTCTACCCAGAGGTTCTAGATCAACGTCTAACACCTTTAGTTTGTCACTAGAAACTCAAAGCGGACCAAGCCCGGCGCCTGTTGTTGAGAGGACCACCTCCTCAGATTATTTCGATCTCGTTGTCCCATGCTATACCTTCCCAACGTCCAACAACAGTACACGAATGTGCCATTTCGCCTTCTCTGGACGAGATTCTGTAGTTAGAGCTTGCAGAATTTGCGCAAACAACATCATACTCGTCACCAGACCAAACTGCAAAGTTATGACGCAGTAGGTGGCTCGCAACCCGGGCCGTTCGCGTCTCTGCCTTCGAACTCTACCGGCAAACTCGATGCGATGAAGAGCATGGCAGCTTTCGACCCGCGGCTGAACGGTGCCGACCACACTGACTCCCACGATTACGTTCCTCCACATCTCGATGAAGAATATGACCGACCAGTGTCGCCCTTGCATATGCCTCCAGGCCAGATTGATGGCTTGGAGAACTTGCAAGCCGACATCTTTATGAAGGGTCGAGGACAATCACCTGCTCGGAGAGGCTCTGGGAATAGCAGCCTTCTACATCTGGACATACCCAAATTCCTCACAGTAGCTGAGCTTGCGATGTCTGCGATGCAATACTTACCATATCCACTACTGGTCTTAAATGGTTTGAAGACCTTGGTAATGGCAAACGAAGCTATGGGCAGACTGCTTGGTATCGAGGACCATGATGAGGATGCTACAAGCGAAGATGGCGTATCGGGTGTGGATAGACTCAGAGGCCAAACCCTTGGTCAACTCGGCATCGACATGCTTCAAGATGGAAGGCCTGTGTGGGTAACTTGGGATTCATTTCTGGACAGCCTGGCAGATGATTTGGGCACGCATATGAACGACGGACTTCATCAACACGAGTCCGATTTCAGTGAGGGAGATGTAACTCCAACGGCGGAAAGGGCGGAGCCTTCGAACAGATGGTCGAGCACGAGTAAGAATCGCTCAACCGTTCACGATGCGGTTGTAGAAGTCGTCATCAGTTATGAGAACATTTCCCCAGCTTGCTTCGCTCGCCCCGACCAACGGCCTACAGGTAACCACGCGTTTGCCAAAATGATCATAACTATCTGGGAGATCGAAGATGAGAAATTCTTCACGATGACCTTCACAAGCACTGATAGCGACCAAACATCTCTTCCAAGCTCTAGAGGAACGTCGAGACAAGTTATAAGAGCCGCGACGCACAATTCTAGCAGATCACATCAATCTAGCCCATCGTCCGTGAGCTCTGGTCGAAGCTCAAATCGAGGTGGGAGCAGCCACTCTTCAGCAATTACTAGCCCGACAAACACATCCATGTCTTCGAGCCCCTTTCCACCTCTAGGCCCACCCACAAGGTCGACTGCTGCAGGTGCGCCCTCGAGTTTGCAGAAGATCATCATGATGAAGGACGCTTTACTTGATAACACCCAAGTTCCAATCCTAGCGATGTGGAAGGATGAAAGCTTAACGATCCCCAATAAAGCTGCGAGGAGATTATTCCATCCCAGTGCGGACTTGACTCAAGTAAAAGATGGATTCGACCTTGTATCGAAGTGGCATGTGTGGGACGAGACGTTTACAACACGTCTAGATCCTTCCGAATACCCAATCTCGGTATTGGTAAGGACGCAAACACCATTCGAGCATCGGAAGATCGGTATCTATGATCCAGATACTAATCGCAAGCTGGTGATGGATTGCTTAGGCGAGGCTCTACGTGACGAACACACGGGCGAGTTTCTTGCTGGCATTGTTATCTGCAGAGACGTTACAGGCATGACGGAACAGATCAACGAGATCAAAGAGAAGGATGAACAGAGATTTGAGCTCATATGTGACAGTATGCCACAGATGATATGGACGACAACTCCAGAGGGAATGCACGATTGGTTCAGCCAAAGATGGTCGGTCGTATCTCGTCATCACCATATGCCCCGCTAATATTTTCAAGGTACGAATATACCGGACTGACAGAAGAGCAGTCGCTAGGGATGGGCTGGCAATTACCATTCCACCCCGACGACATGCCAGCCACGAGCAAGAGGTGGCAACACTCCCTCCAAACAGGAGATCCATATAGCACCGAGTATCGATGTAAAGCTAAGAGTGGAGAATGGAGATGGATGTTAGGTCGGGCACTCCCACTGCGTAACAAACAGACTGGTGCCATTGAAAAATGGTTCGGTACTTGTACCGATATCCATGAGGGCGTTGAATCAAGATTCGCGGCGAAGAGAATGGTGGGTACCTTCTACGCTGGTCTAAGAAGAAGACAAACTGACTGAGTGCCAGCGCCAACAACTCTTGTCGGTAATTGGGCACGCCCAAGTTACACTTTTTTCTGTGGACCGAAATCGAAGGATAACTCTCCTCGAAGGCGCCTTCATCTGGGATCTTGACAGTGAAGGCGGCTCTGGGGATGAAACTGGCAAAGGGTCCAAGGGAGAAGATTACATTGGCAAAAATGTCTACGATGTCTTCTACAATGTCGGAGTTCCACATGGGGAAGGCAAGATTCCTCCAGCCTTGAAGCCAATCGAGGACATTTTGATTGGCAAGATTATGGAGGACGTGCAGGAGCACTGCATCGATTCCCGATGGTACCGCACCAGATTCGTTCCTGTTCTAGGTAAAAAGGATAGTGGGGGTCACGAGAACAATGCTTTTATAGACGGTGTGATCGGTGTCAGTATGGACGTGACTGAGGTCAAAGACCGTGAGCTGGAACTCCAACTGCAAGAGAAGGAGAACACGAGGCTACTTGCTAATGAGGCAGCTGCCAAAGAGGCTAGTCGATTAAAGAGTCAGTTCCTTGCGAACATGTCTCATGAAATCCGTACGCCAATTGCGGGTGTAATTGGGATGGCCGAGCTTCTTACCGATACGGATCTTGATGAAGAACAGCGAGAATGTGCCGAGAACATACAACGCTCGGCGAATGGTCTTCTGACTGTCATCAATGATATTCTGGATTTTTCCAAAGTCGAATCTGGTCGCTTGGATATCGAGGAGGTTCAATTCTCCCTGTCTGTGGTAGTAAGAGATGTAAGCAAAATGTTGGGTTTTGCCGCGGAGAGAAAGAATCTTATCTTCGAGTCGAATATTGCAGTGGGGTTGGACAAAGATCTTATTGTCATGGGTGATCCAGGCCGAGTTCGCCAAATCATCACGAATCTACTTACAAACAGCATCAAGTTCACCAGCGAGGGCTATGTGAAATTTTCTGTCCTGAAAGAACGGGAGACGGCAGACATGTTCGAAGTCAAATTTGTTGTTGAGGATACCGGCATTGGGATTGAGGAAGAAGTTCGAAAACGACTCTTCAAGCCATTCAGTCAAGCCGATTCTTCTACAGCTCGACGTTTCGGTGGAACAGGTCTCGGGCTGACAATCAGCAAAAACTTGGTTGACCTTATGCACGGGAAGATCAATCTTGAGTCAAGTTTGGGAAATGGCACGACCGCAACCTTTTCCATCCCGTTCAACAAGCCTCAATACCACAATGGAACAGCGACGATAATGGACGTCGGAAGCCTTCCAGATCGCCTTCAATCCGAGATGAGCGTATCTTGCAACAGTTCAGAATACGAACAATTTCTTGGAACTCCGCCAGCGCAAAGTCCTATCGATCCTCACATGAGGAACCTCAAACCGAGATCGATTAGCATGACTCCGCCCGCGCCAACAGAACTCGAATTGTCACCAGAGGAGAGGGCTAATATCAAGATTTTGCTTGTTGAAGACAAGTGAGTTCTTACCCGACCCCTCTTCTCCTCATCTTTCCAGTCTTCTAACACCAAAATAGTGCTATCAATCAGCAAATAGCCCTCAAAACCATCCGCAAACTTGGGTTCGTGGTATCCGCAGTCTGGAACGGTAAAGAAGCCCTCGACTACCTGGAAGCCGCCGACTCGCCCGATCCACCGCACCCGAAACCCGACATCATCCTCATGGACGTCCAAATGCCCATTATTGACGGCTACCGCGCTACCCACCTGATCCGACACCACGCTCCGTACAACATCTCAGCTCGAAACATCCCCATCGTCGCCATGACCGCCTCAGCTATCCAAGGCGACCGCGAAAAGTGCAAGAAAGCAGGGATGGACGACTACCTCGCCAAGCCCGTCAAAGGCAAGACGTTAGAGAAGATGCTCGTGCGCTGGGCCATCAGTCGACGAATTCCCCGTACTCCAGGGGTCGGAGACTCAGAGGGAAGTGAGTGTTCCGAATCCGAGGCGCACAACTGCGGTTCTGCAGCTATGCCCTTCTTTGGACAGGGTGGAGGAAAGTGTGCCAATACGCCAAAGGTGCAGACCCCGCCGCAGGTTGAGATGAGCAGGCCGACGTTGAGCGAGAGGCAGAATTCGCATCGGTTGACACTGCCGGGAACGGAGTCTGAGGGCGAGAGGGCGGAGTGGAGGGAGGAGGCTGAGGAGAAGGCTACAGCGCTCAGGGATGAGAAGTTGGTGGACGCGGCAAGTACACATGGTGAGCGGCTTGTGCCGCCGCATGGAGATGAGAGGGCAGGGCAGCAGCTGACGGTGGAGAATGTGGGGAAGCTGGATCGGGAGGTGGAGAGGGGTGGGGGAATGAGGAGTCCGAGGCCGCTGGAAGAGAAGGGAAGGAGGGAACAGGATCGCAGTGCTGAGCGGCCGAAGATGGCATGGATGGATAGTGAGAGGACGGTGACGGGGAGGGAGAACGACCGGTAATGGAATGATTTGCTGATTGACTTATGATTGTATGTATGAACGGAGTTCTGGGTTTATGAGGGATGGGGGCTGCATTAGCGGGCATCGGGGGCATTTTGCTACAAAATGGAGCTCGGTTGGGGGTCTGGATGATAGATGATTACTGCTGTATAGGTGGGAATATTGACGAATTGGGCTTCGTTGTAGATATTGTTAAGAGAATAGTGTATACACTAACTTAAACAAATTCCAACTCTTTCGTCGCGTTTTCAATAGAATAGAATGGTAAATGTTTACTTGTCCTTTGGAAAGGGGCTTAAGCGAGCTAAGAGGATCTGCAAACGACAACCGATCCCGACCCTTTTTTGAAGGCATGTAGGTTACTAAGTATGAAGCAAAGGATAAAGGCAAGAAGTTTATGCAATGATTGAAATACTCTATTGAACCAGACAGCCTACGCAGCCTTCTGCTATGTTCTATATGCAGCCTCTTAGTCCTTTGCTAACACGTCATAGGCACGGGACCAGGAATGGGATATGGTTTGAGATCGTTATTGGGGATCGTTCCGTTGTAAATATTGATTTTGATTCCACTGCTTCTTGTTAATATACCTCAATGGATATCAGCAGGATGCGTACGGGTCTGTTGCTGTGTAAGCTCCTGGAAACTTCACGGTTGCATTTCCCAATGTAGTTCCTGATCAGGTGACCTTTATATTTGCACACCTGACATGATCAGTTTTTGTTACAGTTGAGATTTAGAGATCGAGGGGACTCACGACATATAGAACTGAGCACCGTTCAGCCCGTACGCAGAATGAAGAGCTTGGGATTGGGTCAGCATTTGATCTGGACGCAGTCCAAAGTTGAGAGGCAATGAGAGAGCAATACCAATGAGCTCAACTCGCATGAGATAGTCTCCTGCAGCTACGCAAGAAGGCATTGTGAAGTTCCACCAACCATTCCCGGCAATCATCGAATCCACTGCCCACAGCCCGGTAGTGGTATCGAGTCCTTCTTCAGCGACTTTGAACCAATCTACTCCTGTCCACGCCGCGGTGCTAGCGTCATCAACCTAGGTTTGTCAGATAGTTGAGCAAGACAATCTTGCAGACAATAATATCAGTAGGACAGCAGCTGTAAATATGTGAACACACCTTTGCTAAGTAAACCATAAGCGGTCCCTTGTGGCTGTGTGCAATTGGGTTATCCGGATCTGGATTGTATTGTGGGCCTCCGATAACGTGCTGGTACCACGCCCCAACTTTGGCTCCAGCTGGAATAGTAACGACTGCACTGGAGACTGGTGATAGAAGGCCGGTGTTGCAAGCTATGGAAGCTCCCGTAACATCTTGAACTGGATTGTTCTTTGCTGGGGCTCGGACTCCGACCAGCTGCCCCTGATCAACATCATTAACTCTGACTCGTTGGAAGATTGCATGTCCGTTCACAGTAGTTGCTGCGAAGGTGGCCAAAGAGAGCAAGATAGTTGTCTTCATTGTTCTGGAATAGTTGCGACGTCAAAAAAAAAAGTGAGAAAACTTCTTATCACTATATTAGAGCATCGGTAGGGAGATGCTGGATCTGGGAAGACATCTGCGGTAGCCTGACCTGGACTTTATAGGGACGAGGGACCTCTCCCTAGCAGGTAATCCATAATCATATTAATTCTTGGTGCAGAACTGACATGTAACGCGCCCAACGGGATTTACCCAATATGCTACCAAATAATATCTGTTTGAACCTGCTCGGCGATGCGAACCTGGCTCGGGAAATGTCTCTGCTTCAATCAAAGGGAGCCTTACCCATCTCCTCCGGTCACGCGCTGACGATCTCAGGTGGAGCAATTTCTAGTAGCTGTCACTTGAAATTCCCTTAAATACAGTATAACGGGCCGCGAACCGACATCGATTAGATTGTTTGGCGTGGTATGAAACGCTTTGCTGATGTTCGATCTTGATTGCCGCGTTTTGACACGTTCTGGCACTGGCTAAACGGAGAGTGCAAGAGTAAGCCGAGGGGCAGGGTTTTCCCCAGATTTTCACGGGCCGGCTGCATTGCTGCATGCAGGACACAGCGGTCGAAGAGCTAATGTTTGACAGGAAGAAGAGAGAGCATTCGAGCGAGGTGGTGCATTTAAGGCTGTGGTCACGTGAGCTGTCATGGATGGGGGCGGAAACTATGTCGCGGCCTTCGAAACCCTGGAGCAAAGACAGTCAGTCTGTGGTTCACAAATCGCGAAACCGGTTCTGTGCTCCTGGATACCCAGGCTCGCCAGGGTCTATTCACCAGCTCTGCTCTTCTATCCTAATCACTTCAAGTCGTCTAGCTTGCAGGGTGCGTATCACAGTGTACAGTAGGTTATTCAAATTAAAAACATTTGCTATTCCTCCAACTGCACCTCTTTGCTGGATTGACATATTGTTAGTTAGGTCAGCTGCATCTGGGAAGTCTGCATTTGTCACGTCAGAGTTGAAGCTCTCGTGATGGACGAGTTCGTCCCAACTTGGTAACTTTCCATGTAGTAGACAGCTACTGTTGTTACATTGTTGTCGTAATTATTTCATACTTCTTAGCGTTCCACAGCCACGAGACATCACGCAGATCATGAGATGAGATGAGGCGAGAATTCGGTTCATGCCTGGCCAACGGGTTCCTGTTTCGGGGCGGAGCCTGCAATGAGGTTGCTGCAGCCTGCAAGCTGACCAGGCTGAGAGCACGGCTTTCTGTGGACGAGGCTGGCGCTAAATGAGTACAGCCCTATACCATCAGGCAGATATGACCCCCTCTCTTTTCACATCTAGCTTGTTGCTTCAGTCTGAACCCAAGTCATACAGGCTCCCATCAGCATGGATCCATTCTCCGCTTCCGCTAGTGTATTCTCAGTTGTGTCCTTGGCCCTTCAACTTGGCGATGGCATTAACGGACTGTGAGTTCTAATTTGACTCAACTGAAAAGGAAGTAGCCTGATGTTTAAGCAGTTGCGAATTTCTGGCTTCGATTACAGAAGCGCCCCAGGAGATTGAATCGATCATTGCTCAATTGAAGTTCTTCGCCGAATTGCTGGATGATATCCAAAACAACGAAAAGATCATCGGACCTCAGCCCGCCATTAAGCAAGCCTTGGAAAGATGCGAGGCTCCACTGAGAGATTTGCAACAAATTGCTGATTCTCTTATACCCGGTTTCGCGGCTTCTAGTAAAATCAAACGAAAATGGGCAGCCATCTCGGCTGTCAGAGCGAAAGACAAGATTGCCAAGTTCCAGTCGAATTTACAAGTAGCAAAACTTGACCTCGTCTTAGCTCGTACCCTTTCAGCAGAGTACGTTCACAAGCACACTGAAAACAACCGCTGACAGAGTATCATTCTAGTCGAACTCACCATCATTACTACCAATCCTACCAAGACTCCCTCCTTCCTGTGGTACAAGGACTTGCTGACCTACGGGGAACCCTTTCATGCAATGCTGAAGTAATAACCTCGCACAACCATGAAGGTCCTGGATTCGTTAACGATGTTTCGTCCAAACTGCAAAATGTAATCTCATCCTGGCCTGTCGGTGATCAGATTCAATCTATCTTGGAGGCGGAAATGCGAAAAATAATGAAAGCACAATTGCTAAAATGATGGAACAAGCTGGTCAGCAGAATTCTTCGGACATTACTGCAGTCGATAAAGGTCAATCTGACAGTGAGATTTTGCTTCGGATGCATCGGAGTAGAGTTGCCGTGTCCCGCTGTACAGCAATCACCCCGATGATTTTGGGAGACATACATTACAGGTCTACTTCTTATCGAACCTCCTCCAAGCCGATACAAGCCTCAGAAAAGGACGAAAGCATATATAAAGAACAGCTTGAGGTGGAAACGAGCTTCAGTTTTGTCCCTTCCTGGTGGACATTGAAGTTGGTCTCAGCTCGAGGTTTCAAACTCGACATAGTCAAGCTGAGTACTCAAGGTTGGCAGACGAACATGCACACCTTCAATGTGTGGAGTACATAGGCTTCAGCTTCATTGTTTGCTGATGCAGAGCAGGTTGTACCAGACGATTCTCCAATATTTGAGTTCTGCCGTGACGGTAATCTCGATGCTGTAAGATACCTGCTTGGGAGTCGGAAGGCATCTGTCAATGATATGACAGTAGACGGCTGGACGCCACTGCATGTTAGTTCCACTCCCTTAGTTCAATATATGCTCATCTGCTCACATGTTGGAGTTTGCTGCCAATTATGCCCAAACCGCAATTTGTTCTGTTCTTCTTCAAGAAGGCGCTTCATTAGGAGCACGGACTACTACTTGGAGCAGGTAACTATGCCCCTCTTAACAGAAGCACCCGAATATTTGCTCATCGTATCCAAGAACCGCACTTGATTTGGTCTGTGGACCAGGTGACATCCAAGATGATGGTTCACTCTTAATGCGCCAAATTCCAGGTCCACAGCGCAAACAAACCATTCGAGAACTCATAAGAGCTGGAGAGGACTTTGCGGACTTAGTGTATGTTAAACACGTCTGTGATCTCATACTCTTCGAAATTGATAACACCAACGATATTTCGAATTCCGTTTCTTGGTGGCTTGTGAATGATATTCTCCCAACGATAAACCCAGCCATTCTAGACCGCAATTTCTGGGAACTTTGCCTCATTTTTGTCGTTTCCAGGGAGCCAGGCCATGTATTACTGCCGGTGATTCTACGACACTGCGATGTTTCTATGGCTCGTGTGGGGATATTGTGGATCTGTACCCAAGAAGATGGTATCTTGCTTGCGGGGCAGCAAGATAGAATGGAAGTCTTCCGAATGCTTGTGGATTTGGCTGGGGGAGTCTCCTTTATGCAGGAAGACTTTGGGGGCAAGGAAATAACACCGCTCTTCAATGCCATGGCCCATTCGTACCACTTCTTCAATTTCCGTCTTGCCCTCGAGAAAGTAGGCATTGATATCCGCGAAGTAGTACGATTCCAGATACAAACTTGTCCAGATGGGTGGACACAGGAACGATTACTAGCTTTATCCCTCGATCAAACAAATATGGAGAAGAGATTTCTCTATCCTGGACTTGCGCACTGTGCACTCTGTGGGAATTTCCTGTGGCATCCTGATCGGTCAGAACTCGCCTGGAAAAGGCGAGTAAGCAGATTCAAGAAGGGAATGGATCTCAATGCACCGCTGAGCGAAGAAGAGGCGGAAGATCAGAAAACCTTGGAAGATGCTATCGTGGATTATGAAAATGGTGTATGTCTCAGATGCCATGAAAAGAAGAAGAAGAAATCACGGTGAACTCTCCTTGGATAGACAGCTAGGTTAGAAGAATGTTTTATGGTTGCTGATCTATCTCATGAAAACGATATCATACTCGCGTGTGGCGAAGCGATACATGGCATTTGTGTAGGTTAATGTCATGTTAGAAGTGTGATCACAGAGTCGTCAAAAAGGGGTCGACATGCTGGGCTATGTATGGTATGGCCCATCACTGAAAGCGGGCTGTATCACATCTCACAAGAGTTCGTTCAGGAACAAGCATCGCGGCTTCCTGCAGCCTCACGCCCGAGTTGAACTGCCGCTCGATCATGGGTGAAATTGTGACACGAGGTAGGCAACCCATTTCTCGTTTCTTTCTCGCCTCAAGGACCGCGACTTTGTATCTACCTCGCTCGAGTGGCCATCCTCTTGAGCCCACCACCCAACATTCAGAATGGATCTATTTTCAGCTGGTACAAGTACTCTACCAGTGATATCGCTGGCTTTCCAGATCGCAACCGAAGTCAACAAACTGTGTGTACTGATCTGAAGTCTTCTCAAACTGCCTTCTGATTTCATCGTAGCTCGTCTTTCCTAAAGTCCATCAGCGAAGCTCCGAAGGAGATCGAGTCAATCTTCGAAGACCTGAGTTTCTTCAATATACTATTCGCAAGGATAAAAGAGACTGATAAACTCCATGCGGCGGATAATGTCACCATGGAGGCTTTGAAGAAATGCAAGAAGTCGATCGATGCCCTCACCGAGATCGTAGATTCTCTTGCCCCAGTTATTGCTTCTCCAAGCAGTATCAAGCGGAAATGGGCGGGAGTGGAAGCGGTATTGAAGAAGGAAAAGATCTTGAAGGTCAAGACAAATTTGCAAGAGGCGAAGCTCGACCTCATCGCAGCCCAGATTGTCTCCTTAGAGCAAGTACATTTCTCTCACTTTCGAAGCACGTACTGAATTTGACGCAGGCGTACCAGCCATCGCCGCTACCAGTCTGTCCACAAATCTCTCCTTCCAATACAGCAAATGCAGCAAAGTATCATGGAAGTCCACGAAATGCTCTCCTTTCAAAGCCGGACAGCCACAATAACCAGATCCGACCTCCAACCTTCGGAGCTTGTCGAAAGCCTATCGCCAGACATTCAACACGCGTCTGAATCTTTCGCTCCCCAACAACTCCGACCTTTCTTTGAAGCAGAGTTAAGCAAGGAGGTTCCGAGTCTGTGTCTCAAAATTACAAAAAGAGCGAAGAGTGGATGTTTGCCATGAACGAGATTCAATTCAAAACCCAATTTTACCAAAGTTCGGTTCGGCTTCCCTCCGAAGAAGGCGTCAGGTAGGAAGATGCGAATCATGGACCACTCGGACAATATTGGGTAAACTTCGCTGCTTTGTGTCGAGTTATAACGTCATCCCGCCTCTCATTACTGATGGTGAAGAGATAAGCGAGACATTTGAGTCAGGAACTCGGAGAGAAACCCAAATAAGTTTTGTCTTCAAACCATCCAAATGGCTCATCAAATCAGGGGTATCTCGAATAGTCCAGTGTGAGAGAACTAAGTCGTTTTCTCGGAGCTGGCAAACTACTCTCAGAACTTTCAATGTTCGTATTGCAATCTCTTGGCTTAATGAAGATCGCTGATGGTAAAACTACATAGCTCGTGCCAGATGATGCCCTGATCTTTCAATTCTGCGGTGACGGAAACATAGGTGCAATAAAGCGCTTGTTGACGAATTGTGAAGCATCGGTGAACGATATTAATGGAGAAGGAGAAACACCTTTACATGCAAGTCATTCGCTTTCAAACTTCAGTAAACATCGATCTCATGAATATAGATAGCTGCTCGCCACTGCCAAGCCAAAATTTGCGCTTTGCTGATCAGGGAAGGTGCTGACTGCAATGTATGGGATTATGAAATGTACCATCACAAGTACGCACCTCAATCTTTCTTTATACATATTTGATTAGGTTGCACTAGCGCTGACGTAAAAGAACACCTTTCGGATCAGCATGCTGTCCTGGATCTGCGTCCCTGCTTGAATACGAACAATCGATCAATACCCTGAGGGTGTTCCTCTCTTCTGGTCAAGAGATAGCCGATGTTGCTACTGGGGGCCATCTGTTTGACCTGGTTCTTAGAGAGGACAACGAATACATATTCAAGAGGGGGGATTCAGAGTCCACACTGCCGTCGCAGTGGCTGCTCAGAGATGTTGTGCCAGCGGTAGAGCCATACTTGCTAGGGGAGACGTGGTGGGAGGAGTGCCTGCTAGTATGCATCCGATCCTCGACACATCATCCTTGCCTCGCTGATACTCTCCGAAAATGTTCTATCACCACAGTACGCAGCGTCCTCATTATATTCATCTTCACCCTTATGCACGACACCCATCTGGACGAACGCAAGCGTAAGGAATTCCAACTTCTAGCTCAGTACTCGGATGGACTGTCGTTCATCTGTAAACGTCCCACTGGCAAACTATGTTCACCGATGTCGATTGCCCTAGAATACGGAACCTCGTTTCTGAAATTTCGCGAGCTTTTGAGGATTTTGGACTGGGATATCGGAGAGCTTATACACAGAGAAGTGTAAATGCAGAAGATTGGGGTGGACAGGGGATACACTCATGACCCTGTTTGAAGAAAGTTTCACTTCATATATAGGGCAGGCTCCTCTGGGGGAATGTAGCTCATATCAAGGCTCAATAACACCACTTCAATGCTGCTGGGGCTATCCCTGGATACGGCGACTCCGCCGCGTGAAGGAGCGGATGGATCATTCATCACCACTAGCCGAAGAGGAGATGCGCTACCAGGCCGTATGGGAGGCGGTGGTCAGAGACAACAGCTCAGGATTGTGCCTTCCCTGTTGCGTCAAGAGGAACAAGAAGAAATGGCCCTTTCTGGCCGACTTGCCTTATATGAGGTCAGTGTTCGAACCCCGAGTCAACTTCAAACCATCATGCTGAAAGTCTTGATAGAGAGTTGGGAGGAAGACTATTAAGGACAGGCAATTTGCGATAGCATTCCTTCATCTACTTATACCTCCATACGTGATAGCAGAACCTTGCAAGCTTTCGCAAACCCAAAGATTGAGATTTGTTCCAGAATCAATGACCACGTAGTCAACACGGATGAAAGTTGTGTATTCAGATGCATATAACTTCCAACAAAATAAGTAACAAGGGCGATGATAAAGCCTTTAATCCAAGCAGTATTCAGAGCAATCAAGATTCAAAACGTAACTCAATCTCCAAGCATCTCTTTTAGTCAACGAGAGATCTCCCACAAACTTTGCGGGAAACCCCCACGAGCGCCCACGTCCAAACCCGTTTCTTGGCAGGTGGCAAGACGCCTTACGGATCAGAGACACGGGAATCAGAAACAAGGATCACCCAACAAGCTTTCACAAAAAAAGCAAAACCTTGCCGTAGGAAACATGAAAGGTGAATCAAAGACGGGAAGTGCGGTGGGATGTGGCTTGCCTCCCAGCCAAGATTTCCCAGATCCCTTGACACCGCATGTCGAGTCATCAGCCACCAGATTGACAGAGAACGTGAAATCCGCTTGGAATTATTTGGAGGCAGGAGAGCAATAACTGAAGAGGCGTAGAACACTATGCGATGTAATAGCGACCAACAGATATAGGATGCTAATATAGTGGCAGTAAGCGCGGGACGAGTAGCCGTGCCGGCCAAGAGCCGTTGACTCCTTGCTACGACATGGGATGACGGCGAGGCAAGATGCAAAGGAATGCAAAGATAGAGAATTATGTCATTTCATGATGCTCCTTTTAGCGGTAGCATATGGCTATCTCATCTCAATATCGTCTTTCGTTTTCTCCTCTCTCATGTTCATCTCGTCATCCTGCTTCCAGCGAAAAGATATCTGGTTGGTCATATGATAATAGACCGTGGTATAGTAGAAGTTCCCGACGACAAAGTTGCAAAGTAAATGGGGGGATATGGTACTGGTACTCCCAAAGCTCCAGGAACACCCTCATTTGTGATAGATCGCCGAGAAACATTAGCACCGTCCCAGGTATGGTATACTTTCGCCCCCTCAGACCCCAATATTCCAAGAGGAGTTTGACCCAAACCCAATTCCCCACATGATTTGTGATTTCGTACCCCAGAACTCCTCAACTGAAACTCCACGCTGAAATACACGGAAACAAAAAAACAAATAGATGAGACATTAATAGCTCACGTCAACGTCGCCTAGTTGCGCGATGATCTTATCTTCTTCGGTCATGGTTGTACCGCTCTCGGCCTCGCTGGCACTTGTGCATGTCCGCCGCCGAGCCTCTTCGTGCTCCGTAAGTTGAATGCCACTCGCTGAGGCTCCCTCGTCTCGCATCTCTTGGAAACTCCAACTGGGCTGGAACGATTTGCTGTTCCAGGCATGATCGACTCTCTCGTACATTTCGTCGATTTGTTCAAGACTGATCTTGCTCGTCTCATATACTAAACACCAGACGAAGGCGAGTGATATGGCGCAAAACGCCCCCCAGACGAAGAAGACCTTTGCTTGGAGATTCAAACCTGGTGAAGTTCCCACTAGATAAGGTGTGCCGTAGGCGATGGCGAAATTGAGAAGCCAATTTGAGGCTGTGGAAATTGACATGGCCTTGGCTCGGATCTTCAAGGGATAGATTTCTGATGTGACGACCCAAACGACGGGTCCCCAGGAGGCAGCGAAGAAAAAGAGATAGCAGCAGACGAATACAATGAGGACCACATTCGCTACGTAAGAGTTTGGCAGTGCGGTGCCAACGGAAGCAACGATGAGTTGGCAGACAGCCATACCAGAGGCTCCGATCATAAGAAGGCGGCGTCGACCCAATGATTCTACAAGGACCATTCCAGGTAGAGTAGAGACGAAATTTACAATGTTGGTAATGAGTTGGATGACGAACGGGTTCTTGATGCCAATGCGTTGAAAGAAAGTTGTCCCGTAATAAAAGATAAAGTTGCATCCGCAGAGTTGTTGCAACATCTGCAACCCACACCCTGTTAAAATGCGGCGACCTAGATGGGGCGAGCCTAAAAATACATCGCGATATGTTGAAGGGCCGAGACTGAGTTCGTACTCGTGGTTAGCTTCGATCTCAGCGAGTTCTTCGATCAAGGCGGGATGGGTGATATCGAGTCGTCGGAGACGACTGAGGGATAATGCGGCAGCCGTGTGGCGACCCCGCTTGATGAGATAGCGTGGTGTTTCTGGTAACAGGACAAGTCCAAGTAAAAGGATTCCTGCCCAGACGAACTGCAGCGCAAGAGGTATTCGGAAAGCATTCCTGTTTTCCTTACCCTCGGTTAAGATGTTGACGATCGCTGCGAGAAGGAGGCCAGCTGTGATTGCTAATTGGTATGCGCAAACCAGAGTACCTCGAATCCATTTTGGAGCCATTTCGGACTGGTAAAGAGGAACAAGAACAGATACAACTCCAACACCGAGGCCTGCGAAAAACCTAAGAAGATAGTCAGCCTAGGTATAGCGGTCTGAGGACGTTATAGCCTCACCTTCCGGCAAGCAACATCGGAATATGCATCGAGAGAGTCTGCATCATAACACCAAAAGAGAATATCCCCACCGCTATGATTAGAGGCACACGCCGACCGAGTCTGTCGCCAAAAGGGGCTGCTAGAAGGGCTCCAAAGAATGTTCCTGCGCTTAATATCGACACAATCTGAGATGACTGGGCAGGCGAAACGTTTGGTAAACCGTCTTTTATGTCGATGTATCCTGTCGAAAACTGGTCCCGAAAAGCTGTCATTGCCAATATCCCCGATATGGTCCTGCGCAACTGTTAGTATTCGTCACCATCACCGAGCGTCGCTTCCCAGTTGTCACTCACCCGGTATCGTAGCCGAACAGAAGTCCACCGCAGGCAACGAACAGCCCGACCATGATGGCCGGAGCTGACGAGCCAGCAACATTGTCGGGTTTATGCCAGGCCATGGCTATGGCTATTGCCATGCTGGGGGGGAGGATGGTGTCAGGTCAGCGCAGGTTGATGTTCGTGGTTGTCGTCGAGGATTCGAAGGGAGGCTTTCGGCTTTGATGATCACCAGATTTCGGTGCATAGGGCACAGGCATCCCTATTGGCAGACGAAACCTCTCGCACCAGAGAGCAACATTCCCTAGAACAATGCAATTGTGTCCAGTCGCCAGCAGGTAGGCGCAACGTCGCAGTCTCACGTGGTACTGGCGAAGGAAGGGAGTTGAGGTTCAACGTTCGACTGCGGAGCCAGCGCTTCGTTTGTGGGGAGGAGCGACGAAGGACGGGGGGAGATTTCGAGTCGGGAAGCGGGTCGCAATTGTTGGAAGGAGACAAGGCGTGGTCTGCGGTCGAGGAGGAGTCAGGGAGAGTGCAGCGCTGTTGGTTAGGGTGTGGGGAAGGAGTCTGATGGGTCAAGACTCAAGACGGGGAACAAGCGCATACCCCGAGTTGAGTCGAGTCGAAGGCGCTGCGTTGTAGCGGCCTGGGCTGCTGCTGCTGGCTGCTGGCTGGCTGCTGGCTGGCTGCTGGGCTTGGGGGCTGCTAGGGGCAGAAGTGGTGTGGAAGGGCTTGAAGCTGCGAAGATAACTGGCGTGTGCAACCACCCTGTTCGCCTGCAAGATCCTGGGAGGCCTTGTCACATTCGCACTCCGAAATAGGGACAAGTCTGTCACGAAATGAGTGTGCCGACGCGGGCCCGCGGCGTGGAGGAGGCAGAGATGCGCCGAGAGTCGAGAAGTTAAGAGATGCTCGTAGAGACCAGAGAGCAATTGATGCTGTGGTGATGTGTGTCCGGCAGGGCGAGGGCAGTCGACGGGTGCGGTTGATGCGAGGAGAGGAGAGGAGAAGAAGAGACGAATGCCCAGCGCCGTTCAATAGAGCGGGAGAATCTTCGACAGCGGGCGGTCTAAAGCGGCACCCGAAGCTTGGCGCAGGAGCACCACCAGTCGAGGAGTGCCCGCCACGATTGCCCGCTGGATCGATCATCCGAGACCACACTATTTTGCCTAGAACTCGTCCGCTGGGCGCGGAGGCGGAGGGGCACTTAGACGCTTTAAGTCTAGCTGCAGTTGGTCATTTTCTTGCTCTGTCATGACTTTGACTGTGGCTGACACGCGCGCATTCGTGCATTCGCTGTGTTCACATCTCGATTCTCGACGGTGAGGCAGCAGCAACCACTTGGCAGAGGGGAGGGGCTAGATTCAGGGGAGCAACTTTTGGTTCTGCTCTTGTTCCCGCTCCTGTCCTGTCCTCTCCTGTCCTCGACAGCCGCACGTTTCAGCTCCTCCGTTTTCTTCTGGTTTGCTCTTCCCTGCGGTGATCAATAGTCCCGTATGTCGGTCATTCGATTTCCCGTTTCATCGTGAAGGATCCGTGGTGGCTCTCTCGTGCAACGATCTGGCAAGCCTCACGATCTCCTGTTCCAGTGGTTTTCTCGAAGTGCCGTCCAGCGAAGACGCAGGTGGCGTGTGTACAAATCTACAGACCTGACTATTTCCTTTCGAATGGGCTGCGCTGACAACTCGCTGCGCATTGCATTGCCGATGATCACTTGGCTGTGGACGAATAGCCCATCATGGGCCTAAGTACCGGGACGCCAATTGTTGGTTGAACGAATACAGATGGCGTGTTGCCAGTGCCGGGAAGCTGAGCATGCGCTGGAGGGGCGCCACAGCAATGCCGCTCCAGTACCAGACATTTTGATACCACTTGCCACCAAGAGGCGAACGAGGCGCCCAAGACTTGGTCCTTCATAGCGGCTCGTCCGCAGCAATGATAGGCCTGGAGGATTGGTAGGCACCACTGGGCGATGCCATGATTCAGCACAAGCCTCTTCTCCTGAAGAAAGTCGGGTCGTGCAACGAATATGTGGTAATTGTTACCACGCAGGAAATCGATATTCGACGCCAATAGTCGGTCTACCAGGCGAAAACCCATGGTTCCATGCCACATCCACCACGAAGGAATCTTTTCCACTGGTCGAGTCGTCTCTTCAAACACACAGACCATTATTTTAGATCTTACCCATGGGACTTCCCGGTTCAGAAGCGTAGATTCAGCAAATAGGGTTAAGCCGAGAACGACTTTATGTCATTTTCCCTGCATGTGCCACCAGCATCAAAAGTCACCAGGAGAGGCAGGCTGTCATAGCGACCCCTGACGCGGCTTCAAGAGCCCCTCGCCTACATACTTACTCACAAGAAGTCAAGATCTCATGATGTGTTGAGCGGTGAGTTTACCAGTGGATCTTAAGCACATGCTCATTAGTCGGTTGTGACTGGTCATCAGATCCTGCAAAGCATGTGGAGATTTCATTCTCATCTGGAAGTGTCGAATAATGAAAATATATGAGGGACTCGAAGCCTGTAGCGCATGACAAAATTGGTGCTGGTTCGAGTAGATGTTGTTTGACGCTGATGAGTTTTCGAGTTACAGCTAGATGTGGGAACATTACTTGCTCCCAACATTTTAATGTGCCAATTACAACCAGACGTTCTTTTCGTCTGAATTTAAGGATGAAATCAGAGTGCAGTCTTCATCTCACTATAATTTTCATCTCCTCTTCAGTGAAGAAAGAACATGCACTGCACGAAACGCTAAGAGTCGACGATTTTTTCACAACACCAACCTCCTGAACTACGTTATACCATACACCATACATTACATTCCTCCCTACAATTATCTCATAAACCATCTGAACCGTCCATTAAACCCAGGCATGCCTACCTGATTAAAATCTGAATCCAAGATAAATACGTCTGCCCAGACTTCATCGGCCTAAAAAATCCCTGCCCCGCAGTAGCCCACATTACCCTCCGGGTCCCACCACCCGCCATAGGGTTTACCCACCAAAAAGCCAGCCTCTCCCCGCAAACCACGAGCCTGCCCTTCCCAACATTTTAACACAGTACTCAGCAAAGCCAAGCCAAGCCCTGCCCGACGTCGCCGTCGCCGTCGCCGTCGCCGTCCCCGGAACTCCCCATACCATGCGGGAATAACCCGCGTATTTTCATGCAAAGTCATGATCTCACATAAAGAAGTTTGTACAGTAAATCGCATAGCCAAGTCTTTCCTTCTTTCGTTCGATCTGGTGGATCGCTGTTCTGGAAGGGAAGGGCCGCGAAAGCTGGGGTACGTCTTGGCAGAGGCAGCGTTCAGGGGGAGGGCAGGATTTCTTGGCGGTTCCAGCGGCGTGGATGCCAGATGGCACGATGCGAAGAGGGTCTGAGAGACGGACAGCCTGCGCCGTGTGGACACTTGAGGAGTCTAGGAGTCAGAAGCATGGAACGGCAACTTGGAGCCGAGGGTGGAGAGTGGAGGGGGAGGTGGTAGGAAATTACGGGGCGTGAGGTGTGATTGGTGGGTACCCAGTGGGTACTTCGTGCTGGGTACCGAGACAAGGGGAGGTGTGTATTGAAAAGGGGGCTGTCATGTGAAGATTTGATGCGATGGTGAATGTGGGAATTGAGATAAAGACTTGATAGGAGGTATGTGGATGTTCTTATTGAGGAGTGAATACCCGGTTATTCGACATAGATGCCTTGGGTTGCAATGTTCAAGGCGGAGTGGGACAATGCATGTGCCTTCAGCGTTCTGATGATCACTTTCCGGCTACTCTGATGATTGACATGTGCTAGTCAGAAAAGACGATGGGGTTTCACATGTCAATGTTGCTCGTCATAGTGTTTTCATGTTTGTGGTATTCAAAAGAGGTTATACTACCAATACAAAGGTTCAACCTTCAACCTTCACCCGAACCCCCAATCCGTTTTTGCGCATCTAATCTATGCCTCCAGAGTCACCTTTTGGCCCTTAACACGTCCAATGACTTGCGAAGGTGCGTATTTCCTGATAACCTAGTTTTCGTTAGTCAGCAAAGATATTTAAGGTATATTTGTTGTAGTGTTGTTGGGGGAAATAGGGGGAAAGGGGCGAAATTCGCTAACTGGCGACAACTCACCTCATCATCATGCAACATCTCGAATTCCTCCGTCGCATCACGTCCCATGAAATTCATAATGGCTTGTGGGCCACCTGGGTGCTCATCCAGCCAATCCGAGAGATCCATCACAACGCCCTTAACCACGACCCAGAGGTCCTCCTTGGTGTTGTGCTTCGCAACCTCCTCCAATGTGTACTCCTTCTCGGGAATCTTGAATGCCGCAGGCTTGCTTGGCTGGCTGACCTTTCCTGGATCGGACGAGTCACCACTCTTGCTCAGGACTGGCGCAGCAGAGGTCTGTGATTGCTGAGCTTGCTTGTCACCAGATCCAGAACCTTGGCCGTCCCACTCAACAGAGATCTTGCCAGGCTGTGAGGGATCAATGTGAAGGGAGATTTGACCGAGACGTTGAGCAGCACCGCTGACACCACCTTGAAGTGCCTTCTGGAACAGGTAGTTGCTGGCAGTGTCGCCAGCAACACGACCATAAACCACACAGCCGAGAAGAGAAGAACCACCAAGACGGTTGGCACCGTGCACGCCACCAGCAAGTTCACCGCAGGCATAGAGACCCTCGAATGGCTTGCCTTCTGAGTTGAGAATCTCAGCCTTGTCGTTGATCTCGATACCGCCCATGGTGAAATGGAGAACAGGCTCCATAACAGCAACGTGGAAGTCATCGTTAATATCGACTGGGCCGTTATGGAAGAACTTCTTGCCGTATGGGTCTTTCTTCTTCCCATCAGCAATCTCGTTGTAGGCCTTGAAAGTGCCCTGAAGATGTTCTGGTGTGCAGCCAATCTCCTTTGCAAGCTCCTTGCCGGTCATCTTCTTCATCAGACCTCGACCAGAGTAATGACGGGTGTGGAAGTCGAGAACATTTGATGCCTTAGAGTTGAGAATGAGGCGGACTGGGAATTTCCCTTTGTCCTTCTCCTTCCACATCTCACCGGAAACGTAATCTCTGTGACCAAGCTCGTCGCAGAAACGATCACCGTCACCGTTCAGAAGGAGACCACCCTCGCCGCGAAGTGCCTCAGCAGCCAAAAACTTCCACTTCGATCCAGGATCCTTGGGGTCAACAAGACCTGTAGGATGAACCTGGACCTTGTCCATATCAATACCGTTACCGCCAATGGCCATAACCATCTTTTGTCCATCACCAGTGGCATGTACACCGTTGGTAGACGAGAGGTTGAACGTGTCTGGTCGCCATTTCTTGAGAAGAGAAGTCTCAGTGAAATCAGCAGCATATCCACCAGTGGCGAGAACAACTGGGCCTTCCACAGTGGAAGACTCTCCACCAAACTCGTATGTTACACCGGTGATCTTGTTTCCTTCCTTGTTCAAGCCAGTGACTCGGGCTTTCTTGATGATTTGTACACGTTCTGGTTCCTTCTCGGCGAGATCTTCGAGTCTTTGCATCAGAGCATATGTAATGGCCATACCAGGGAATTTGGCATCGTGCCCTCGATGTGTTCGTGGCTGGGAGTGGCCGCTGTAGAGAATGTCATTAGCATGTGATTCTGAAAGTCAAACAGCTGATGCTTACCCTAGCCGTGAAACGAGAGTCAAATCCAAGTTGAAAACATCCTGAAGCCATTCAACAGCCGCAGCTGACTTGTATGTCAAGACCTTGATGAGATCTGGTCTGGCCTTGTCTCTGGCAGATTTGATGGTATCATCGTAGAACTGCTTGACACTGTCCGGGATCTTTGAGTCGACTTGGGTTCTGGTGAGAGCTCCGTTTATGCCGGATGTCGCCTTGGTCGAGTTGCCCCCGAAGAAGCCTAGATATTGTCAGCGAATTCGCAGGCCTAGAATCTGCGGATCTGCCTACCTTGCTTGTCCAAGACAACAACGTTACCGCCGTTCAGGTAGATTGTGTGCGCAGCACTCAAACCAGACACTGTTGTTTTGGTGTCAGATGTCAATTGAGTGGGGTAGAGTGGTTCGTCAACTTACAGCCACCGCCCACAACAATTACTCTTGGAGCCATCTTGGATGATTTGTGAAATAGAGAAGTTCGGGGAGGTTGAGAGGATTTGCAGGATGGAAATAAGAGACGGAGGGCAGCGTGGTTTTGTTGCTCCTCTTGATGCACGAGCGCCACTAGGATCGAGGGCTCTGGGGTGGTGGAATGCCGAGGTTCCAGGCGGATGTTAGCCTCGAATCGGAGGCCAGCTAAAGAAATGTCCCACCCTCTGATTCGACGAATGGCCAGAGTCGTTAAGTCAGCAAAGGCCGAATTCACGGTGGATCGTCTTCACTTTGGAAATACGCAGGTAGAGTTGAGGATTGAATAATGGGCCAGTCCTTTGTGACTGTTGAAGGTCGGAGATATGGGAGTTCGCCATTAAACATTTGCGACTTCGGCCCAACAGACACAGCGAGACACAGCTGAGGTCATATCCTGCCTCGTGATGTTGGGCCGAGTCAGCGAAATCCATATGGGGAAAATTGCTGTTTCTAGCGGATACGGTAGCATGTGAAGATTTCCCCACAAGTCACAGCCTTCTCCAGATTTTTTGCAGCATCGCATCAGATGACCTGTCTCAGCTTGCCCCTTGAGTCGCTTCGGACTTTTTGGCATGTGAAGAGCATTTTCAGAACGTGACGTGAAAACACCTGAGAACGTATGTTTTGTTATTGCTCGTGGTGCTCCCACTATAACAGTTGCTTCCTAGGCATGAAGTTTGAGGCCGTATGCGTACCTCGCTGTGGTCGGCATTTCGCGGCAAAGCATGGCGAAGTCGCATGCATGCGTAAAACTGTCCCCCTTTATCGTTCGCCTCACAAATATTTCTCTTATTTCCCATTCCAGAATCATTGAATGTCAGAAGAAGAGATTACTATGAGTCTGACAAAAAGAGCCAGGAATGGATTAGAGGATCATGCGCTTCGAAACCTATATTATCGACTTTCCTCCAGTAATGCTCTTCCCTTATTCCTCAATTCGTCACACTCCATCGTTCTTGTACCCTTTGCACCCGCCACTGCTTCATTGATCAAAACTGCAGCGAGCTCATCGAGTTTGATAGAAGAGGTTGCAGTCACCATCAGCCTTGGCATCAAACTATCTTTGGCTACGACTCCCCCGGGCCGCGTGATAGTCACCTCCAGATTGCTCCCTTTCTCTTCAAGTGCGAGTAAACCATTCTCAGCTTCGCCCTGCACCAAACATGTTAGCTAGACTCGAAGAGCAGGTTTGGAGATGTTTACCTTTAATTTCCTTGTGGTCTGCATAAACCATAAAGCTTTCTTCTGATCACGGCACGCCAACATCGCACCCAAAAGTACGAATCGAAAGGTCTTTCCCTGAGCTTTAAGCGGCGGTGCCAACGAGTTTGTACATGCCTCCGCGGCAGCCAACATATAATCAATGTCAACTTTTCTCGAAATCTCAATGGAAGGAGCCTTGTGTGCGGGTGCGCCCATCGCCCTGCATACGATATCAGCTGGTTGTTGGTTCCACGACTGGCATGAAACAGTATGCATAGGGAAGCTGCATTACCTACCAAATAAAACTCTCAGCTCCGTCAAGTTGCGAAAGGGTCTCAGGGGTGTAGGTAAGGAAATCGGTGAGGGTGATGACTTTGATTTTGGGATTGCTGCTGGCTGGTTCTGGAAGTGCTCGTCTGGTGAGGCAGACCAGAGATGTGATAGCAGGATGAGCCAAGGCTTGACTGAGGACTTCCCCTCCAATGAAGCCTGTGGCTCCTGAAAGTATAACTTTCATTGTATTGTAGCACCGGAGTTTCTCGAGAAAGTCGGCCGCTGTGGGGGCAAGGAACGTAGGATCAGATAAGCGCTTTCACTTGAAAGATAAGTGCCTCCAGGAGGATTCTTTGATCACGATGAGCTTGGTACAACCAGACGTTAGGAAGTGAATAATGGAATAGCCACTTGTATATATCCTGCCTTTAAGCTTGCAACCACCAGGGCATGCTAAACCTGCGATCGGCCCAAGCGCGAAAGAGGAAACACTTTTCCTTTTGATTGGGTCTCGAAGACCTCGACATGAGTGAAAAGAAATTGTTGTGCCGTGTCTAATACTACCTGCCTCTCTAGACGCAGAAACTCTTCTGAATGAAGTATTTTTGGAAAGCGAATTGGGTATTCGAGACCGCCGTTACGAGGCCCTTGTCATTACAGCAATATTCAAAACCTCCCTGTTTCCTGGGATTTTTACTCCACACGATACTTTTCTCACACGAAACCCGAATTTTCAAAAATCACGAATTATCTAATAGATTTAATATTTAGAAAGCACTTCTTTAGCTTATCTCATACCTATACTTAGCTAATAGTTTAAAGGCTATTATTATATAAAGTGAGAGGGTTAAAGTCAAAGGAATTTTGGGTGTTCCTCGTTCCCGCTTAAATTGGCCCGTGCGAGGCGATCATTCTCCCAGTCTCAGCTCTGATTTTAGTCCTCATGGGCAGTCCTCATTGGCAGGGCCTTTCAATCACGTGAATTACTACTTTAATCTTGGCATCTGGGATACCGTCATCGCAGACTCCACAGATTTGTACAACTTCACACAACGCCCATAATGCGATACATATCTCTAATATACCCACTGCTGACTGCATCTCTTGCCGTCACAGCGATTTCCCAACAACAGCGACCGATGGCAGACAAGAACCTCGGCCCAGCAATGCCTCCGAACGATGAGTCGCCCTCAGTCTCAGCTCCTGCAGATGGCGACACCGTTATACTCTCTGATGTTCTTGGCAATGACCGGAGCATTAACATATTCGCTGGTTTCACCCGGGACTTTGCTACAATCAGTCAACGCTTCGAAGACAGCTCGTTGAACACTACTATTATGGCGCCTATTAACTCGGCCATAATGGCATTGCCGCGGAAGCCATGGGAAGACCCGGAGGATTATGAAAAGCTGGGCGCCAATGCCTACGAGGGAGAGCCTGGAGAGGAGAGGGCACAGGAGAATCTGAAGAGGTTTGTGGAGGCTCACGTTGTACCAGTAAGCCCTTGGAAAGAAGGCGAAAAGGTCAAGACGCTGTCTGGAGGGGAGGTTTGGTGGGAGAGTAAGGACGGTGTCAAGAAGGCAAGCATTGCTATGCTTAATTACTAGGCTGAGACTAATCTTTACTACAGATTCAGCCTGGGAATATCGAGGTTTCCTCGATAGCCAGCAAAGTGTACAACGGAGAAGTGTGGATCTTGAAAGGCGTCCGAAACTATGCATAGATATGGCGAACATTACGAATGAATGATATATACGGGTATATGAATACTGGCGTTGTGATCGGGGATAGGATTTTTAAGGAAGCCATGTCAGACATTGGAAGGCACTTATCCCATCAAGAAGTAAAACTGGAAGCAGCACCTGGGATGGTCCCTCTTGAAAATCGGTTCGGCAGCAAAGAAACGGTTTTACACAGGACTTCATTCGCATCGGGTGGGTTGAAGTTGCCTGACTTCTCTTTGGACGATTAGAGCAGCGCGTCTGCATGACAGGAATGAGGAAGAACAAGGAACGGAGCACTTTTATACTCTTATAATTCTAAAAGACTGATATTCGATCTTTCTATTCTATTTAGACATAGAAAACTTGTGCATTGCAAAATATGATCTATTCTTCCAACCAAGTTTACCGTGAGACATCTTCACCCAACGCCACACTTTTCCAGGCGATATTGATCAGGACATAACAATTCACCAGGCCTTTTTATTGATCATAGCAATTTCGGTAAAGTGCTCTTTCCTGTGCTACCCCCAGACTTTTCCTAATCTCTTCACTGTGGTGCGACAAAGTACCTAAACATTGTAAGCCGTCGGAATTCAGAAGCTTGTGGGGAGGCGGCCGCAAGGCTGCGAACTTCAGCCTTGGCTTGCTAGCGCCGGAAGGTGCAGTAGAGATTCTGCCGCTCGCGCAACTTCCCTCCTTCACACGCAAGCTCATCATTCACTCTTCCCACAACCCCTTTCACGCCGAATTTACAGTTTACACTTTTGCAAAGTCACTATCATCACGACTCACTAGCTTTGATGCTTTTGATTTCGCGAAAGACCTCGGGAACTGTAAGCTCCTTGGTCTGCTCTCCTCTCTCCTGAGCGAGCCCATTTCACAGAAATTAACCTATCTTGATAGTAACAGAACCCCACACCGAGATATCTTTACTTGATCTCGATCGAACTTCCGTAATAGAACAAAGATCGCGCAAGCTTGAGGGTGCCACTTGCCATGAATAATCAACCTCATGGGCCCACGGGCTTCGATCGAGAGCGCGAGCTCGAGGAGCAGCACAGGCAACGTGCATTACAAGAAGAGCTTGCTCGTGAGCGCGAACATAATGAGAGACAAGAAAGAGAACGACAACACCGTGACCAATATCAACCGCCTCCACCTCATCAGAATAACACAGCTTCGATACCTATCCATCAGCCAGTCGCATCACGACTAGCAGGTACCATACACAGCCCTGGTGGCTTGCTTGCAAATCATGGTGGTGCTCCTCCAACAGGACCACTTGGTGCTCCAACTGGCCCTGGGAATGCTTTCGGTGGTCCTCTACACAGTGATGCGAGTCGACCGATTCAGCACAATCCGCAAGCTGCTTCCAATCAACTACAACAGCAGCAGGGCTTTGGTCCTGGCCTCATACATCATAACCCAGTCGGTGCTCCTGGTGGGCCTGCTGTTGGGTTGGGAGGGTCATTTCAGCAGCAACAAACACAGGAAGCTGTTGCGCGACTACAGCAACTACCATTTGGTGGTCCACCCATGCCCCAGCATCAAATACCTGGAGCTCCGGCTCTGGGACAAGGTGGACAACAGCCTATTTTGAATGTAAGAACCCATTTTCTTGCGTGAAGATTGAATTGTTGCCCAAATTCCCACTATTCTTTGCCGGAGCAGCTCGGAACGAAGCACCTTGTCGATGTTTATGCTTTGTAAAAATGGAAACATTGCCTTGAAGCTATTCCTTTGTGCAACGTCACTGTCACTCATTAAGACTCCATTATCCGCTTCACTACAAGGCTCGATTTCAGTCTTCTTCCGAATATGTCAACTCGGACATCAGGGGAGCGCCGACGAACATAATCATTCTCCATCTAAATTTCTAGAGGTAAAATTGCATAGATCCAAAGCTCACAACAATACAGGATGCGCTCAGTTACCTGGACCAGGTCAAAGTACAGTTTGCCGATCAGCCTGATGTTTACAATCGCTTCCTAGATATCATGAAGGATTTCAAGAGCCAAGCGTACGTTCTATACCCCGGTTTATTCCTCTATCAATATATTCTAACTTGAGATTAGTATTGACACCCCTGGTGTCATCAACCGGGTCTCCGAACTCTTTGCAGGTCATCCGAATCTTATACAAGGTTTCAACACGTTCCTTCCCCCGGGTTATCGTATTGAGTGTGGTGCCGGAAACGATCCAAACACAATCAGAGTCACGACGCCTATGGGAACGACAGTACAATCTATCACCGGAAGCCGTGCTCTACCTGACGCGGTCATGGTCCAAGGAGGTGGTGGATATTATGGTGCTCAGCGGCCTGGGGACCGTTCTGGAGACTGGCGAGGAGGACCTGGCCGTATGAGCCCTGAAGACGTGTTCAGCCCTCAGAACCAAAATGCTGCTCCTCCTTATGGCCAACCTCCACCACAACACCCTACCTACGAGGCTCAACAAGCTGCGGCGGCGGCTGCGCACCAACAGCAACAAAGAGGTGTTTCGCAGTTGACAAGTGCCGTAACAGCAACTTTGGGACATCCAGGACCTGCTAGAAATGCCCAAACTCCTACTCCGGGCGGCATAAATGGAGGCGGAGCACAACTTGAGAAACGAGGACCTGTTGAGTTCAACCATGCAATCAGCTATGTGAACAAAATTAAGGTAAGCCCCGACTGCGGCTTTCGGCTCTTCTGCGAGATTTTAGAATAGACGAATCTCAACCTCAGCTTTTGCGCTAATTCTCTCACTAGAACCGATTTCAAGAACGACCAGAAATCTACAAACAGTTCCTTGAAATCCTTCAAACCTACCAACGCGAGTCGAAGCCAATCCAGGACGTCTACGCGCAAGTTACACATCTCTTCAATACCGCCCCTGATCTTCTCGAGGATTTCAAACAGTTCCTTCCTGAGTCTGCCGCTCAAGCAAAAGCAGCCGCGGCAGCTAAAGCAGCAGAAGAGGCTCAACAGAACCAAACACCGCAAGGCCACGGGCGTAACGAAGCAAAGCTTCCCCCGGTTGGTAATTTTGCTCTTCCAGCCAGTTCAAGCAAGGAAAACAAGAAACGTCAACGAAACAACACTGCATTGAATTCAGCTTCCCACGCCAACACTATGGGCGAAAGCTCCAACCGGGGTATTGCACCTGGTGGCGTGACGAATAAGGTAAGTGATTATCCTCGGGGTGTAGCTGCTCTGCATCTTACAAACTTTCTGGCCATATGCTAATGGATACTCTGCCAGCGAGCGAAGATTTCTCACAACAAGCCCAATGCTCCGGACGCCCCAGCTGTATCGCCGACCTTGACACCCATTATGCCTGAGCCGTTGCCTCCTACCTCCACGTCCAGCGCGACTTCGGAAGAGCTCGCTTTCTTTGACCGTGTCAAAAAGTACATTGCAAACAAGCAGACTATGAACGAATTCTTGAAACTGTGCAATCTTTTCTCCCAGGATCTCATTGGCAAGGATGTCCTTGTACACAAAGTCAGCACTTTCATCGGCGGAAACCCGGATTTGATCAATTGGTTTAAACAATTTGTTGGCTACGATGGTCGTGAGGAGGTTATCGATAATCAACCGAAAGCACCCACTGGACGAGTCGCGTTGAGCAACTGCAGAGGTCTAGGCCCTAGCTATCGTCTGCTACCAAAGAGGGTACGTACTTTATTTCCTTCCGTTTGTGCGTCGATTTTGCTTTCATGCTCCTCGTCGTGATTTAAAGTTGGTTTGCCCAAACTTTGCTTGACCCAGAAAAAATTCACTCCACCGTGTTCTATCGCTTGGGTAGATACTATTGTGCCAGTCGCTTCTCGATAACAACCACTAGTGTGGCAAACGAGATATTGTCATTGAACATCCCTATTGTGGTCAGAACATTGTCAAAACAGGAAAATAGCCATTAGTTGTGGTATTGTTCGACATTGGCCTAGAAAGTTATTTAATGGACTTCGTGCCCTTCCCTTTTTCAAAATTTTTGCTGCCCTACCCGATTTCAGCAACCTCTTTTGTTCCCTCAAGATGCGGTTTTTACCTGTTGACTCGTACTGCCGGGCAATCGCGGAAGGGGAGAGCAATCCCGCTTCCAACCTCTACACGACCCTTCTTCCCGACACCAGGACCCGCCTGAAGTCGGAGGTTGGGAGCGGGGGAGCGCTCCCCCAGAATTACGTTTGGTCTCCTGGCGCTTTGGATTGCAAGCGCAAGTTTGAGGGGGGGTCGGGGGACGAAGGACCTCCGAAGAAGTACACCCTTACCGAGCGCAGGGAGGCAGCAGAGCAGGCAAGAGAGTGGGGAAATGTTAACGCGCAGTACCAGGAACGCCTCCGCCCATGTTCCGGTCGAGATGAGATGTGCCTCGAAGTTCTCAACGATGATTGGGCTTCCCACCCCACCTGGGCTTCAGAAGACTCCGGATTCGTCGCTCATCGCAAGAACATGTTCGAAGAAAGTCTACACCGTATCGAAGAAGAACGCCACGACTACGACTTCAACATCGAGGCAAATGCGAAGGTCATCCAACTTCTCGAACCCATTGGCCAACAAATTCTTTCAATGAACTCTGCCGAAAGAGAGAAATACCGCATGCCTATCGGTCTTGGCGGCCAGAGCCAGGCCATCTACAAGCGTGTTATGAAGAAAGTTTACGGAGAAAAAGGACCCGAAGTTGTTGCAGATCTCTTCAAGGATCCATGTGCAGTACTTCCCATTGTCTTAGCACGGTTGAAGCAAAAGGATGAAGAGTGGAGATTCACACAGGTAAGTTTCGCATCCAGTCTCCTCTGTTCAAATCTGACGCCAATCGTAGCGCGAGTGGGAGAAAGTGTGGCATGCACAGACTCAAGCTATGTACCTCAAGAGTCTTGACCACATGGGCATTCAAGTCAAGCAGCTCGACAAGAAGAACTTCGCCGCCAAGCATCTTGTTGATGCCATCAAAACCAAGCACGAAGAGCAAAGACGTCAACGAAGCACCAAAGGCAGAGCACAAAGATACCAATACTCCTACGAATTCAGCGATCGAGAGGTCATCACAGACCTTCTCCGTTTCATGGTTCTGTACGCAAGCAATGCAAGCCAGCACAACAGTCTTGAACGACGCCGAATCTCCGATTTCTTCGAGAAATTCGTCTCGTCATTCTTCGATATTTCAGATGATCTCATCAATGACTGCACCAGGGATATCGACCGAGGAACTCCTGACGACGATTTTGATGAGGCTACTCCTTCTGAGCTTCCCAATGGCAGTGGTGGTAGAGGCAGACGCGCCGGCATTGGCAAGAAGTCTGATCTTCGACGTGGTGTTCTCGATAAGGCTCGCAACGGTACCCGCGGCCGTGGTCAGAAGCAGGACAGCGCTACCGGCAGCAAGGAGTCAACTCCAGACGTCGATTCTATTGCAGACGATGAGGGTGATATCGCAGACGAAGCTATCGCTGAGGTCACTAACGAACGATGGGCCGCTCACCCTGTCGCAGCAGAAGCACACCAGAATCATGATGTTGAAGATCTCGAACTCAAGGCTGACCAGCCATTCAAACGTGAGTGGTACAAGCTGTACGGCAACCAGACAATCTTTGTCTTCTTCAGCATCTTCCAAACCTTGTACCGTCGATTGAAGGAGATGAAAGACAACGAAGCAGGTGCCAGAGAGGAAGGAATTCGTGCAGCCCAGCCAAAACCAGCCAGAGATATTGGTCTGCTCAACGACAATGACGACTACCCTCCACTTTCACCCGGCGAGACCTATTATTCCCAAACTTTGAGACTCATCGAAGACTACATCAACGGCGAAGTTGAGGAAAACCCCTACCAAAATTGGCTTCGGCGCTTCTACTTGAAGAAAGGCTGGCAGATCTATACAATCTTGGATCTTCTCAAGTCCCTTTGCAGACAAGGCGCCATCTGTTCATCTAGCGAGAAGAAAGAGACGACCACCGATCTCATTGAGCAATTCTATCGCAACAGAGCGTCTGAAGAGACGTCCTTCAATGCGGAGATCAACATGCGCAAGCAAGCAGATAAGTACGTCAAGGATGGTGAACTATTCTTGATTCAATGGGTAAGTTGTCGGATCAGATCTCAGTCTGAAACATGCTAATTATCAATAGTCTCCGAAGAAGAATGAGGCTACTGTCCAATGGGTCACGAGAGATGAGACCACGTTTGATCTCGATGACATGCAGCAAAAGGAGCGTTGGCAATATTACATTTCCTCCTATATTCGCATTGAACCGACAGAAGGCGTCCCTCGCAGCCACCTTCACAAATCGGTTTTGACCCGCAACCTCCCTTCTACTGATGCCGAATCAGAGGACAACAACGCTCAACCCAAGCCAATTCTCTTCAACGAAGACCTGACCCTCCGCATCTGCGTCAACACCTACAAGATTGTCTACAAGAACCCGGGTTCCGAATACTTCGTCTATACCAACAAGCCACTCACCTACGACCCCAAGACCAAGGAGAGCACGGCTCGTGAACGCCTCCGCAAGTTCGAGAACCTCCGCAACGAGCGCGCCAAGGAGAAGTTTGAGATGAACAATCGTTGGATGCGAGGTCTTGATCGAGATGCCGTTGCGAAGGTCAACAGTGACTTCAAGAAGTGGATGGACGAGGGTGTTGTTCCTGGCTCCGAGGCTCCAGCTCCGGTTCCAGTGGACGTTGAGATGGCGCAGTGAAAAACTTGATGCTCAAATATCATACATTGTCAGAAGTCACGAAATGTACTTTCTTTTTTTCTACTTCAGCGGCATTGCCTCTTTATTTGCGGTTTCATATTACACAGACGTCCAGGCTTTCGGACATTGAGAGGTGCTACACTAGATACATCATGACAATGCGAAGGTTTCTTATCTAATTTGTTGACCTGCTTTCGCTTTGATTCTTCGCTGTGACGCAAAATCTTTCCTAGAATGTCTCTACATGATGACTGCCTTGACCAAGCACTCAAACCAGGTAATAAACCCGTCTGTGAAGTCAAAAGATCCATAGCTCTTAAATTATCGTACAGCTTCATTACATAGCTTTTATCAAACCTCCTACCCAACGCCTCCCATCCCACCTTCCATGTAACCCTCCTAGCCAGGATCTCTAACCTACATGCATACAAGAACTATATCCAGAACCTCCCTTTTCTCAGCCATAATACACCAAATACAGATATACAAGCACAGTCACCCACGCCACGCGCCATATACTTCGTGAAAACTCCCTCCAAATCACCGTCAACGGCGGCAATTTCTTCGCCCTCGTATTCGCACTCGCGTACCCGTTTGATTTATCTTTGTAGTAGTCATCAGCGTCAATAATGGCCCACGAACCATTTCCATTCCCATTTCCGTAGCTGGGGAGAGGCGGAGTCGCGAATCTCACTTGGCTGCTCGGTAATCCATAGCCTTTCGCGGGACTAACGCTCCTTGTACGAGCGGCAGAAGAGCGAGGAGCGAGGTTCTGTGCGTTGTTTGAGGACGTGGATGATGTAGAGGAGTTGGAGGAGCGGTTTCCATCGTCTTCTTCGCGGCGTCTGGTGTCTTGTTTGGTGGTTGGGAGTAGGGAGAAGTCCGTTTCCATGAGAGGGTCGGCGAAGTGCGAGAGGTGGAGGATCGGTGTAAGGATTGCGCGGATGGTGAGCGCCAGGAGTGTGAGAATCAGAAGGGTCAGGTAGCGGATGAAGATGCTCAGTTGGTCGGGGAGGAGACAGAGGTGGGATTCTGTCGTTGGAGAGGCTTGGGATACTGCTCCGTGGCCTGAAGGGGAGGAGTGTAGTGATTGACCGGAGGCGTCGATGGGGTTCCACATGCTGAGCATGAGAAAGCCCGGTTTGCGGACGCCCATTGCCCAGGACATGCTTTTCACTGTTATTTCGCGGGCAGTGTTCTTGTTTTCCGCGTGAACGATCTCGCAGTAATCATGGTCATCGCCGGAAAAGACCCTCTGTACATTTCCTATCGTTGAGACAAGTCGCACAGAGTCTTCTTCGCTGAGCACATTTTGATATTGGTATCCTCCAGAAATCGAAATGGCATTTCGTTCATCAGGGAAAACGGGTGTGTTTTGCCCCTTTGGAGGCTTTGCCGGAGGCCAATGCTCTCTTTTGGGGCCACAGGGAGTCCCCTTTTCTCGATAGAGAGGGACATGTGTGAGTAGAACCGTGGGCAAATCCGCTGTCCCTTCTCCCGGGTCAAGGTTGGGCAAGTTTGTAAAATTGACCCGATCCAACTCTTCGACTTTATGGGGCAATCGCAGCACTCTCTCTTCGCCTGCCTGGAGGCTCAGTTCGTGAGCCACAGCTTTCCGTTTCAAAACCTGGACCTTGGAGAGAAATTGTTCCACTGGCTCTGTGATTTCCTTCGTGGAGTGCGGTGAACTCCCAGCGCTCAGAGACACCGAGTCCACCGAGACAAATGTGTGGTTCCCGATAACATCCACCCTATTCCCCTCTCCAAAATAAGTCTCGAACCGGTTCCGAATGGGCACTTGGATGTTGGCACCGAACCCCAAATCGTGGTTCCCCGGCAGACTCGAGATCAACTTCCGTCCTCTCTGCCAAGGCCCTGCATTGGGGCCCGCAATATTCCATAATTTGTCAAAGATGCTTCCAAAGCGGTCATACTCTCCCAGCCAGAAATCGTCTCCATATTTCCTATTCCATGACTTCACATATGCCTGTTCTCCTGCTGGTCTAAGCCCATTTGCCCATTGAGGCTCATCCGTATTCCCGTGTGCCGTCTTCCACTCCCTGCCCCCATCAAATAGATCCCCAAGAAAGAATATCGTGTCCGGATGTAACTTTTTCTGCAGCGAAATATAGGAGCGCTTGAGGTAATTGTCGGTATGCAGCATCGTGAATTTGTCCAGGGGCCATGGCCTCCCAGGGTAGGTGTGCGGATCTATGAGTTGCGGATCCGCAAGAAAGACCAGGTGATGGGGTGTTGCATCCTTGGGCTACATTTTGCTTGTCAGCTTCATTCCTCATCTACTGATCACCGGCAGCGGAACTCACCCATCTCTCCCACCGCCCCCATTCACACGTCTTTATGGCACTCTGGAAAACCCATCTCTCGCCCCACAGCAGAACCACCAGCCAGACCAGAACCAACAAATGTGGCAAATTGAGCAGCCGCTTCAGATGCCACCTCTCGGACCAGTGCCTCAAGCCCCTCGGTATTCTCGGCGAGCTGGTCGACGTTGCCGTATATGAATTTCCGTCCCATAGTTGTTGAATCTGCGCGCTGAGCCCAGAGGGAAGCCCAGCAAGGACGCGTGAGAGAAGGGAAGGCGGTTCGACGAAGTGGTCGCGGGTTGAGCGTGTGTTATAATACGAGGGTGCCATCGCGTTGGAGGTTGTGTGCCATTCCGCTCCCGTTCACGTTGTCTTCAGAAATACGGACAAGAGAGGTGTGCAGAAGATGGAAGCAGAGAGAAGATGAAGTAGAGATGGTGGCTTTAATTGTTTCTTCTCCGGGGCCACGGCGCCGAAGTTGGCTTAAGGATAGGTAAAATTGCGGTTGGAAGCGAGCTGTCAATTCTCTCAGCCGCCCCCTGAGCGATAACGCGTGCTGCGATAAGAATAGGGGGCACGACGCGCACGACGCATGCAAGATCTGGGGAAAAGGGGATCCTGATTCGACAGGGTTTAATTGGGTTGGCAATCTCCATGAAATTCCAACCAAGGTGCAATCAAGTATCTATAGGAGCGCAATGTATCCCACCAACAAAGGCACTTTTTTTTTTTTCATAAAGTTCATCAATTCTAATGGTCGGGCCCCAATGGTTGATAGGGGCTAATTAAAGAAGAAGGATATATACAAAATTGCCACCCTTTCAACTGAAGATTTGCTTGGTAGCAGCAAGGTGTATAATTGCATCCGGTCTAGCAGCCATGTTCCCATTAAAACAGATTAAACAACCCAAGTAAATGATTTCTTGACTTCGAACGAGGTTTGTGCTCTGCAAATTCTGTTAGCATAATTCGGGGACGGGGCTTTGTCAAGAGGTCGTAAAGGCGGCGTACCTAATGTCTGCAGAAGAAGCCCCGATCAGAAGATTGAAGACACCTTCTTCGGCGATCCATCCTGGTATCTCAGTATCATAGTAGCCAACAGAATACTTGTCCAAGGACAACGTGGCATTCTTGGTCTCCCCTGGCTTCAAGAAAACCTTGTCAAAAGCTTGCAGTTCCTTCTCAGGTCGTGGCAATCTCGACTTCTCGTCGTGGATGTATCCTTGAACGATTTCGGCGCCTTCCACGGATCCACTGTTCGTGATCGGGATTGTCACGATGATCTTGTCGGGCTCGAAGAGAATGTTGCTGCTGATGGTGGGTTTGCCATATGTGAAGGTCGTGTAAGAAAGACCATGGCCGAAGGGAAAGAGAGGTGCAATCTTCATGCTCTCATAGTGACGATATCCAATGTAGATACCTTCACCGTACACCACCTTCATGTTCTCACCTGGCCAGTTGTGGAAGGTTGGATTATCTTCGAGCCTCCTTGGAAATGTGGTCTATGAGAGTGTTAGGAAAATGAAGCTGAGAACAGATGAGATACGTACTGGAAGTTTCCCGCTTGGATTCTTGAAACCAAAAAGCACATCAGCCAAAGCATTCCCAGCTTCTTGGCCTTGGTACCAGCCTTGGATGATCGCAGGGACTCGATCGGCCCAAGGCATTGTTACCGGCGACCCAGATTGGTTGACCACGATGGTCCTGGGATTTGCTTTCAGGACTGCGTCGATGAGACGATCTTGACTACCATCTTTTGGCAGATCCATCGTCTTACGGTCGTATCCTTCCGACTCCCATTCTCCATCCAGTCCAACAATCACAATTGCGATATCAGAAGATTTCGCAACGTCAACAGCTTCTTTCAGATAGTCTTTCTTATCCTCCTCCTTGTACCCTATTCGCACCCCACCATATTCATGTGTTTTACCCTCCAATTTTTGTCTTCGCAGTGGCCGCACTTCGTTAGTCATCTCAGCGAGCAATTCGATGGGCTTTCCTGCCTCTAATTGGATGTCAAAAAGAATCTGCTGGGAGTCGCCAAACATGGCTTCGCCCTTTTCGGTCCAGTTCCAAACATCAACCTTCAACTTGCCGTTGACAAAAAGTCTACCGGCTCCCACACTTGAGAAACTCATTGTATGCAGCCCAGTGGCTCTTGGTGTCAACAATGTCTTCGCACGACAAGACCATACTTTACCGACTTCGAGTGGTACCGAATCCCACATGAAGAGGTCGGTGTTTGTTCTTGTCTGGCGTACAGTGGGTTCCCCTTCAAATTTATCTCCAATCCAGAATTCGAGCGCCACACCATTTTCTCCCGCGGCGGTCGTGCAATAATCAGCCGCGAGCGGCAGCCACTTATATGTATGGCATCCGGGAGCATATCGAACCTGCTTTCCAGGGACTGTCTTGATACTGTCCAATGGAAGTGTGCTGTAATAGGGATTGAGACTAGCGCTTCCACCACCACCTGCTATCGCTCGATTGGCATTGGGTCCAATGACAGCAATCTTCTTCTGCGATGGCTTAATTGGAAGAAGATTTCCAGCATTTTTCAACAATGTCAATCCTTCAACTCCTGCCTTTCGGATTAGCTGGCGAGTCTCCTCTCGATCATCTTCTCGCTCAGCTGGCTCGGGTGACAAGTCGTTTCCTTTCGTCCGCTCGACAAAGTACAGAATGTTCGCAGCAGCTTTCTCAATAGCCTGCCTGCTGATTTCGCCTTTCGATACAGCTTTCAGAGTCTCTGCTCCACGCCATTTTGTTCCAACTGGCATTTCAATATCGCACCCTGCCTCGATGGCTTCCACGGATGAATTGACTCCGCCCCAGTCAGACATTACCATCCTAAATTAAACAAGTTAGCAGGAACGACATGGTTATGGGGCATTTCTAACCCATCGTATTGCCATTCTTTTCGTAGAATGTCTTTCAATGTATGCTCATTCATGTCTGCGTGGACGCCATTAACCAAGTTGTAAGACGACATCACAGCCCACGGATTGGCTTCTCGAATTGCGATCTCAAAAGGCCGAAGATATAGTTCACGGAGAGGACGCTCTTGTATTATGGAGTCGATATGAAACCTCTCGGTTTCTTGCTCGTTCGCTACAAAGTCTGGGGGAGAGTAGCAATTAGTTTTTGACACGTGATCGGTTCTTAACGACAGTTTACTCACGTTTGATCGTTGCAGCAACACCTTTTCCTTGTAGCCCATTGATGTACGAAGCAGCAAGCTTTCCCGTCAAGTATGGATCCTCTGAGAATGATTCAAAGTTTCGTCCACCCAGAGGCCCACGGTGCAAGCAGACGGTTGGTGCCAATAACACTTGAGCCGATCTTGCTTTTGCTTCATCTGCGAGATGCTGACCAACACTGAAGAGGATATTCTTGTTCCATGTTGCGGCTAAAGAGACCCCGCAAGGAAAAAGGGCGGCCTTCCAAAGATCATTAGAACCTCTTTTCCATGACACAGGGGCCAGTTTCCCATACCTTTGTCCCTGCCTTGAAAATTGCCCCACGAGCACCATTCGGGCCATCACTGGTCTTGAAAGCAGGTATCCCTTTCTCGGGTATCGATTTCGACCTCCAAAAATCAGCTGCTGTTAGCAGAGATACCTGCATATTGTCAGTTTAAAAATATCCTTCAGAAGGAAGAGGAATTAGCGGCTGCCTAACCTGTTCCTCCAGAGACAGCGTTGCGGCCAGTTCTCGGGCATCAGCTCTTTTGTCATCTGTTTGGGTCAGAGTAAGACTCTTGTTAGTTGGGCTATCGGGTGGTGAGATTTCCGAGCTCGGCGTTGTGTCTGTATCTGCACTCGAACGATCTTCAGAATCCTCCGCAAATTTATCGAAGACACTGCTTGTCGAATCCGATGACAACGTCCTTGTAGCCATGATGTCAAAACCGCTGTGCACAATATCACACGTTTCTTGTGTCGAAAATCCGGGGTCACAACCTCTTGTACGCCGCGAGAGGAATTAAGTGGCGAGGTGTAACGGCTCGTGGCTAGCTCCCAACAGTCTTCGATTGTAACAGAAGACGACAATCTTTTAAGAAAATGCTCAGTCACGACAAGCTGGGACGGAGGATCCTAAATACAATTGATATTGAATAGGATTAGAGAGCGACAAAGTACGGGATCAGGTGCCCAGGTGATTTATCTCTGACCGATGTTTAAGCGGATAAAGAAGCCATACTTCCGCGTATGAAGAGACAGTAAACGCAAGATGAGACGAGAATTATGGGGACTGCCCATTTTGAAGAGGCCGCGGCTGAATGGGGGGACACTATGGAATTTGGACTTATTATGGGCTTGCTTGCTGATGAAGTGATGTTGGTAGGCCGGCGAGTCACAGGCTGCACTGACAGGCTGCTCCGCCCAGGATAGGTGCTGGAGATGGCCACATGGAGCCAACCGAGCCACCCGAACGACGTGTGGGGACCGACCACAGGCGTAAGATGTCAGGACGGAGAATTCGCGCAGGGCCAGCAGCAAGCATCCAGGAGCCAGCAGCAGGACCTGCTCGATAGCGCGGCGGGCTGGGCCAATGTCTGGGTTCGACGGGGAGCGGCAGGGCTGGCTGGGGCAGCTGGGAGTGAGGCGAGTGACGGCAGTGTTAATTATCGAGAGCTACAACGGTTTGGGCGGACCGTGACCGCGAGCCTCTCGACCTGGCGAGAACACGCTGGAGAACCTTCCTTGTCGGCGGGCTCCAGGGATGGCGGACTGACCTCGGTGGTGGCAAGGCGTGAAGACTTCGCTGTGCTCGACCGACTGCGCGGGAGAGAGGTATCTCGAGGCTCAACGCTCAACATGCCGCAATTGCTGAATGCCTGCCGCGCTCATCTCGGTGTGTGTATAGCCCTCTCTCTCGTGTAGCAGATTGGGGAGGTGGAATTTGGAGGCGAACTTGCAGCGAAGGCCTAGTCCGGCGCAGGAATACCGTGCAGATGGTGTGCATTGCAGATCCAGCGCGGCGACTAGGAGACTTCAGAGACGCCCCTCCAAGTGACGATCCAAGCAGGTCGAGGTTTGGCCGCAATCAGCATTCCGGACGGGCCTCCGGGCCGAAATCGCCAGTCCAGGCAAACCGTCAGAATCGGTACGAGGGAACCTCCAGCGTGCAATCCACTTACTGGCACTGCTTCAGCAGCAGGAGGGACACCTGTGCGTGAGGCCAGGACACAGTTGCACATGATGGCGGGGCCTGGATGCTGGAGGCAGCCTGGTCGTGCCTCTGCACCACGGCACTTTGTGCAGGCGCAGACGCAGGTTTGCAATTGAGGTTGGGATGTGTTTGAATTGGATCGAATTGATGATGGAGAAGTTTGGACCGCTTGCTGGCCCGTCCTTTTTCTCCGTGCCCTGTTAGCGAGCCCGCAGAGGACTCGCGATCTAATCTTATCAGGGGTTCTACAGTAGGGGACGTCACCGCTTCTCCGTTTCTCGCTTCAGCTATGATGTCCGCCCTGCTGTACAATAGTTCAGCCAGATGCGCAGAGCTTCAACCATGATAGCCTCCTCTCCAGCCGTCCATGCCGGAAGCTGTCCTATGCCTTAGCACCGTAGCACGACAGAGATCTGCACCCGCCTAAGGTTTCGTGCAGAAGTTGCAGGCAGCAGACTGCAGGCATGGCTGAAACACCAGATCATATCTCTCAAGCACCGCCCGCCCAGCCAGATGAGCCCCATTTCCAGCTCGGCACCCTCGACTCGGACGACGCCCCGGTGCGCGCAGCCGGCGATATTGCCAGAGACGCGCGTGAAGGCACTGAACTGGCCAGGTTGAAGCGTAACTACAACCGCGCCTCGTCCTTCCGGCCCCAGGGTTCAAGCACAGCGTCGCCAAAGCCATCCACGCTCCTGGGACGCCTCAGCTATGTCGTCTCCAGCTTCTGGCGCCATCAGATCAGCATTACGGTTGAGCACAGCACGTGCCGCGACCACCTTGGTATGTCTTGCGAGCTTGCCTCTCCCGACCCTCTTTCTTCAGATATACTCATCAATCTCTATCCTGCCTGATTGGGGTGTCGGGAGTCCGATTCCGTACTGCCAATGCACCAAGTCATCTGGTTTTTTGAGAGCACCGTTTCACCACATCGTTCATTTGCAAACCTCTATATATTGGACGGTTGCCAAGACCCTGTTTTGATTCATTCATTAAAGATGCAGAGGCGAGAGCGGGAGCACACCCCGTACCGTGTTCCTTATGCCCAGCGCCACTGTTGCATGCGGTACACTGCAGTGGTGTTACTAACGCTCTGCAGCACTTGAAAGAACTTTCCTTGCGTACCTCAGGACTTCGCTGGCACTATCTATGCTTGGAGTAACCATAGCTCAACTATTGCAAGTCCCTTCCAACCGTGATTTGTTCTCCGGGATACATACTCATTCTTCGTAGCCGCCTCCAACACGCACCTCAGCCGAGCGCATATTTTGGCTTTTTCGTTCTTGGGAAACCGCTTTCGTGTATCTGTCAAGGAGCTGCAATCTACACTCTTGGTATTGGAGCCTTCCGCACCTGGAGATCTCAAAATGCAATGGTCAGGGGGAAAGCGATTTCTGGAGGCCTAGAAATAGTCATGTTAGGAGGGGCACTGTTTGTCGTAAGCCTTCCTAGTCATTCAAAATTCGGATTTTAGCTCACATCTCTACTCAGTTGTTGACACTTTTCCTGGCTCTCCTGATTGCAGTGGACATTGAGAAGGAAGATGTGACCTGAGCACGTCCCAATCATCCGATCTGGTGATAGGCACCTCGAGCCGGCCGAGCCCTGGTGATGCATTCCACTTTGCCAAAGTGCCGGTCGAAAGGTCATGATTGGAGGCTTTCTTCGGTACGATGGCACTATATCCGCCATGTGGCTGATAACCGGGTAAGACGCAAGCATCTTTGAGTGTCCATGCGCGTCCCACATGCCACTGAACGATATTACACCATATCGAACATTGTGGCGACGTATCGGAAACTTCGCAGAAGAAGGGACTGGGATGGAATGTTCCAAAGGAAACGCTAGATTGCCGTATCTTGGCTCCCGGGATCGAAGAGACCTGGGATTTGCCGCCTCCATTCTTGCCCGCCTTTCAAACGATTTTGGTACCTTTCATGTATCCAAATTAGAGCCAAAAGTCACGACATTGTGCCGCCATCACAGGCCGTGCCGTTCATTCTATTTACCTCTTAAAGTTGTGCTATTTCCAGTGAATCTGAACTTACAGAATATTGCACATTTTTGCTGCACAACTCTCATGAACAAGCCAAGAACCGTTCCGTTGACATACACATCTCGATTACTGCGTATAGATTTGATTCGACGGACATGCTTACACATGCACTTGTTTCTGGGCTTGCTTTAGCATTGAGGTGGATGATTCCTAAGACCTCCAAATCGTTGGAATAGTTAGCTATTTCAAATATTCTTAATCTTGAAATCGCATAAGGTTGCCATACGCTCACCACAGCCTTTTCGAATCATGTGCAACAACCCAAAAGGGGGCAATATTTCCGCTCCACCCCGCTCCGCTACCCACATACTTCACCTCAAAATAAACGGACCTTCAAAATGAAAATCATACGACTTGCGCAAATTTCGCCAGAATCTCCATCTCATATTTGAAGCTCTCCAATCTCACATCTCCTCTTGAACGTCGTTATGCTTCCAAAGAAAGGCGTCGAAGAGACGAAGAACAATGTCGTCGCCTTCGGACGAGTCAGGAAGAATCTCAAGATGGGATGTGTGGGCCTGCCTAACGTGGGCAAGAGCTCGCTGTTCAACCTTCTCACGGAACAGAGTGCAGCGGCTGAGAACTATCCTTTCTGTACGATTGAGCCGAACGAAGCCAGATGTGCGGTGCCGGATCTGAGATATGTAGGTGTGGGAGTTTCATTATTCTGGGTTTGAAAATTTGCTTTTCGAAGTTGTGGAAACTGAGTTGAAATTATGGGATGAGAAGGTTGAGGAATTGGAGTTTGGATTTTGGATTTTGTGTTCGAGCAAGAGGCTCACGATCTTGGGAATCTGAAGATGAGACGAGAGTAAACTTAGCAGATGAGGCTGATATCTCAACAGGACTTCCTCTGCGACCTCTGGAAACCCCCGTCTATGTATCCAGCCTATCTGCAAGTAACAGATATTGCGGGCCTTATTAAAGGTGCCTCCCAGGGTGAAGGCCTTGGAAACGCTTTTCTCTCGCATATCCAAGCTGTAGACGGGATGTTTCACATTGTCCGCGCCTTCGACAATGACGAGGTGTTGCACGTCGATGATTCGATTGACCCTGTCAGGGATTTGAGCAAGTCTGTCTGTTCTTATTCTCTTGTTTGTGTTTAATGGTTGGTGTGGTGGACAGACACGATACAGAGTGAGCTTTGCAAGAAGGATTTAGGTAAGTGCCAAGAGTGACATTTGAGAATTAGAGAGAAGTGCTGATGAAGACAGATATCCTCGCCAAGACAACCATTTCCGAGGAAGCAGTGGTCCGCAAAGCGGGCGGGAAATTCAAAATGAATCCTCTGTTTCCTAGCACAGTCGCCAAGATTAAGGCCGTATGTAATCTCCTTCTTGAATATGGAAATATAAATTAATGGGAGCACCAGATGCTAGAACAAGACCAACCCGTCCGCGACGGCGTCTGGACCAGCGCAGAAATCGAGCTAATAAACGAGAAGGCACAATTCCCTTCCCCTTCTGTTTCGTTCGTCACTGATACGCAAAAGATGTCGCTCATATCCACCAAACCGACAATCTACCTCGTGAACCTCACCATGAAAGACTACTTGCGCCAAAAATCCAAATATCTGCCCCCCATCGCCGCATGGGTGACTTCTCACGGCGGACTACCCCGAGATATCATCCCATTCTCCATTGAGTTTGAAGAGAAGTTATATTCGCTGCGTGGCGACCCTGAGGCGTTGAAGGCGTTCTTGGGGGAGAACAAAGTGAAGAGTAAGCTGGAGAAGGTGATTACTGAAGGTATTGTGGCCTTGTCTTTCAATCTTTCTTATCTCTATAAAGCATGTCACTGACATCGACTCAACTCTGATCAGGGTTCACAAAGCTCGGACTGCAATACTACTTCACTGGTACTCCCTCCCCACCCTCCCAATCTACCGCATAAAAGCAACTTCGCTAACGTCTCACACACGCATTCAGCTGGCGAGAAAGAAATCCGCTGCTGGACCATCCCGAAGGGCTGTCTTGCCCCGCAAGCAGCAGGAGCAATCCACACTGATTTTGAACGTGGCTTCATCAAAGCCGAGGTTGTAGCTTACAAGGACTTCCATGACTTGTGTGATGGGGCGAAGAGCATGGCGCCGATTAAGGCTGCGGGCAAGTATAGGCAAGAAGGAGGTAAGTATGTTGTGCAGGATGGCGATATTATCCATTTCCAATTCAGTAAGTGTCCCGGAAAGGTGGAAAGAGAAGAGCTAATGAGTATAGATGTGGCGCCGAAAAAGTAGAGGATCGAGGACGGAAGATGGCCGATAGAAGAGAAGGGTGATGGAGAGTGACTACTTCACTCAATCTAAAAGCATTTAGAGTACGGCATACTTCTCGAATGGTGTCGAGCTGGTTCATACAGACCATATCCATTATCTACAGTGTGGTCTACTGCTAATTACAGGCACCATTAATGTACAGACACTCGTGAGAATCCAGCAAAAAGCATGCAGTTCTGCATGCTACAAGCAACTAGCTCCAAGACGCCTCCGCCAATAGCCATGTGTGCAGATTCTCTATCATATTCAGCCTCATCTGTTCTCTTCTCCATAAACAAAAGAAATCTAATGAGAGTGTCCATCGTGATCTGAATGATCGTGCTGAGACTCCCCGACTTTGGGAGAACAGCATCCTTTTCCTGCACAATCGTCCACGCACTCGAGCAAACACGAGTCATCGTCAAGTCCACATTTTGCCTGGCCTACGATCCCATCAAGACCAACCACTCCTGGTCTCTCTAAGTTATGATCATGGTCCTTGTCCAGACAGAATTCCGGCTGGATCGTCGCACTGTGAATGCCATACGCGTGCAAGCACTTTCTGACAGCCTTTGCTAACTCCATATACTTCTCGCCCCCTGCTTCACTGATAGGGAACTCGCATTGAATGTGCATTGAGGCGACTATTTGCGTATCGCTTAGTTGCCAGACGTGGACATGATGACAGCTGATAACGCCTGGCAACTCCTGAATATCTTCCTTGATGTCATTAACATCAATGTGATCTGGGGTTGCCTGGAGAAGGATCTTGGCGGTGGCTGAAGTTAAAGGAATCGTTGACTTCAAGATGATAATTGTGATGAACAGCGAGACAGCTGGATCTGCGTAAAATCGCCCGGACCAAGTCGTAAGCCATATGATCAAGGCGGAGACGATAACTCCGACGTTGCCCAATGCATCGCCAATGACATGGAGAATCATAGCATTCATTCCCATATCTGCATGATTGTGGCCATGACCTCCACTCGAAGCCTTTCTCGGCTTGTTGTGACGATGACCTACATGCCATGATTCGTGTCTTGCTCGTTCAGCGGGCTTGATTTGGTCACCGTCTGCACGTCTGCCGATTCCGTTCTGCTTCCCATTAGACGCCGGCAAGAGAGGAGAGTCTTCAGTAGGCTCGTCTTCATCAACCGCTTCTTCTTCTGATGCAGTGTTGTCTCCACTTTCGATCCCGTCAAGCTGAGGCCTGCTAGCCGCAATGATATCTTGTCTGAAGCTTGCAGGATGAATGCTGATATCGTTGATGTTGGTGAAGCGGCCGATGCTACTTGTTCGTCTTCTTCCATGTTTCCTGGAAGATGTCCGACTGGTAGATCTACCAAAAGAACCATTGCTATCTTTCGATGGGCTGGGTTCTTCATCAGTGGTATGAAAACGTAGTTGTTGCGCTGACTTCGACTTCATTTTCGCAACGACTGCCTCAGGGAAGACCTCGCCAGGGTGGCTAATGTATTCAGCAGCCTCTCCGGCATTGTGACCTTGGCCATCGTGGCTGTGACCACTATGTTCGTGACTATGACCTTCCTCTGCAGCTCCAAGTTCATCGCTGTGGGAGTGCTCGTGTTCCCCTTCACCATGCGAGTGGCCGTGTCCTCCAAGAACCAAGAATCCTGCCAGATTGGAGGCCAAACCCAAGGATCCAACAATAAGAATAAGCTTCGGATTGCTGATCTCGGGTGGGTCGATGAGGCGTGTAATAGCTTCCAGGACAATGGACATGCAGAGTGCAATTAAGAATACAGCATTGAAGAATGCACCCAGAATTTCTGCTCGTAACCACTGTCGTGAGTTAGCTTCTACCTCGTCCTATGATTGTTCCAACTAACCCCGAAAGTATATTTATCTGTCGAGGACTTTGACGCAGCTTTGACAGCCCACAATCCGACGACCAGCGATATGATATCATTCAGCTAAGCACATATCAGTCTTGTTCTTGATCACGATCTGCGCTGTCTTGCGCACCATGTGGAAAGCATCTGCCATCAATGCCAATGATCCCACAAGAAGCCCCACACCCAGTTCGAGGACGAAGAATGCAGCATCAATTGCGAGCATTAACGTGATCCGCGTCGACTTTGACCACGCCATCTTGACGGCCGGGAGTAGCACGCCCCAATAGTCGAAGTGGGTTGTGGAGTTGTTGATGTCGTTGTCCCAGAGGGACTTCGCTGTTGTTCGTACTCTGCGGCGAAATGAGGAGGCGTCGTTCGTTATCAGCACCTTCCCTGATCCTTCCTACTTTTTTTTCGATACGAAGTATGGAAAAAGTTCTCAAATGATGAAGGTCGATATCAGCATTAACTATGGCGAACAGTTATCTCATAGAAGCGCCTCGCACCTGCTTTCGGCTGATGACAGAGCAGATCATTGAACTGCCTAGAAAAGAGGAGACGATCATGGCGTGTGGTTCGCGATTGCGTAGCTGGATTTGCCGAACAATGTTGCCCCTTCGAGAAAACCTTATTTTGACTAAGCGAGAAGGCTGATATGTGGTTCGAAGCACGTGAATGTCAAAGCTGCGGTTTGTTCAATGTCCCAGAGAATCTAGAACAATGCCTTTAAAATGTATATCCTGCACTTGCTGGAACAATAGATATGAGCTGAAAAGAAGTGGCATGAGTATGAAGAGGTTGATGATAAGCAAGCGTAGATTTGCTGCGAGTCCGGAATAAGTTAGCAATGTTCGAGATTACGAGGAAGGACAATGGGATATGATAAATCTATGAGATTGAAGGCTGCCTCGAAAGTTCCAAGTTCGTGGGAACAATGGGTGTCACTTCGTACTTACTCCCTTCTCATTATTCTAGGATAGCTGGAATAATGAGCTACATTTGCGAACTCGCTTCTTAGTTCTCATTATTCTTCTCCTCGGAGTACATAAAGGAGATATCAAGATCAAGCTTCGCTTCTTCTAGTACCCGAGCAGTCACGAAGACAAAAGATTCCGAACGAAATCCGTGACGAAATCCCGCTACTAGATTGATGGAGATGATCCAGTCTCCAAGTACATGTCCACTAATGATATGTTCGTCTCCTCCGAGCTATGGAGCTTTGGTACTGCCATGGGCTCGGCAACCCAATTTGGATGACACAGGCAGAGGTTCCTCCAGGATACGCGAAATAAGACGAAAGCCACCCCACAAGAAGTCGATATCGTCTCACCCATGGGGAAAAATCAACAAGCGTCGCGTTTTTTTCTACCAGCTGCATTGAGCTATCTTTGTTGAAAATCATAAAAGACCATCGCAAAAGTCGTTGCTCATGTCCATTTCTCCGAATGCCGATCACCTTATTGTCCACTCTGGTCCCTTCACAAGAACTTGCTAGCAAGTCCCATCAAGCCAGATACTCCACCACCAGCGCTACCACCTCCCTGACTTTGCATGTACATCTTCAAAGCCATCTCTCCAGCTTGCTGAATAGCGGACTCCTTTGATGCACCAGAAGCAACATTGCCCGACGCAGACTGGCTATCAAATAGCTTGCTTGCCTGAGCCATTGCCATACCGACGAAGGCATTCTGAGAGTTGCCGCCTGCAGAACCGCCACTTTGACCGCCGCTAAACATCTTCAAAGCTTGCATAGCAGCAGCAGAACCCATTGCACCAGAGCCTAGAACGTTGAGCGTTAGTAATGGATTTACAGCCTGGGAGTCCGTTGAACGACAGGGCCAAAACTCAGTTTATACGTACTGGCTGGTTGGCCTCCACTGCCTCCTCCACCATACAGTTGCTGATGAGCTTGCACAGCGCCTATGCATCGTTAGCGCTCTTTTCGCGTGTTGTGGGAATGATATCCTATACCTTGCTGATCAATTGGCTGGCTTCCTATGTGTTGCTTGTTTTGTCCAATGCGGCCCAAGGCGTTGGAGAAGATGCTGGGGTCGCCGGAATCTCCTGCATGTTGCTGGGCGTGTTGAGCCGCGCGACTCAGATCATCGTCATCTCCTCCTCCATAGCCTCCACCGCCACCATAGCTGTCGGTCGTATCGTCAGTATTGATGATGTTAATCTTTTCACAGGAAGCCTTACTTTCCACCTTGGGGGATGTTTCCGCCACCAGGGCGTCCACCACCGTAAGAGTCGTCTTGTTGTCCTCCTCCGCCATAGCCACCTTGCTGTTGTCCACCTCCATATTGATCCTGACCTCCCCCATATTGCTGTCCGCCCTCGTGGCGTCGTCCTTCCTGACGTCGTTCCTCACCACCTCCATATTCTTCACGTCGCTCACCTCCGCCATAGCCGCCTTGCTGTCCACCTCCATATTGGTCCTGGCCTCCTTCAAATTCTTCGCGTCTTTCACGACCCTCGTGGCGTCGTCCTTCATGGCGTCGTTCCTCGCCTCCTCCGTATTCTTCACGTCGCTCTCCTCCACCATAGCCGTCTCCTCCCCCGTAGCCACCCTGTTGATCGTCGTTGTAGCTCATCTGAAACACCTGTCAGCGGGGTACCTCTTATCTGTGAAGCCTCGATAAAGCTGAAGCTCTTGGTTGATCTGGCAGAGAGAGACATACCTTGATATCTGAATGCAAGCTCGAATACTCCTTGATTGATTGTGTTTCGTTGAACTGAGGGTGAAGGACAATGGATGAAGAAGGATCAGGGAGGGAGGAGGGGTTGGTGCATGACGCAGCTAGTGGGGTGGTGCGATTAAGCGAGGACATTACCCCTGACCAATGGGGTAGGCAGAAGTGAACACTCTATGCATAGCTTTTCTTTTGCTTTCGATGAGCTGGCAATGCTAAGCTGGCCTATTTCGTCCCGTATCTTGAGATGTGCTGAAACTGCTGCACGTGACCTTTGATATGGCTCTAGATGCATTTTTCTCGTTGTTGCAATATGTGGTACATTGAGCTTTGACATAGGTTTATTATTGCTCTTGGTTTTATAGAACATTAAGATTTGACATAGGGTTTCATTGTCCTAGAAAGTATAGTTCATAGCAGCTTGCGGCACCTCGTACAGCTGAGATGCCCCCAAGCTTCCTTGCGAGAAGTTCTTGCCGACTTATTATTTAGAAGTCATCTCTCGAAGGACGTAAATCAATGCTGTGAGAATGGATATCGAGTAGCGCTGCAAGTGTAGCTATAACCAGTTACCATCTACTCTTGCATCATGTCCTTGAACCCTCAATTGAGTAGAGAATATTAGATTGTATATTAATATGTTTGGTTGCCATAATCGCTCTCTATGTCTAGTGTTGGTCTTGTAAATCTAGCCACCAACGCCTTGCTATGCAAATGTAATATAAATCCAATGCTGCGCTAATTCAAACCCATGTCTACCACCAAAGGTCTCTCTTATAACCTCATTAAAGCTCGTTTATCAAGCTCTTCACGCCCTTGACAAAGTTCTTGACGGTTTCGACACCGTCCTTCGGATAGCAAGTCTATCCAACTCTCTCAAGCTCTCAGAAGTGCTTTCCGTCTCCGCTCCAGCCTCTGGATCCGCCTCGCGGGTGTTGCCTTGGTATCCTTGCATTGTCTTGTGCTCCTGATCGAGGGAGTATTTCTTCGTCCAGAGACTAGCCACCAAACCCACAGCGCTCAAGACACACATAACAATCCAGATGGTCTTCAGAGAATCAGCGTAGGCGGCCACAAGCTGTGTCTTCTCAAGACTCTCGCTCATGCTGTTGATGATGCCCACAAGCGCTGTGGCGTCCTTGCTGTACGCTGAGGCCATAGGAGCGAGCAAAGGGTAAGCCATGAGCTTCTGCTTGATCTGGTTCTGGAAGATGACTCCACCGAGTGCAACACCAAGCGATTGACCGATCACGCGAATAAAGCTGTAAAATGCTGCGGCGTGGCCAGCATCCTGAGGACGGCCAGCAGCTTGAATGGCAAGGGCCATTGCCGGGAAGAGCATTCCCGTTCCGATGGAGACGGCGAAATTAAGGAAGACCCATTGGACGATGGTGGTGCTGGGACCAAGGAGAACGAGAAGACCGGCTCCGAAGGTGGTCATTGTCCAGCCCGTCCAAATCGCCCAACGGTATCTACCTGTCTTTGCGCAGATAATGCCTACTACGACGCTCATTGCTAACCATTGTTAGTTTATTTCTTTTTGAGAGGTGGGAGAGTCACTTACGAGCAACGAAGCTGGTTTCTGGGAGGATTGCAACACCAGAGATGATTGGTGTGTATCCTTTGACAGCTTCGTAGTATAGCGGAAGGAAGTATAACAGGCACCAAAGGACGATGCCATGAAGAACAGTCTCCAGGTAGGTGACCAACATGGTTGTGTTGCTGAAGATACTGTACCGAATTATGGGTTCGATGTTATTGCCTGGGAGGGGAACACCTTGTGCGTCAAAAGCTCTGTTGGATAGTCTGCGTTCGTAGAATCCAAAGGCCACAACGCCTGCGATGCCAATGAGGAGCGGCTGTCAACGAATTAGCATCAGATTTCTCTGAGGGATAGAGAGCCGGGAGTGAGCCCGGAGCTGAAACTCGGAGCTGGCCAATGAAAAAAGGAGCTCGGGATAGGGAACAAAGAGATATGTTGCTTACAAAGAGCGTATGCCAACTAGTCCAGCTGTACATCACGCCTCCCCAGGTCAGTGGAATCAAGAAAGAGACCATCGACGCGATAAAGAAGGCAGAGCCAAACCAGTCGAATCTTCGGGCCTTCTCTAGAACTTTACCAGGGGTCTGTGCAAGCTTAAGGAAGAGGAAGATGGCACCAGTTCCTAGGCCAATGATTGGAAGATTGATCCAGAAGATCCATCGCCAGCTGACCCTTTGGGCGAAAGCGCCTCCCATCAATGGGCCTGTCACGGATCCGATGGCCCACATAGAGCCAAGATAGCCGAACCAAGCTGCGGGATGTTAGTTGGGAAGTGTCGATGAAAGGACGAATACATACCTCCTCTGACGGAAAGAGGCACCAAATCTGTAACTAAGATTTCACCGAGGGTCAGGATTCCACCGCCGCCGATACCTTGAATGCTTCTTCCAATGATCATCATTGTGAAGTTCTTCGCAACAGCAGCAACGATGGATCCAACGGCGAAGAACAAGGCTGATGCCAGGACCAACTAAATGACTTTTAGTGAATAATTCGACACCTTGAACATGAGTCAAATACCTGCTTCCGGCCAAAGACGTGACTCAAGCCAGCAATTACGGGCTGGAAGACTGCCGAAGTGAGTAAAAATGATGTTCCAGACCAAAACGCTTCAATAGCCGTCCCCTTGAGCTTCTCGGTGATGATAGGAAGCGCGATACTCAGGGAAGTAGCGTCGAGAGCTGCTGCCAGAGTAATAATGCATATCGAGGTGAAAGCTAGAAGGAATCCTCTCGAGGGTGTGAAGGCTGGAGTGACGGGTGTGAGGGCTGGCATGTCTGTTGATTCTTTATCTCCTGGAAGACTTCCAGCGTCCCCGGACGCTGGAATCTCTATTGTTTTCTCAGCCGTGAGGCTCTCGTCGAAGTTTGTGGCCGACATGGCTTCTCGTTGGCCCGGAGTCTGTTGTACAATGTGTTTTGTTCTCGATGCAGGTGGAGTATTCGGAGATTGTAGATGGTGTTGGTTGGCAAACCTAAAAGGCGCTCGAGAAGCCAAATGCAAATATAGGCCTTCTATTCTAATTCCTTGAAGGGTAATGGTGACGATTGTGACGATGATAACTGTTATTCACAAGAACCTCGACTTCGAGGAACCTTCTTATATAACACAAGGGAAAGAGGAAAGTGAATGGCAAAGCCACAAGGAGACAACCCACGCTAGCGAAACGGTACCCGACTACGAGTCCGAATTGCTTGTGATGCTCGAAAACTGGGTCCGACTTCATAAGGTCGGGACAAAGTTGTGAGCTGAAAGATGGAGGTAAAAAATCGATATCGCACCGAGTCCTTTTTGCCTGCCACCTACGCGAGTGCGGCACGACTTTCTCTCCTTTCCACGGCGTGACATTACGCCGACTCTAGACGAGCCTATCATAGCGCTCAGAATCTCTGACCAATCCTATTCGGAATCTCGGTCGCTGGGAAACCACCGCAAATTCCTACCAGGCGCCGATGCGGTGCAACTTTCCCCCGGATCCACGCACGTAATCATCGGCCGTACCGACTGGCGCCGACATCCAACAAGGCTGCTGCAAGGCTGCATCCCAACTTCAACGTATCAGCCTGGTTCAATACAATCGACGTCAATGTGTCAGCCTGGCTTGGGAAAATCATCAACATGACCCTATTTGGGCTTCGTCCACCCTGTCCATTTGATTCTCTGGAAGATCTAGCCATACCCGCTGCGTCCTTCCTCATCATCTTCCTCGCCTACACTTCTCAATACCTCTTCTACTACATCGAGCCAGGCCCATTAACGAAGAAAGAGGCAATATGGTTCAACGTCATTGTGGCTGGAATATGGTGGTGCTACGATCGTGCCTGTTCTGTTGACCCAGGCCCAAAAGGATGGATCCAGAAAACTGTCAGAGATTTTGACGACAGTGGTGATGAAGCTAAAGTCAACATGGCTCCGAAGCGGAGACGACGATGGTGTAAGAAATGCGATGCTCCAAAACCTCCACGAGCACATCATTGCAGACGATGTGGACGGTAGTTCCTCTCATCTACCGCTGTGAAAGCTGCTGATCAGAGAACAGCTGCATCCCGAAAATGGACCACCATTGCCCCTGGACCACGAACTGTGTCTCCCATACCACATTCCCACACTTCCTCCGCTTCGTCCTGTACGCCGTAATCAGCATGTCCATACTAGCTTACCATCTCTTCGTCCGGGCCGCTGTCATTTTCTCCAACCGCAACCTCCCAGCATACCTAGGACCTCCCACATGGGCCATGGCACACCTCTTCGTGCTCATCCTCGTCAACTCCGTCACCCTCTTTGCACTATTCATCCTCTTCGTCCGAGCGACATACAGCCTAGCCATAAACACGACCATGATCGAGAGCTGGGAGATAGAAAGACACGAAGCGCTTGTCGATCGAGCCCGGAAGACAGGAGGCTGGGTCTACGGTAACGGAGGTCAGAAAGTGCGTATCGAGCACCAAGAATTCCCGTACGATATCGGCATCTGGAAGAATCTGGTTCAAGGCATGGGGACACCGAATGTACTTTTATGGTTCTTGCCGTTTGGGCGCGGACCCAGTATTGATACTGCTGCGGAGTTTGAAGTTAACGGGTTTGAGGATGAGAGCAAGTCTTGGCCGCCGCCGGATCCGGATAAGTTCCCAAGAGTGAAGAGGAAAGTGGACGTTGATGAAGATTTCGAGGATGTGGGTGATGTTGAGGCGTTTAGAAGGCGCCAGCAAGGGGATTATGAGAGACGGAGGATGCAGGGAGAGGCAGTTGATTCTGGGAGATTGATGCAGCCTCTGGGGGATGAAGATGATCCATTTGGTCCTTATAGTCCTGATCCTGTGAAGAGAGACCGCGATGCTTTTGAGGACGAGCAAGATGATTATGAGAGTGAAGTGGAAGAAGGCATCGACGGAGAAGAAGGGTGGACGAATGCTGAAGGGGATAGACTCAGGGATTTTGGGGTTGATGAGGACGCAGATCTCCTTGCTGAAGAAGAGATACCCTTGGGAGAGCTCTTGCGTCGGCGAAAAGCTAGAGCCTTTACATGACATTCTTTAACTCATGAAAGCAGTGTATATATCTTGGATCCCTGAGGAAGGCATGAGAGTAAAGTAGGAATCAATCAAAGCATAAATGTACAATCATTGACCTTGCTGGTGGTAGAGCAGCACTACTTATCAATCTCTCAGGTTGCAACTGGACATTTGGCCCCACTCTGAGATTAAGGATTCTATCAAAATGTTTGAGGGCCTCGAGTAGGCTGGCTTTCAATATACGACAATGTTGAGCGGATATTGAGACTGGGAACAGTTAAATTGTCCTTATGGCCTAGGAAATTTCATATCCTGCTCTGGTGTTCACTATATCCTCTGCATAGGAAAAGGAGTCATTAAAAGACATTCATTGCAAGCACGTAGCATCGCGCCCACTATGTACTACGCTGCAAATACCGTATTCATCCATCAGTGCCATAGAATCATCATGCCATTACGTTTGCGGACTCCTCCCCAATTACGGAAAAACGACGCTCATGCAAAGTCAAGTCTCCCTATCTCAACAGTTGCTCGATCGCACCTTGGACACTTCCACCAGCTCGTCTTAACGCCGCTACATTCTGGTCGAAATCGTAGAAGCCCATGTCATTCAGTTGTCTCAGTTGATCGGCGTATCTCTCCTCAGGCGGTCGGGTATCAGCGGGTGGAGGAGGACTCGTGGCACCACCCACACCTCCGGCACCTCCTCCGAATGCAGCGAATGGGTTTTGGCCACCAAATAGATCGTTGAATTGTCCACTGGCTGCCATTTGTTGTGCTTGTTGCATCATTTCGGGTGTGATACCCTGAGGGAATGGAAATGCACCACCTGCTCCTGGGGCACCGAAAAGTGATCCGAACGGGTTTGCTGGGTTTGCCGGTGCATCATTTCCTGCTCCTGGTGTACCCTGGCCAGCAGATCCTGGTAGAGGTGGGCTTTGCGCCGGAGTTGTACCTGCTCCTGGCATACCTCCGAAAAGTGCAGCAAATGGATTTGGTCCTGTTGGGGCAGCCCCAAATGGATTGAACGGTGCAGCTGCGTTCGGGGCACTGCCAGCAGCTCCAGCTGGTGTCGTGTCTGTAACTCCTGGCGCTGGGAATGCATTTGCTCCTGCTCCACCACCCATCATCCGTCTCAGTTGCGCAGCTTGTCTAATTGCCTCTGGGTTGGTCATCATACGTCTAAATTCGGGCGACTGCAACATTTCTCGGGCGTGTGGGTTGTCTCGGAGACCTGGAGCTTGTTGGATCATCATATCGATCATGGCGGGGTTGTTCAGGGCTTCGTTCAAGGATTGTTGCAGGTTAGGGTCCTCGAGCATGGAAGCAATGGCGTCTTCACTAGGAGGAGCGCCCATCTGTAATTATATTAGTATACTTCCTCTACAACTTCCCAAAGAATGGATTCAACTTACACCACCGTCCGCACCGAACATCTCTGCGCCTGGAAGGCCCATATGGCCAGCGTACCGAGCACCAGTCAGGCCAGCCAGAGGGTTATTCGCAGTGCCAGCCGCCATATTCGTTGGAACGCCTGGTGCAGCCCGGGCTGCAGAGCCAGCAGTTGAAGGGTTGGCAGAGGCAGGGTTTTGTGCAGCGTTGCTCTGTGCGCTCTTGACCATATGTACAGTATTGCCAGCTTTAATCTTGTATGTGCTCAACGGTTCGGGGTCCTTCATAACTCGGCCAGAGTAAATCAGGCGCATGCGGTCTACGGCAACATTCTCGAAATCGCCGCCCGAGAGCTTCGTCTTGAGGTCCAGGACGGTGGCGCTCTCTGCCATGGTGACAGTGTGTTGGCCATCACTAGACGTCTTGACCTTGAAGGTCACTTCAGTATCGGGGACGGGGGCGTCGTCTGCAGACATCTCGTATTCTTCCACGACCGGTTGGTAGATTGTGGACGACTGTTCTGCGAATAGCAGGTAGATTGAGCGCTCAACGAGAGCAAAGTTGGATTTGGAGGTTGTTGCTTTATCGAAGGTCGAAGATAAAGACGAGGCGAGGCGGCTATGCAGATGACGAAGGAGCCTTGCCGCTAATATAGCGCAGGGGTACCGATGATCGTTCTAAGAGTGGTACAATCAATGAAATATTCCAGGTGAATTGGAGTCAATGAATTTTGTAATTGTGGACATTCAGGAAACTTTGGGTTTTCGATGTTCCAAGGTCATGAGCACAATGGGTTGCTCAGCTCCCGATTCAGACGGGTTTCCCCACCAGCTTCCATTCCTGTCGACCGCCTTCTCAAGCCACATTTCGAGTTACCTGGTCTATTTGAGTCAACGAAACTAGACAAAGAAAGTTCTTGTTGTACTCGGTAAATTCGTATTGAGTCTATCTGGTCATAGCGCCCTACACTTATGAAGATATTGACAAGGAACAAAAGTACCTAGACTAAACGTAGGAAAGGCTACACGTGATGATGATGAAGTACCCCTGTCCCAATTCGGCAATTCAGCCTCGGCTCGCGTTCCCCGCCATGTGGACTTCCCGAGCTTTTGCATATCAGCTCTATCTCTCGTTCCTCCCATTTACACTTCTTCTACCTTTTCAATTCCCCGTTCTCCATGACTGCCTCATTTTCCTAAGCACTCTCAGTCTCAAAAACTTCAATAAACCCCGAAAATGCGTGGAATACAAATCAAGGAATACGTGAAGGCGAGCCCACTCTCTCTTCCCCTCTACGGGCCCCTTTAACACCTAGCTCAGGGTCCATTAGATCTCAAAGTCACCGACCTACCGGACCCCGTCCCAGCAAAAGACCAATACTTAATAGGAATCCACGCCTCGGCAACCAATTTCTTCGACCTGCTTCAAATCGCCGGGAAGTACCAACATCAGCCGCCTTTACCCTGGATCTCGGGAAGCGAATTCGCCGGCGTAGTCATCTCCGCTCCTTCAACTCTCCCAAATGGCAGGACCCCAAAGTATAAAGTTGGAGATAGGGTGTTCGGCGCTTCACAGGGTGGATATGCAACCAAGGTAGCAGCAAGAGAGGAAACACTGAAACCCGTGCCGAAAGGATGGAGCTTCTTCGAAGCAGCAGGCCTCTTCGTTACAGCGCCTACGAGCTACGGCGCTTTAGTCACTCGAGCGAATATTAAGGCTGGTGATTGGGTTCTTGTTCATGCAGCAGCTGGTGGCGTTGGTCTCGCAGCAGTTCAGATCGCGAAAGCTTTTGGTGCAACGGTCATTGCTACCGCGGGCACAAAACATAAACTCGATGTTGCGAAATCGTTTGGCGCGGATTATGGGATTGATTACACGGATTCTACGTGGCCGGATCAGGTTAAGAAGTTGACGCCCAAGGGGAGAGGTGTGGATATTGTGTTTGACCCCGTGGGCATGATTGATAAGAGTACGAAGTGTATTAGGTGGAACGGGAGGTTACTCGTTATTGGGTTTGCTGGGGGAGCGATCGAGAAGATGCCTTTGAATAAGGTGCTGTTGAAGAACATCAGTATCGTAGGCCTCCACTGGGGTGCGTACGCCATCAACGAGCCCGAGATGATTGAGCCAGTTTGGCAAGGCCTTTTCAAGCTTATCGACGAGGGGAAATTCAGGGGAACGGTGTTTACGGATAAGGAATTCGTGGGTTTGGAAAGTGTACCAGATGCTCTTAAGTCTTTGGGTAGCAGGGGAACTTGGGGAAAGGTGGTTGTCAAGGTCCCTCAAGAAGGACAGAGCAAGCTGTAAGACATGGTTAGTACATAAGACATGAGCTTTTAAATACCATTCACAGACTTTTAAATAAGATAAATTTGTTCACGCATTGGTAAAATTGAAGTTGAATCTCCATCAAGTGTTTTTCTGTGTTTTCTGTCCTTAATTTCCCCACGCTCTTCCCAACCGTACCCTGCTTTTTGCCAATGTACAATGTTAAGCGACTCCCCAGGTCGCCAAAGTCGATGTCGTTCATCAAACTGCTCAGTCCGTCCGCGAGAGGAAAAATTTGAGAAGGATACACATTGGATCTCATTCAGCACTCCATTGAATTTTGCCTCCGCTAGATGAAGGAACATAAAAGGGTTGCTTGAAAGGCTTGAGCAGATTCAACAGCCAAGCCATACCAACCTTATACCAGTAACTCATTCTCTGGACATGTAAAGAAGGCTTGGTGGCTGATATACATGGAAACCCAAGATCACGACGACATACGCTCGTGTGAGGTACTCGCAGTCTCTGTACTTTTACTGTGTAAGAGCCATCTAGGGAATTAGAATACGAGCTTGACATTAACGGGTCAAGTGACGACACAAGCGAGAGTGACAACACAGACTGAGATACTCAAGATGAAACTCAGATGATTCGTAACGAGGAGCGGTCAATCACGCCATCACACACTCTGCAAAGGCAGGCGTTTGAGGATAAGTGCTAGATTTCTACAAGCACTCATTGTGGTATGTTGATTGTGTTTGTTTGCACCAAATATACAGAAATATCTCGTCTCATCTCACATCTCACATCCATCCAGTCCACTCCTGGCCCCTTTACACGAAGGCTCGCTCGCTAGCAATAAAATGCTGCATCCACCCGGTTCATCGTCAATATATAGATAAGAAACCCCAAAACAGCAAAGCAGATGGTCCTGTCCATTTTCTGATTCTAAAAATGTTCTTTCCAGAACGAGAAGTTGACTTCGCGGCTGGTGGCCGCCTTGCACGCTTTCTTGATCTCTCTTGCTGCTACGTTGGGTCCTGTGACATGTCAGTATGAGGAGTAGTGGAAGGGAGGGATAGTACTTACCACAGAAGTAAACACCAACGTTCGTCTTCATTTCACCCTCGAGTCCGCCCAGGTAAGTTCGGTCTAGGATACCTTCCCTCATGCCAGTGAACAACTTGTGGAAATCCGGACGACCGAAGTTGGTGCGGGACTTCAGCTCGGTTAGGGGATCTACATCTGCGCCGACGCTGTTAAGCACGATGTTTTGCGTGGTGTCGATATCAAGTTTCTGTGTGAGGTAGGTGTGGATCTTCAAGAACTCGTTGCCGTTGTTGCCGGGTGTGTTGGCGGCTTCCTGGCTTTGGGCTTCGAGAGAAGAGAGGAGGACTTGGAACCATTCGAAGGAGGTAGTGTCTTTGCAAACCCAGATGAATTCAACACGGCGGAGACGAGTAGGTGGGTTTGGTCCATTGCGCATATGCCAGATGTTCTTGAGGATGGCGGCCCAAGGCGTGACACCGATACCTGTACCAATGAGAACGGCGATCTCGTTGTCGAAGACATCTTCAGCAGGTGCTCCGTAAGGTCCATCGATGCGAAGCTCGGGCATCTGCTGTCCATTTTGGAGGGCGACCTCGTACATGCCCATTGGGTCAACGCCATCGTAGAGCTTGGCTTGAGCATTACCTGCTCCTAGAGCATCACCGAGAGCCCGAGTGAAGTCGCCGACTTGTCGCACGTGGACGGAAATGTAAGGATCGAATGGGCAAGACGTGATGGTGAACGGATGCCATTGCGCTTTTGATACCGAAGGCACGTTCAGGAAGAGCCATTGTCCAGCCTTGTACCTCATTGATGGCTTCTTGAATTGAATCTCCATAGCATCTGTATACGGTCAGTTTTACTTTGTAGTCAGAATGTTTGGTGTACTGACCATATGGATGGCGCACGACTCTGACAATCTGCGTCTCTCTTCTTGCCCTGATCTCTCTGTACACACGTTCTATGAAGTAGAGTCCACCTCCCCAGAGCTCCCAACGCCAACCTTCGTAACCAATGCAGTGGGCCCAGAAGTTGTTGTGGTCAAATGGGGAGAAGGGTTGAACGGTGTCGCGAACAAAGCATCCAGTGGCATGGGTGTAAAGTCCGAGCAGGAAAGGAATGAAGAGATGATGAGTGTACCAGAAGGTCTCGAATGACTGCTGACGAATCTTGTGGTGGGCGGTGGTATACATGAGAAGCATGCAAAGTAGCATAATATGACCTGTGATACCTCCAGCTTCCGTATAATGGATCTGGACGGCAGTGACCTTTCGAATCTGTGTTCTCTCAACGTTGAAGAAGCTATTTTTGTTAGCATGGACGTGATACAGAAGGCGAAACAACATACTTGACATAATGAGCGCAGACGTGGACGATGGTGTAGACCAGCATTGAATATGCTACCTGTCGATGGAACCATTGCGATTCATCAAGTGGCAAGAACCTGATCTTAGGTCTGATGAATCTAAGGATATTCCGGCACATGGGGAGCAAAATCATGGCGCCATCCACGGACAGGACGAGGCCTGCACCTCGTGATAACCAGACTGAAAATGTGAGAGTGTTCAGCCCCGCCAATCTTGGATCATCTTGCTGTTTTTTCCTACATTCAATCAGCGTCTATTGGGGCCTTTCCTGAAATGAATTTACTTACCATCCCAGCGCGAAAAGGCCAATATGCCCACCGTGGAAGATGATATTGAACAACAACTTCGTGCCCCAAATCTGCTTCTTGAACTCCTCGAAGAACCCCATCTTGACTACTGTCCGAGCCCCAAAGTATTAAGTGTCGACCAGCGACGGGTTCGTCGTGAGACGCAGTCGACGATATGTAAGAGTAGCTGGGGAACGAATGGCGGTGCCTCTAAAATCCACACCGGAATATTAAAGGTAGTAATTCGAACCGCCGAACTGAAGGAATGAGCGTCCACCAAGAAAGAAAGAACTGAACCAGCAGGAGCGGTAGGTTATAAAGGTTGAAGGCGAAAAGCTTGTTTTCTACCTCGCCGCGCACTGGAAGAGAAGAGGGCTCAGGGGTTTTGGGCGGAGGGCAGTTGATAAAGGCTGCTGGCGTTCTCAGGTGGATACTTCCCGGTTATCTGTCCCGTGCGCCAGACTGGGAGTACTGCCACGGTTTGGAGCTCGAGCGGCCGTTCTATGCGGGGCGGAGCAATGAAATCGGATATCACCAGTCCCATGAAACTAAGCAAGCTTCCTTCAGAGGCTCAGTGAGCAAATCTTTCCTCGCTTATGCTGGTCACGGCCCTGGTTGACATGCCATCTGAGCTTGAATAGGCTGAGGCTTGACGCTATCCGCACTTGTGTCGAAGATCAGACGTAGCAGAGAGTTTCGAGGCTTGGTAGCCCAGTATCAGATCAATCCGATAAAAGATAATCAGACGCGGGAGATCGTTTCGCAGGGAAAGACAGCCGTGTCAAAGAGAGGCGTGCTGGCTGGGGTTGGAGAGCTTGAGACGCTTGTTGTATCAAGGGCCTTGAGCGCATTGACAAGCGAGAGGTAGGCCCACCTGCCAAATCTAATCTGATGTTTGAGGTGAGGAAAGAGGCGCACAGACGGCGGCAAGAGGAGAAATGGGGTGAGTGACGAAAAAATCGTACGATGATGAGCAGCTCAAGATATAAGATGGGCAGATTTCTCGTTGCAAAGAGAGAAAAGTTGTAGGAAGTTCACGTCGACGTTACTGGAGGGGTGAAGTTGAGCTCGAATTCGCCGGGTCTTCGCTAAGCATCTGCAGGCCACAGGAGCTGCGGGGACGACCGCCGCCAACGCAGGCCCCGGCGCTTGCTCCCCCCTGAGATTGGACACGCCGAGGAGCAGCCAGTGTGACGCCCTCTCGCCGATGCGCCCCCCAGCCAGTGATTGCGGCCGACTCAGCGACGGACCCCCTCTGCATGAGATGAGATGGCATCTTTCTGGCATCTGAAGCAATGAAGCTGGGGCTAGTTCATCTCCATCCTCCATCCTGTGCCGCGGCTGGCCCCGGAGCCGTGGACGACCGACAGGAATGGCCATCTCAGATATTCTCAGACTTCTCACGCTCTCAGCACACTTCCGTGCACCGCGGCAGCATTGCTCCAATTTGGACGGCGAGCTTGGCAGCATGGGAACGAGGCAGGCGAGGCAACGGTTGAACGGTTCGTCGCCCCTGTTCCTTCTGGCACAGCGTCTGAAAAACCGCCTCTCGCCTCCAGCTTGGATGATTGATCTGATAACCCCAGTCCAACGACAGGACAGTGGAGGCTATTGTCTGATCTGGGAAACTGGAAGGAGGCGGGGGAGCACCTTCGCGTTCACAGACCCCTCATATACTTGAGTCTCAATCTCCTGCAGATGTGAGGAGGTGAGGCCGTGGGGATGTTGCTGTGTGTGACTTGTGGTTCCTGCGCTTCGCGATCCTTCCTCGAATTCGTGGAAGCCAATCATTTAAATATAGAGCAGCCACAGCAGGCTGACGTTGTTGGCCGCTTTTTGGGGATGTTGGGGCAGGCGGTAAGCGTTGCGGCGTCATTGGCGACCTGCAGAGACCACTGCTGTGGTACTGCCATGCAGAGCGAGCAGGGCCAGCCAATCCCAGCCGCCGTAGCGATCCAGCACCTGTTGCTGAGATGCAAGATCGGGATGTTTCTGGAGCATGCATCCGGTCGCAGAAACGTCGACCTTTTGCTAAATGCGAGTCGTGCCTCCTAGCCAAGCATTCGGATCGCCATCTCACCCGTTAAGAGTCTGACTCGGTTCTATCTGAGAAGGTTCCTTTTGACGAACTTCAAACTCTCGTGCCTGTAGAGTTTAGAGTTTGTAACGATAAGACCCACAAGCTGCCGATCATTCTCAGTGTCGGCGAACATTCTTCTTGGACAGCCACTGGAACCCTTTGAATTTCGTACACGCCCCCCCACACACGGATGGGTGTCGACCGTTGTCGATGATACTTCTGCTGCTTTACCACCCCCGTCATACCTTCTGCCCCTAAACAGCCCGCTATCTCATCACGTGTTAAGGCACACCCTTTAAGCAGCGACGACTTGAAACGCAAATGGCTTCAAAAGGTTCCCACCTCGACCAGCCAATAGCCAATAATTTCCACGTTCACAGTGCGATTTGCTCTATGGAATATTTCATCCTTCTCATTGGTGGACCTTCTTGCTTGCCTTGAGGAACATGTTCCTTAAATGCTTATTAAAACGAGAAATTGATGAAAGCCCCTATGATGAGCAGCAAAACCACTTGGCGCACACATAAACAAGTCTTGGTTCTTGACGATCCCAATAAGACTATCTTTATGGAATGAAGTGCTCAGAAAAGTGTGGTTGTGAGGATTATAATTGTAAACCGTGACCGGGCCTTTGAAAGTGATTGAGAACCACCTTAGGGCATCCTAATCATCCCATCACTGTTGCTGAACAACCTTAGAATCCTCAGGGGACACTGAAGCCGCATAAACCTCCAGCCTCAAGGCACGAGTGAAAGCCACTTCCGTTCGGGTTCACCTAATACCTTCCATCACAAAGAGCTCCACTGCGCCTATTCATTTCCAGAATCCGGTTCATCTCAAATCCGCATACAAGTTCCATTCGGCGCCGAAACGCAGGAGCAACAGTACGTATAAGTGACCAAGTGGATTGAGAGGCAGACGTATACTCTCAAATGTAGTTTCGAGTCTGCGTGAGAACGGTGCAACAGAGTGGATACCGTGGTGGTCTCCACATACGCATGAAAAATACGCGTCTGGGAGTTTCAACCAAGAGCAGATTCAGTAGATCAACTAGCATTATAACAGACCATGAAGTATCGATGCCAAGTATGTCATACTCTCTTATGTCGTTCGGGGAGCCCGTAATCTTCACCTGTGAAGCTAATATAATCCAAACGAGCAGATCAACCATTTCTTTGGACTCGAGCGCTTCCATGGGTCATAGTTAGGTATGCTGGCTAGCCTCCAAGTTACCCTAAAAAGGTTGAAAGTGTGGCAGACATAAGAAGCATTGCAAACCCTAGAGCCTTCTATGCAAACAAAGAATAGTGACCGATGAAAGAAGTAACAGAATGCTATATCACTTAGTAGAAATAGTGCTCGCTCAAGAACTTCTGGATCCGAGGGGACTAGCTATGGATAATTTATGAAGATATTCAAACTCCTACTTCGTAATACTAAAGTCTGTACATACTCTTAAATAAAGAAAAGAGGCCAAAGCACTTCTGAGGCTCTCAATATGCAGAACACTGCAGCTCTCCGGAAAGAATGTAGCAAGGATTTGATGACCTTCGCTAAATGCGACGGGATGGATTCATGAAAACTCTAACGTGCATTTTTGCCAGCACGGAGGAGGCCACGCTGGGCATTGCCACGAGAATCGACATCCAGCAGCAGAAGGAAAAGGAGTGATTGCTCGAGATGCCCTGATTGTAACGAGGTCCAACAGCAACATCAAGCTTTTAGGTCCGATGCTTGCCAAAATGTCGTTCCTCGAACCATCAAACCGGTAAGTTGTTTGCCGTCCATACAATACAGCCTTTCAGCATTTCCCAAGCAATCAAAGAGCCATGGGCTCCACACGATGCTGACTTCAATGGTGTTTGCATTTCGGCCCATTGCATATCCATTCCTTCGAGGGAACTCGAGCTCTGCCAATGGATGTGGTCCAGGTGTGATTCGATAAGAATCCTGTGAATCTTTGGGCAAGAAGTGGGATAATGCAATGTGCTCAACATTGAGCTGGGGGCAATGATGCAGTCTCTGTCATACTTGCATGGTGAATCCGAATCGTTCTGTTGCTACTCAGGAGCTGGTCAGCGTTGTTGGAATCAAGTAACCAAGTTGTCGTGGTGGTGGCGGATGGACCGGAAAAAGATGCAAGAAGGACGAGGCTGAGCAGCGCCCGCTGACGCAGCTTTCGCAGTTGGTGCCTCACTGAACTTCTCAAGCGAGATCTTGAAGTTCAACCTCCGACAACTCGCAATCCTAAACGCTCAAATATTGTGAACTCGAGCCTCCGAACCTTGATCTCTTGACGAGATCTCTGCCTATGCTGCTACCTTGCTGATCCTTATCATACATGAAAACTGCGTAATCTGGACTCCTGCATTTCACATCCTGGGTCTGGGCGCATCCTGAAGCAGTGCACGGCGACCAGGGGAAGACTCCAAGATGGCAAGTGATCGCGCGAAGTGTTATTTCTCTCCCATATACAAATCGCTAACCTGCGGCTTTGATAGGGGATAAGTAGACGACCGAAGGGCGAGAAGGCGCAGAAAGCCCAAGATGGAGGCGGACGATCGGGGGGGACGACAAACGGCAAGCCGAATATCAAGAAGGCCACTTTTGACACCACGAAGAAGAAGGAGGTGGGAGTGTCTGATCTTACCTTGATCAGTAAGGTGTCGAATGAAGCTATAAATGACAATTTGAAGAAGCGGTTCGAGAATAGGGAGATCTATGTAAGCACACCTCACAATCAACCAAGCAATGGCGCAATCAGCAGAGGATTCTTCAAAGTACTAATTTGCGAACAGACATACATTGGTCATGTGTTGGTTTCTGTTAATCCCTTCCAGGACTGTAAGTATACCCTTGAAGAGAAAAGGGCTTCTGCTAACTTTCTGTCCAGTGGGAATCTACACAGACACAGTCCTGGACAGCTATAGAGGCAAGAACCGCTTGGAGGTTAGTGATACTTCTTTACTTGCATACTCCGGATTTAACATATCTTAGATGCCTCCCCACGTTTTTGCCATTGCAGAAGCCGCATACTATAACATGAAGGCGTACAAGGAAAACCAGTGTGTTATTATCTCAGGCGAATCTGGAGCTGGAAAGACGGAAGCCGCAAAGCGGATCATGCAATATGTGGCGAACGTATCTGAAGGCAGCAATTCTTCTATCCAAGAAACAAAGGATATGGTTCTTGCTACAAATCCCTTACTAGAGTCATTCGGCAACGCGAAGACACTTCGAAACAACAACTCCTCACGATTCGGTAAATACCTGCAACTACAATTCAACGCTCAGGGTGAGCCAGTTGGAGCAACAATCACAAACTACCTGCTTGAGAAGTCAAGAGTGGTTGGTCAAATTCGGGACGAGAGAAACTTTCACATTTTCTATCAGTTCACAAAGGGAGCTTCAAACGAGTACAGAACCAACTTTGGCATTCAACAACCTTCCACGTACCCATATACGAGCAATTCAAAATGCTTGGATGTTGATGGCATCGATGATATCGCAGACTATGCTGAAACATTGGAGGCCATGAGGATTATTGGTCTCTCCCAAGCTGAGCAAGACGAGATCTTCAGGATGCTGGCCGCAGTTTTGTGGACTGGCAATATAGGGTTCAGGGAAGACAAAGATGGCAACGCCGAGGTTGTAGACGAGTCTGTGGTCAACTTCTTGGCGTACCTTCTTGAAGTCGAGCCCTCAGCTGTTGTCAAGGCAATCACCATTCGAATCATTACTGCACGAAACGAAGTTCTTGAGTCTCCTGCAAACCCTGCACAGGCTCTAGCCACCAGAGATGCACTATCCAAGGCCATCTACAACAATCTTTTCGACTGGATTGTCGAACGCGTCAACGTCTCGTTGAAGGCACGAGGTACTCCTGCACAAAGCATCGGCATTCTTGATATCTACGGTTTCGAGATCTTCGAGAAAAACAGCTTTGAGCAACTTTGTATCAACTATGTCAACGAGAAGCTGCAACAGATCTTCATCCAACTTACTCTCAAGACAGAGCAGGAAGAATATGCCCGAGAGCAGATTACCTGGACCCCAATCAAATATTTTGACAACAAGGTCGTATGTGATCTGATTGAAGCTGTACGGCCACCAGGGATATTCTCTGCAATGAAAGACGCAACCAGGACCGCACATGCAGATCCGGCAGCTTGCGATCGAACTTTTATGCAAACTATCAATGGAATGTCAAATGCCCATCTGACTCCTCGCCAAGGCAACTTCATCATTAAGCATTACGCTGGTGATGTCAGCTATACCGTTGAGGGGATTACGGACAAGAACAAAGACCAACTTCTTAAGGGTCTCCTGAACCTCTTCAGCAGCAGTGGCAATCATTTCATTCATAAGTTATTCCCTCACGAAGTTGACCAGGACAACAAGAAGCAACCACCTTCAGCTGGTGACAAGATCAAAGCGTCCGCTAATGACCTTGTGGCTACTCTGATGAAGGCTCAACCATCATATATCCGAACCATCAAGCCCAATGAGAACAAGTCGCCTACCGAGTACAATGTACCAAATGTCATGCATCAAATCAAATACCTCGGTCTCCAAGAAAACGTCCGAATTCGGCGTGCTGGATTTGCATATCGTCAGACTTTTGACAAATTCGTGGAACGATTCTACCTGCTCTCCCCCAAGACATCTTACGCAGGCGATTATACCTGGACTGGAGATGCAAAGTCGGGCGTGAAGCAGATTCTGAAGGACACAAGCATTCCCCAAGAAGAATATCAAATGGGTGTGACGAAAGCATTCATCAAGGCCCCCGAAACTCTTTTCGCACTTGAGCACATGCGTGACAGGTATTGGCATAACATGGCCATCCGTATTCAGAGGGTGTGGCGAGCCTTTCTGCGGATACGTATCGAAGCAGCTACGCGCATCCAGAGGCTCTGGAGAAAGAAGAAGGTTGGCGCGGAATTCCTGAAGCTTCGAGAGCAAGGACATAAAGTTCTGCAAGGTCGCAAGGAGAGACGGCGATTCAGTTTGCTTGGCTCAAGACGATTCATGGGTGATTACCTTGGTGTCAATGCAAATACTGGCCCTGGCAGCAGGATTCGCGCCGCTCTCAACCTGTCCGAACAGGTTGTTTTCTCATGCCGAGGAGAACTTCTCGAGACGAAGTTTGGTCGTTCGAGCAAACCTGGTCCTCGAATTCTGGTGTTAACAAAGAGCAAATTCATCATTGTCAGCCAACACCTGGTCAACAAACAGGTCCAGATCGCCCCCGAGAGAACAATATCCCTTGGTTCGATCAAATTCATTGGCACATCAACATGCCGAGACGATTGGTTTTCGCTGGGAATCGGCTCTCCACAGGAAGCTGATCCATTGCTGACGTGTACTCTAAAAACTGAACTCTTTACACGCCTGCAGAACGCTATGCCTGGTGGATTCCAACTCAAAATCTCTGACTCAATCGAATACGCCAAGAAGCCTGGAAAGATGCAGGTCATCAAGGTATTGAAGGACTCCACAGTACGAGAGGACTTCTACAAGAGTGGAGCCATTCACACCAGCCAAGGAGAGCCTCCGAACTCAGTTTCGCGGCCTTTGCCTAAAGGCAAGCCTATTCCAGCTAAGCCGTTTACAAAAGGCCGACTCATTCGACCTGGAGGCCCTGGTGGACGGCCTTCAAAGCTGTCTAATGGAAACAGAAATACTACCCCAGTCTCGAACTCCTTTGGCGGCTCTCAAACACGAGCCACACCTCAACCTGCTGCTAATAGGAGTACGCCTGCAGTCACCCGCAATGTTCCCCCGCCTCCTCCACCAGCTCCACCTGCCGGTCCAAGAGAAACACAGTACCGGGTGCTCTACGACTTCGTTGGCCAGAGTGAAAATGAGGTTACCCTGAAGAAGGACGAACTCATCACTGTTGAACAAAAAGAGGACAATGGTAGGCTCGTATTTTTCTCCATTTAGACCCTATAACTAACTGATACTCCTAGGCTGGTGGCTAGCCAAGACCTCGTCGGGCAAGAAAGGTTGGGCTCCATCTGCATACCTCAAGGAAGAAGCCCCGCCGCCACCCCCTGCCGCTCCCGCTTTCCGCCCTACGCCTCCTCCCCCACCACCAGCGAAGAACGGCACTGCACCAGTCATTCGTGCCAAACCTCAACCGCCAGCTCCCCCATCCAAGCGACCTGCTGCAGGCGGCCGCAAACCAGCACCCCCTCCAGCACCTCGCGATTCAGGGACGAGTATGACGAGTAACGGCGGTACGGACAGTGGCCGCAATACTCCGAGCTTGGCAGGTGGATTGGCCGAGGCGTTGAGGGCTCGCCAGAGTGCCATGCAACGAGGTAGAGACGACGAGGATGATTGGTAGATACAGTGAGGCTTGGACATATTTCTCATCGTTTGGGAATGTCCATGGAATGAGCAATAGGGTCCTGGGTACGGTGATATGATGAGCAATGATATATAGATGAGCCATGTGATTTGTTCTGGGGAGCATGGTATTGATACGAGAGATCTACATTGCAAGCGGCTTTCTGGTAGACGGGAATTTGTTAAGTAATCGCATGAATGCACTATTCGATAGACAGCCTGCCTCTCTTCTTTCGGGATTTGGTGATACAAGGTATAAACGCATGGCCGTGCTCTTGTTTCTTTTGCTCTTTAGGCCTTGCACCCAAATTCGTGGGTTTCCTTGCGTTCGCAACTCCTACTACTTCTCATTAGATCCACTTACGGCCACCTCATCTTCCTCCGTCTTTTCTGAGCATATTGGACCAGTATCAATAATAGCATAAAAAGGGGAAGGAGAGGAAGAAAAGAGCTTCAGGAGCAAAGCTCCGAACGAAAATCGAAGAAAACGGCTAAGAAAGCTGCCAAGGCTGCCAAACGAAAGATTTAGAAAGGGGAGAGTTATTGAGAGATGACGAGATCGAGTTGGCTCATAGAGTGGGGGTTTGAGCAATTGAGGCAACAGGACACTGAGTTGGGTAAGATGTCTGAGCCACAAAGAGCGATGGATGAGCATGTTGACGAGCACGAGGAGCTGGCTACAGGGGAACAGCATGTCCTGGCTACGAGGATGAACAAGGTCGTTGTTGTGAAACTGTCGCAAGGAAAAAGTACTAATGGAAATGAAAATGAGGGTGTTAGCCTTGTCCGAATAACGGGCATAATTACTACCAAAAATAGACCGGCTGATTGCATACTGTCACTGTTTAGATAGACAGTTCGAAAGTACATTTTCTGTATACAGAAGTGCTCCCAGATTTCTATATATTTTCACATCATTTCGAACTGATCTTATCCCTCAAATCAACTTCAGAATGACACGCCATTACTTTACCCTCTCAACTAGAACTTTAGGTGGGGTTTGGGAGTCTAGAAACACCTAGAAGTAAAGCAGATATCCATGACCTTAAGATTTTGAGAAGTAGGTTGAGGTTACAATTCGAATTGCTATCGATGCATGGGCCTCTTTACATTACCAACCTGTTGGAATTGTATTTGAGCATAACAGTATTATTATAACAATGGTTTTATTTCGGAACTCAAGCGGAATCACAACCAAGAGGGAGCGAAAGGCTCTCAAATTTCTGGAGCAGCAGCTGCTCGGTATCTTACAAAGTATATGCATGTCGTAAAGCGTCTGGCGTGAGCCTCCCCAAATCTAGTATGAACGCCTACTGCCCAGAAGAACGCCGGGGAATATTTGCTACCATCCTCAATCTTAAAATTCCAGCTGATCACCGATCTAGAGGTAATCAGACCATAAAAACCGTGAACCCAACTAGAGTAATCATAGGCCAGAAGCCGCTTGCTTGGATGATAGTCCTCATTGCTGCAGAGTCGAATGCATCTTCGGTGCCGCCTGCAGCTGTGGTGCCATTCGGTAACGTGCCGTTGAGGACGATAGTGCTCGTGCCGTTAATGTCGGCAACGTTGACCAAGCTTAGGTTCAGGTTTGAATATGTGCCATCCCCAATCAAGGAATCAAGGAAAGTGGTGTTGCCGTTGTCGTCACAGCCACACTCTGCATACATGGCACAGAGACATGTGACAGGCTTTGTCTCTTCCTCGCCTGTGTCCTGGCGAATCTCGATGTCAAAATGGAGGTCACGAGTTTCGGTCGTGGTGTTCGTTGTATTATGTGCTGTGCGATTATGGAAAGTGTACGGCTGACGACTTGTTAATCAATTGCCCTCAGATATGGAACGTTTCAAGCATAACTTACATGGCTATATGGGTAAGCGTATGCACCGTAGAGCCAGAGACCGGGGTAGAATGCCAAAGCACCAGCGCCGAAGGCGAGGGGTACGGCTACAATCCCTAGAGGCGACCTCGAACCAGCCGTGTAAGGAGTAGTTGCTCCACCGCCATAGTATCGCCCTCCTCCGTAATTGGGAGTAACACCCGATCCTTGTTTGGTTGTTCCTCCTGAATTTGACGCCGAGGAGCCCTTTGGTACTGAACTGGAATCTTTGTTAGACTTCGAAGAGGAAGAAGACGAGCTTCCACGACTAGAGCTTCTACCCCCAGAAAAGAAGCCTGCAATGAAGCGTCTCATACTGCCAAACGACGAGGAACGTCCTCCACCCAACCTCTTGAATGAACCGGTCCAAGCAAACCCGTACGAAGCACTACTTCCAACTCACAGCCCCCGCGCGCTCGGATTGCCACTCACGCCCCCAATCCCCGGAGAGGATGGAACATACCCAGAAGACGAACTTCCACTGCTGCCTGAGCCTCCCTTGCCCGCTGACGATCCAGAAGAACCAGAAGACCCCGAACCTCCTCTCCCACCCCCTCCTCCTCCACCCTTTCGCTTCCAAAGATCGTTCATATCCTCAGAGACGGAGTTATCGCGCTCAAACGGCTCCCTCTCCGGCGTCGATACGGACTGAATATCAGTAACTGGCTGTGGATATGCGAGCGTAGGCGTATTAGAGAGTAGCAGTATCGCTACCGTACATGTGCTGAAGAATTTCATGATTTTGGAATAAAGTGCAATGAATAATTTAAAAGGAAGAAAGATTTGACCGCTGTGATGATCGAGCCAAGATATTTGTTGTCTCAGATGCTGGGCTTGATAAATTTAAATAATCCGCCCCCGTTTGCCTTGCGGGCCGCCTAACAGGGGTTTGAAGGAGCAGTTATTAAATAATCGGCCTTGGCTTTGACAACAATTCATGATGCGCGTGTCATGAGACGTTCTGATTAACTCCACAGCCTGTCAATCATTTGGTGGGTCGGACGGTCCGTTTGAGCGGTCGTGTAGATAGTTTGGTGTTAGTCCTTTCACAGGGAGGTGCTGTTGGCGCTGCGCCTTCTGTGGCACTGCAGCATCTCCATAACGTCATTTTTATCCGACGTTTGCAAGCTCGCATTCCAAATGTTTGGCTTGGCGACTTGGCAGTAAGAGGGAACAATTGAGAACAATTTTATGTCCGCTCAAACCGAATGCGAATGCGAACAACTTTCTCTACTCTGGCAGACTTGGAGGCTATGACGGCTGGTAGGGCTGATAGATTAAGGTTACAGGGGTTTGGAATCCACAACGCCTCCAAACGGTCCCGCAGATGGAGGCGGTGATGTGAAAGGGGGTTCACGTGATGTGGGGTCGGAATCTACAGCTTCACGCTGGTTTACCTTGTATCTCTAGAGTCCTTCTAACGTGTTTTTAGAGTTCTTCTAGAACTTCTTCAAGACAAACTAGAAGTCGGCCAACCTTGCTGTGCTCCATATCAGAGCCAAATTCGGTATTCAGGTGGAGGAAGTTGATACTCACCCCACAAGATCTCATCGAGTTGAGATAATTAGCACGGGAATCCTTCTAGTGCCTCCTGACACTCTTCGAGAAGTGTTCTAGAGTTCCGTCAAAACAAGCTAGAAGTATGTCAACCATGGTCTACGGATCACAGGACCATCGAGCTGTCCAAAGTGGTGAGGCAGGTGGAGAAAGTGGGCTATCAGCCCCAGAAAGACCTTCGTGATACTCAAGAAAAGGTATAGTGCCATTTTGTGTCGTCTATTCGTAACAGTAAAACATCATCATCCTCATACAACTCCTAAGCAAGCTCCTTCTCGAGCACGGCAGGAGCCGTGATAATCTTGCCTTTCAAATTTTCCAGTCCTTCCCCACCCTTTGACTAAATTAGTATACTGGAGTAGAAAATCTGGATGACAACTTACGTAGCTGATCAACGGCGAGACCTCAATGCCTGTCTCATCACCCTCACTAACAACAGTTGCGCCTGCAGCCTGAACCCATCTCCTACCCTGCTGCATGATATCTCTCTTACTAGTATCAGGATCGTCCTCACCAGTGCCCTTCGCATTCTTCAGAGGCGAGAACTCATCCTCGCGCTTGACCTCCATGCAAGCAAACTTCTCCAGCTCCAACAGTGGGAAGACGTCGAAAACAAACTGCTCCAGCTTGATACCATTTGGCTTCTCCGGCTTCACAGTATTTCCCTTCTCCGTATCGACGTAAGGAATCTTCTTGCGAGCAACGTGATGAGGAAGCTTATGAGCCCATTCCGGAATCGACTCCAGGAACCGGAAGGAGTAGTAGTGGTTGACGATATTTCCAGCCCTGAATTTCAGGACGTCGGGTTGCTTTGCATCTTTTGCCTCAGCAGTCTCCTTGTCGATCTCAGAGTACTCCACAACATCTGGTCTGCCATTCTTCAACAGAATCAGACCTACAGACTCTGTAGCATTACGCTTTCGCACGACCTTGGTTGCAATATCGACATCCTTGGAAGCAGCAAAGCCGATGAAAACTGGATCTGCCACCTTGCCCAGACAATTATCCACGCAATATGCATGGACGTGCTCGATGCCTCGTTTCCGCATATCACCCATAATATTCGAGGCGACCAACGCCTGGTAGATGCCTCCATTTCCATCAGGAGCTACCGCCACCCTGCCCTTACTCTCCAGCAGGATCTTGCCATCATTCGAGATACAAGGTAGAACACCCTGCTCGAAAATAATCACGTTCTCCTTCTCTAAACCAAAGTAATTGTGTTCCTCGAAGTATTTCTCCGTTGGTCCTCGTGTTGGGCCACTGGTCATAACATACCAAGGAACCACAACCTTCTTATCCGGACCATGTCCTGCCTTCTTTCGTGCCAGCTGCTCAATCTTGCGTATCCGCTCTGCCTGGATCTGAAACAGGGATTTCGACGACGGCAGACCAATGTCAAAACATCCCTTCGGCGCTGAGCTTCCCAGCCTCGTTCCCTGCCCACCAGCCATAAGCACCACGCCCACCTTATTCTCCGCAATCAGATCCAAGCCTGCCTGATACCACTTCTCAATATCCTCAGGCTTCGAGTCGAGGATACTAGCCGTAGCAGAGTCTGGGAGTGGCTCGAGGCCTGATTGCTTGTCTGCATCTTTGGGTTTTGGCGGGTTGAGGGCACGGTATGTGATTGTGTTGATGTGTTCAGGGTCGAAGCCTGAGAGTTGCTCGTAGAGTGCAGCTTTCTCTGCCACGTCGAGGGAGTCGTAGAATGCGAAGACTTGGTCTTGCTTTGCCTTTGTGTATTTCTCCTTCAGCTCCTCGAGCTCTGCCGTGCTGGGCTCCTTTGGTGGGGCGCCCTCCTCTTTGTCCCCGCCAATGTGCACTTTTTGGAGGATATTCTTGACGGTCTCCATGCTGGGCAGTTTGAGAGATGGAGGTGTAGGAATGTCTCGTGGAATTTTGGAGGTCGATGGTATGTGTTGGAAAGCTTTTGAGGAGCTTCAATGGTCTTGGTATCTTGGAAATGCAGGTGGTTCTTAAAATAGCTCAGGTACTCAGCAATTGATGTCACTGAAGCCGGGCGAAGCCACCCCCTTTTATAAAAAATGTAGGCTCCTAAAAGGAAAATTCTAGCCTTCGAATTGCAAGCTTGAGACGAGCCACATGTTTGTTATAACTGAGACATCACGTTAGATCTCTATTTCCAATTTAGCCTGTTGCAGGAGAGAGATCCGGCGCGTCATTGCATTGCATCGGCATTGCTCACCCCTGCAGCTCAAATTTTACCCCACACCTCACTGAATTGCTTCACCACGGACCCCACTATGGAGGAAGAGCTCCAGGAAGAAGATGTAAACCTTCTCCCAAGCTCTGACTCAGTCATACCAAGCTTCAAAGGCAGATTAAATCTCTCCTCATATGCCTTCTCACCAAAAGCCAACCCCACGCCCCAGAATACAGCTGCCCGCCGAAGTCCCCGGGTGTTCAAGGGAGAACCAGACATTGAACCCCCTATTCCAAAAACAATAAAACCAGAATCAAGAGACTCATCCCGTACTTCAACACCAAAACGCAAATCAAGCAACCTCTCCCCCTCCCCATCACCACGCAAAAAATCTCGTTCTCCCTCTGGCTACGCACCACCATCAACCTACGCCCACCTCCCCGAACTCCAAGACGTACTAGCACCAAACCTAATCTGCGTCTTCATCGGCCTCAACCCCGGTATAACAACTGCAACGTCCGGACATGCGTATGCACACCCATCCAATCTCTTCTGGAAACTGCTGCACTCGTCAGGATGTACGGATCGCCGGCTGCACCCAAGTGAAGACGGTACCTTGCCGGAAAAGTATGAGCTGGGCAACACGAATATTGTGAGCCGGCCGACGAGGAATGGGAGCGAGTTGAGTAAGGGCGAGATGGATGCTAGTGTGCTGGTGCTGGAGGAGAAGATTGAGCGGTGCAGGCCGGAAGCTGTTTGTGTGGTGGGGAAGAGTATTTGGGAAAGTATTTGGAGGACGAGGAGGGGGAAGGGGATTAGGAAGGAGGAGTTTAGGTATGGATGGCAGGACGAGGGGGAGAGAATGGGTAGGACTGAGGAGTGGGAGGGGGCGAGGGCATTCGTGGCTAGTAGTACCAGTGGACTTGCTGCTACTCTCCCCGTGAGCGAAAAAGAGAGAATTTGGAAAGAATTAGGGGTATGGGTTCAGGAGAGGAGAAAGCAGAGGGGGATTATTAAGACTGAAGAGGAGTTATAGATATGCAAATCGATTTTCTGATATTGTAGTCCACTTCCGTCATCCTCCATTGTTCCTCTGATATTTCGCAATGCCCATGCTTTCTCTTACCCCTCATGTTCCCCTAATGTTGCAAATAAGGGACGTAATTCCGCACCAAAGCCCTTTCCTCAATACCGAATTTAGCGCCAATACTTCAGACCCACTGCATCCATTGGTATACCAGTGTTTGAACAACAATAATCTAAGTCTGATAACTCCCATCTCCTTATGCCTCGACGTTTTTCCACTCATCCAACTCGCTCGATGTGTTTTGTACTGCGTTCTGCATTGCCAGACTCTGCATCCGTGTGAGCGCTGTGCTCATCAGCGTACCGGCAGCTTCCATTTGCCTAGCGGCTACCTCTATCTGTTCAAGGTCCATAAGCAAAATTGCAGCGCCGAGCTGCTTTCCAGCTGTAGCCATCTGCATAGAGGCCGCGCCCATCTTTTCGAGGTCCCCGCTATTCAGCTCAATCACTCTCTGCCCAACAGACCCATTCCAATTTTTGGCATTCCTTTGAGATTTCTCAGGTTGCATGAACAAAACCCGGAAGTTCTGCATCGCCTGTTGCTGGTCTTGTTTGTCTGTGTGGCACCTATCTTCATTTGCCAACCCCTTCGATTCTTGCTCTCCAATGGAATTATCGTCTCCGGTAAACTCGTCCTCATCAGTAGTACCATCCTCGTCCGGAAAATGATCCCCATCACTCGAAGCATCACTTGAAGCATACTCGTCGCTCGAAGCATCCTCATCATCGATGGAGTCGAGCTTCTCCACAGAGTGCTCCGTCTCAGCCGGAAAACAAAGAATAAGCTAGTAGAAGTCGTCGATGTAACAAGGGGCCATGCCACTCCTGCAACCCATCCCCAAAATCCCACTTTGCCCCGTTCACGCAAAATGATCATTGCAAGACCGATCAGAAGTCCGTTGGCTGCCGAGTAGGAAACGAGCCTACCAGCGCCTGCCTCAATCGCGTTTGCTCCATTGATGCATTCGATGATAGCAATGACCCAGTATGCTGCGGCCACAAAGGTGACGAGCAGCATGCTGATCGCTTCCTCAAATGCTGTGTTTGTGGGCAATGAATATGGGTGGAAGTACTCTGACTGAAAACTGATGTGTAGCAAGAGAGACGTAAACCAGAGCATTATGAGAGAAAGGACAACAAGTTTCCGACCTTTTGCTTTGATCTCGCGCCTGAGCTTTTCGAGTGTTCCAGACATGGTGAGAGCGTTGACGTCCTTCAGCTGTTGATACACAAGTGGCTACGGGAGATTCTGTGGAAAGGGTGTAATGAGATGAATCATAGAGAGATGGTGGGGTTCAACGTGGTCCTATACTTCAGGAAACAGCTAGTCCTCAACGTAGCACTTGCTCCTGACAGAGAAAGAACGACTAAGAAATGATCATTTGCCTTCAACAAGGCCCGAGAACATCAACAGAACCACAGCAAAGTATATAGGGAAGACACACTTCACAACTTGAACAAAAATAAGCTTCCGAGAAATCTATGCCATTGGACGAGCCTCAGAGAGGCGATGCTATTGCCGAACGAGTCTCAAAACCTTATAAAAACCATTAAGGACCCCCTATGCACCTTGTAAAAGAGAATGCAAATGCAGTACAGAAACACCGTCTAATTGCGATCCAGCTTCCGTCTCAGATTCCGTGTACGCCTCATAAGCTTCTTGTACTTATGCTTCTTCATCTTCAACTTCCGTTGTCGCTTCACACTGATGGCTAACATGTCGGTCTCCTCGGGGTGGTTGATCCTGTACCGCTCGTTCCGCTCATGCATACGCTCGAGGAATCTCGTGGGTGTGGGAGCTGGGTCTTCGGCGACTAGCGGAGAGCTGTGGGCCATGTACGTGACCTCTCCATTCGCATCTGTTGATTCCTCGATCGTGAGAAGAGCGGTATAGGTTCTGTGTTGTGGCTCCAAGGACTCAGCAGCTTCTGCCCCTGCTGCAATCGAGTCTTCCGTGTTCATCGGCACGGGTGCTGGGGGTGGGCTGAAGGGATGGTATCGATTCGATAGAACGTACATGCCAGCCTCTTCTGGAGCGTTGTCGAGATGTTCAACTTCTGCTTTCCTATAAGACTCGGCAGTTATGGCAGCTCGAACATCGTCAGTCTCCTCGTTCCATTGAGCTTGTCGAGGCCCAAGCGGGAGATTCCCTGTCACCGCATCGATGTTCTTCAGGGTATTCGATACGGTTGTGATGACTTCTGAAGGTTTCGAGTTAACCTTTGTTCGTGGTGTAAAAATGGCAGCGAAGGCATCATCGGTGACTGTTTTGGGGTAGCTGTTGGTGGTGGAAATGGGTCGGTAAAGGGAGAAGAAGGCAGAGGCGCAAATTTCTGCAGAAGAGACCTGTTAGAGCGAGTAAAGGCCAGAGGAACTGTACTTACGCATTGGAGTTACGTGTTGTGTACTGGGCACACTAGGCAGGTGAAGCGTCGACTCATCTCTGCCTTTCACTGTAGAGCTTACAGCAACATCCTTTGTCTTCTTCGTGCTGGCTTGTGACTTCTGCTCTCCATCTGCCCTTGGCTTGGATGCCTTTGCCTTTGATCTTGTCTTCGTAGGTGCTGCAGGTACAGCCTGTCCCTCAGCTACCCCCTTCGAGCCGTCAGCAGGACTGGAAGGTTTCGAAGAAGAGAATCGTCTCTGGTGACAGCGGTATGACAGCGCTTGGGAGGCAATTGCTCGGGGAGTTGCACCCGAAAGGGAGGATGCAATCGATGATTGAGGCGCAGATGAGGCTGCCCTCCGGACTGTCGACGAGAACATCTCTCGTCCTGGGTCTTGCAGGTGGAGGATCGTAGGTGGGGAGATGAGGATGTTGAGTAGGTTGACTGGTTCTCGCGATCAGGTTCCGCTCGCGGCAAAGCCCGCCACAAAGAGTCCCACAAAATAGCTGCACGTGACCCCTCCCCATAAGGTCCCGTAACTGAAACAATGAAATTCAAAATGTAGAGTTGTTTTCCTGTAGAACCTTAAAGTGCGTTTATCGCAGCAGGATGATCGGCCAATGAAACGATTAGGATGGATTCAGTAGCCCACTGTAATAATACTTCCAGAAACGAGACTATTGCATTTCTAAATCGGCATTTAAATACGACCTAGAGAAACATATTTGAAACTCGATATATCCTACAAGAAACATTCATATCCACCAAGGCTGGCAGGAAGCGAAGTTTTGGTAAAAGTCTATTTTATTATTATCACTACATCATCATCGTGTATAGAGGCTTGTTATAGAGGTCGCACTGCCCCCATTTCGCATCCATATTATCTAACACTCAAACACCATCTGCACTGTACCACCACCCAGAAGAAGGCCTCGGAGACGAGTATGGGTAACTTTCAAATGTGTTAGGTACGCATCATTATAGACAGATCTCAACCTACCTCTGAAGCGTAAGTGTAAGAAAGGAGGCCCCAACAGCCAATCCATTGGTCATCTTGCCGGCCAGCAATTCTCCTTTGCTAGCTACAACATATTGAAGAGAAGCCCCGACAATCTAAACGATTAGCTGTGAATAGTAGAAGACAATTTGAACAGGACTTACAGTTACAGCTGCGAAGGCTATCCGGCGAATTTCCTCAGGATTTGCTACTACATCCGACAGTACTCACATAAGCTGCACATTCCTCCATTGTCTCAGGACGTCTTGGAATCAATGACGGTGAGCTCTATTAGTAATGCCCACCTTGACAATGCCGAGCACAATAGTAGCAACAATGATGGCAATTAACCAGAGAATAGCTAACAGCTTAGCCAACCTCTTGTCGCGTGCAGTGAACTGGTGAAATTCCCATCGGCTCCACCATCCCATAAGATTGTCAAGTTTGCCAACCCAAAGGAAAAGCAACAAAGGTGGAAAGAGGTTGCAGAGAATAACAAAGTAAAGAGAAATCTTCTCCTGCTTTGTATCTCTGCTGACATTGTCAGGTTCCTCGATCTCGAAGTTTGTGAATTGGCGCGGTGCTTCGTCGGCTAGATCGACCTGATAAAGAGGTGCACCACGGGCATCAAATTTTGAATGAACGATTTCAAGAGCATGCTTCTGGTGGTGGTCTATATTTGGCGTGCCAAATTGGTGTAGGATGTCATCAGAAGGTTTATATCTTGGGCGGGGTCTTCTTGGTCGTCCCTCACCGGTATAAGCCGGACCTCTGGACCCGTCTCCTTGCGCTCTAGACGGGTGAACGCTAGGAATCTGGACAGTATTGCTAGACCCATAATTTCGGTGTCCACTGGGGCCTGCAAGGCTTGCGTTTGGGCTTCCTTGCTCCGTCAAGCGAAGACCTTGATGGCTGTAACTCAATTGACGAGGATGAGTGGTAGAAATCGAGCTGTTGGTCAAGAAGATCGAGTCATTTTCATGATCATCAGGCATTCTTCGCATAAGGACCCCAGTTCCAGCGTGTTTGATGTAGTTATTATCTGTCCCCAGGCTTGATGTCGAATGTGTGTCGTTATTTCGTGGTGGGAATGGCTTCGTTTGCTGTTTGAAATTAGGTGCCATGTTCCGTGTGTTAGGCTCGAAGGTGCGTTCATGGTCGTTTGGCTTTGTATAGTGAACTGGATAAGGGCCCGTCCGCATCGAATTTTGTAGGTGCCCACCATTGATTCGGTACAAGTCTTTAGTGGGCGCGATAATAGGAATTTGGCCTTGTTTTAGATTGAGCTGTCTGTAGCTACCATTGAAATGAATAGCACCTGGGTGTTGCACAACTCTTTCTGCCGGTTCAAAAAGATTGATACCATCCAGAGTGCTAACGGTTCCGAGAGAAGTTGAGACACGATGGTTGTCGGGACTAGCCGTATCTATGGTCTCCCAATCTTTCCCATCATCATCTTGATGAGACGAAGTATTTGCAGTGGTTTCGTACAGGGCAGGTTGAATTAGTCCAATGCGTTTGTTGATCGGGGAAATACCGTTGCCGTCCGCGCTCCATGTTGGATCCATTGATACCTCATTATAGCATAACACCGTCTTGACCAAACGTCTAGTCTCCTCATCAATGCTTATAGCTTCCGATGCCTGCCTGCTCATCTGTGCCTGGTAGGGTGCTGGCGGTGGTTGCGTGAGCGTACTGCCACGAATCGTTGAAGGTGCATAGCAGCTGTTGATGCTGTCATCACTATTCCGACGCAATTCCATAATAGCATGCTCCAGTGGGACCCTAGGATCGTTCGGAGGGGAAGTAGACCGAGGCTGTAAAAAGTTGTCTGATGTTGAACTCGTGGAAGCCTGCTTTTCCGACGCAGGAGCAATTGAGGCGATGTCATTTTGGGCTACGGATCGAGGCATGCCAACTTTGCCAAGCGGCCGAGCATGTGTAGTATATCGACCCTGTTGACCATTAGTCTATCGAGTACCATTCCCGCAGTTGGTTGGCTTACATCATGAGAATCAGAAAATAAGCCGGATCCATCTGTCATATACGACACGTTTCGAGACTGCGTGTTGGGATGAAATTCGGAATTCGTACTTGCCCCTTCAGAATTTTTATACTGACGCAAGATATCATCAATGGTGCTGCTGCCCTCTGGCAGCGTGGCGTGACCAGTGTAGTTCCGGACCCGAGCCCAGTTACCCCTGTATGGCTGGGAAACTCCGAATGGCTTCGCAGGTACCGGCTTCTTTGAAGTCTCAACATTAGGAGTTTCGGAGTCTCCACTTTCAGGACATATTGACCGAGAGGTTTTCAAGTTCATAGAACGGACTGAAGATGCGGCAGAAGCTGGATACATTTCGTCTCCAAAAGGGTTTGGGTTGCGAGGCGGCGCCTCCGCATCGCATTCCTCCTCCTCATCGGTGACCCGTGGTGGCTCGTACCTGTTGATGGCGACAGTAGCTGCGAAGCCTCTCCGGTGTCCCAGGAAAGGAGACGGTCGCACTGGGTGATCTGTAGGTAAACCCTCAAGATCTTGTTTTGGTGGTAGAGATGCCATGGCGCTGTAGGAGACACGCTCTACCACAACAGGACTGTATAGACTACTGTTAGAGGCAAATTCAAGCTAGACAAGACATCAGAGAACCAACCTGCTTGCATAATCTGATCCAGATACGTTGTCTAATCAGTTCACTCGCTGATTCTCAGGCTCTTCTCTCAACTTCTTCGCTCAATGCCAGAGACAGGCTCTCGTCCAACTGCGACCTGGATTGACAGTTTTGCTTGGGGGAAATGACAAATTGTTGTCTCGAGTCAGACCTCAGACTACAGAACAGTGTCTATATCGTTGTTGGGTGTTCAGGCAGGCTTGTGGAAGAAGATCGTTGTATTTGAAAAAGTAAACAGAGGGAAAATGTGCGAAGTTGTGGACACACTCAATATTTTCCAGTGCGGGGTCTGTTAGTTCTTCTCCTCGACTATGGGCCCCGTGACCTGCCGACAACCGGACAGAGAGATCAGACGGACTTCGTTATGTGAATCGATCAATGTGTTATCGTGTTATCGCAGCCAAGTCAACGACCTGGTCTTCTTAACACAATCCCAGCCTTCTTCAGCCGTGTCTGCACTTCTCCTTTGAGTGACCATGCACTTCACAGTCATCACACCGGCCCAGCCATGCAAGTGCACCATCAGATTCCAAGTCGTCAGTCCTCTGAAGTTATCACTGACTCTGAGGCTTAATCTCCAGTATCATGGTGCAGACGGTATAGCTGAAGATCATGACTCTGCTGAAACATTTTTGACAGCTGCAATGAGCATATGAATGGAGACCAAGCTAAGCCAAGGTAGGCAGATGAAGAGCTTGACACAAACAAGTGTTTAACGAAGGCAGACACTTCTGCTGGACCGAAGATGGGTTGTGTAAAATAAGAAGTCATGTGCAGTTGGAGAACAGTGGATGTGGTCGAGGGGATCGTTCCTTCCTTCGACAGCAATATCGGCCATTCAGACATGAGCCACTGCACCAAACCTGCCTAAAATGAGCAAAAGGTAGAAAGGCTACAAAGAATGACCTAGCAAGAAACACTTCCTTGCCATGTCATAGCCAAGTTCAAAGGAAGGCTTTTCATGATAAGCCGTGAATTCCTCACTAGAGGGAGATAGTTCGGCAAAGTAAGAGATGCCTGAGCACTCTCTATTGCGGAGAAAACAAGCCTCTGTTTTCTTAGTCCGCTGTGAAGATCCCCGATATTGTACTTGCTTTTTGGAGGGTTGTGTCGTTAATAGTATTGGGACACACCTGTGCTGCTTGCAGCAGAACGTGTAATCGGTTAGCAGACACATTACCACTGTCGGGATAGCAGTGAAGTGATGCATGATCTCGAAAGGGATATTTCGAGATCTATGTATGTGGATATCGCTTTGAAAAGCAGAGCCAGCCTCATTGGGTAAGGATTCGGAGTGACCGAGTGCCAAAGTAGCCAGCATTTCTGTATTCAGACATTTTGACCTTTCACCCAGAAAATCGACAGCTGGAACTATAATCATGTCATATCCAGAAGGCCGATGAGATGCGCAGTACATGATGTTGAGATGTGAAAGATTTCGTGTGTCGAGGATAAAGCCTGAGTGTGAAGGTCGTCCGCTTTGGTACCAAGTATGACACAACCCTCCTGCGTTCCGTACCACTGTAATGCTATACACTTAATAGCATATGAATGTTCTTAGCGACGTGTAGTAGCACGACTGTGTGAGCCAGTGCGTTAACAATTTCTCGTTGGATCTTCATTCAACACCTGCAGTTGTGTGGAAAGGGGCTCGAATGCTTGGCTGATGCACTGTCACCAAGCGAACAGTACCACCAGGTTGCTGCAAGCCACCCTCCACCCCTCAAGACCCCTGTCCCGATCAGCCCCATCTTCGATAAGCTTCCAAGACCTTGAAGTACTACAGTACCTTTGATATTTCAACTCAACAATATGGCGGAAATGCAGAGCCTTCCCTCCGAGATAGTGTTCCATATCACCCGCTGTAAGCTCCCTGAGTTCTTCGAAAGACCCGACTGACAATAGTAGTTCTGGAGCCAAAGGACATTGTAACTCTCCAGCATGTCAGCAAGCGGTTCCTCGAACTCGGCAGAGACGATACTCTCTGGAGAGAACAAAGCTTCAACTCCTCATCTTTCCTCTCGAATCTGCGACGCCGACAGCAGCTTATAACTTCCGAACCGACCCAAGAACCGCGATTCCGAGACCTGGCTTTGGCCTTGGCGAATGGCAATGGACTGGGGGACTCGAGGCTTATCAAGCCTCGGGAGAAGGCTCGAGATTTGAAAGCCAAGTCTAATGAGAAGATCCGCATAATGGCAAATTGGGATCCTAGTTATCCAAACGAGAAGGTTCAATGGTATGACGAGTATATAGCCAGGAATGCACCGATTTCCACAAGTTGGCTGCAGCAACCTAGGAACAGAGACAGCGCTGAGCACGAGTATCTGGAGGTGAGAGGCATGGGGCTTTATACACCTGCTGGGGAAGAAGATGCGACCCTCGTTGTAGGCCCGTTAGACGATGGCAGTGTTTGTCTTTGGGACATAAGCGGTACCAAAGGCAGGAAAGGAAGTATAATTGCTCGTAGCAAGTCCGGCTTGGTATCTGCAGTTCCATTACCTTGGAACGGGACTGGCAAACGATCAAAGTTGATTAGTGATGGGATAACTGAGTGTGTCAGTGTCGACAGTCAAAAGAAGCGGGCCTTCTTTGCGGTTCAAAGCGGTATGTCATCTCAAATCGTTGCACAATACTTCGCCTATTGCTGATCTATGTAGCAGCAGTGCCAGAAAATTACTGGAACAAGATCGTGGGCAAGTGCCTTTGTACGAAAATTATTACTGTGCTTCAGTTGTCGCATCCTTAATTTCTTCCCTTATCAAAGTCCCTTCACATAAATGGTCGAGTACACTGGACTTCGTTTGGCTGACTTGAACAAGGACTCGTGGAATTCGATCTCGAGACTCTTTCGACTGTAAACCACGAGAGGTTCCCGTTTTCCATTACCGCCCTATCTGAGGCCAAGCATCCTGTCCCGCTCACCGTTGGTACCAATCTATCTCTCTATCTGCATGACCCTCGGGCAAGAAGAAATGCAGGGCAAGCAGGCAGCAGCGATTCAGAACGGTTCGATTCCTACTCTGCGGGCTTCAACGCTTTGGGGAGCACAGGTTCATCTGATTTCAGGAGACTGCTGAATCCAGAACCGAGTCCTGTCTATGCTCATCTGCAGCACCCAGGTCCTTTAAGTATTTTGCACCTACCTAGCTCTGGCGATGAATGGAATGGAAATGGCGAAATCTACGTTGCAGGCAGGTTCCCAAGTATCCTCAACTACGATCGTCGGTACTTTCCTAAACTGCGCGGGACAATACACAGTGGAGCCCGCCTCTGCAGTATGACCTCCCTTCCATATCCATTCGCATCGATGGAGAAGGATCTCGCAAGGCGTGGTGAGCTATCGGTTGAGCAGGTGTGGGAGGCAAAGACGCGGCCAGGCAAAACCCTGATTGCTTGCGGTGAGTACAACAGTAAGGGGTCTCTTGAGATGTACGGGCTCAGCCCAGAGCCTCACCTCTCCACCATCTCCTCCAATTCATCTGCTGGTAGCCTGCAGAATTCCGTGATGAAGAACAGACAAACATCTTCCAGCTCGAAACTGCTCTCGGTAGCCAACCATGGCACTCGAATTGTGGTCTCCGACGGAGGCGGGAACCTCAAATGGCTCGAGCGAGACGGCTTCACAGAAGCACGCAGATGGAACATCGCCCACGGCTCAGTCGAGGCCCAACGAGGCATATTCGGCACATTGGGAGACTCGTACATGGATTCCGGCTCGGGAGATATCGTGATCAAGATGTCTAACACAAACAACGCGCGAAGTGGGAAGGTTGTGAACGAAGATCTCGTGTTATGGACGGGCGAGAAAATAGGGCTGTTGAGTTTCTCGAGCAAGCCGGGATTCACGGCTGACAGCTTCGAGGAGACTGGGAACAGGACTCCAGAGCAGATCCGGACGGAGGAACAAGAACGAAATTATGCAGAGACCATGGGAAGAGCCCTGGAGGCAAATGCAAACGAAGTTCGATGGATGAGGGGTCTTGGACTGGGTAGGTCTTCAGGATAGATACTTTGTGCCTTTGATTTTCTGCAATGAGTTATTAGATTGAAACATAATAGACTAGATTTCTCGTTCTCCCATGGGGCTTTGCCTGCACTTCTTGTTTCTCAAGAATTGTCAGGTCAGACGGTGCTCCCGGCGGACTCGAAATCCCTGGTGATCGATCTCCACATCGACGTTTGTCATACTTTCTGGCAGGGTGGTGCTTGCGAGCTTGTCAAACTCGGTATCTGGTCTCCAAACAGATTGTCGTTCGTCGCCTTCCATTCGGTTATCGATTATGCCGATCCTGTACACGAGGCTGTATGTCGTGGCGAATGAGAGGCTCTGTAACTGGGAGTTCCTTCCGGGCAAGGAGCACTGCCTTGAGGCAGGCTGATTTATACACGATATCTGACTTGCAGTAACCACAGGCTACAAGGAAGTAAGAGCGAGTAGAGCTACACAATAAATGCCGTCCAGAGCCTCGTAATATACTTTCTCTTGCCGGTTGCGGCGTTTCTCTGATGTGGAGCTGAGGCGATACTTAAGCAAGAGATGCGTGGCGCGCGCAGCCTCGAAGAACACCCACGTCCAGGGCAGCTCCCAGCCCCGGTGGCGAAAACTCGCCAACCTCGTCCACAACGCCAAAGCCTCTCGTCTGAAGTGCTCGAAATCCAATCGTTAAACCAAGGCGACTGAGGCGTCCAGATTTCGCTTCATTAAAGTTTAGTGCCACTTCACCGCTCCGTGGCACGGTGCTGGCACCGCCAGTGGAACGTCTTACCATGCAGCAGTTGCAGACAACACTTGTCTTGCCAGTGCCGCCAGTGCAGCCGGTGCAGCCAATTTCAACAATAAGATGAGAGCTACTGCGTGTCCACGCGCAGGTCCTGCATGACGGGGCCCAGCTGTGGTGTTGAAGAGGCAAAGCGTTGAGAAATGGAGGTTGGGGTGTCTCCAGATCTTCTTCTCGCCCCCTCGTCCCTGAGACGTGGGACTCCAGCTGTCGCGGCCCCTCTGAAGCCAAGGCCATAGCTTCAAGTCCGCCTCATGCAGTTGCAATTGGTTGTCATTAAAAAAGCACGCTGTCAGCCGTTCGTTCTGTTGTTGTCTTTAATCATAGACCTGCAGGCCGTTGTGGGCTTTTCCATTTGCGAGTTGTGCCCATCCTCCGTCAGCCTCACTTTGCGGACTTGCATGCCACTCCATGCACGGGACTTCAAGTGATTCGTTTGCATGGTGAAGACCATAGAACTAGGCCGATACAAGAAGATTTCATGTCCCGGTGTCCTTTGCTAGGATTTTATGTCACATCTTTTTCTGTTCTTGTCCTTCGACTTCATGGCTGCTCCTGCAAGACCAACGAGCAGCAAGCCGATGTCAAGACGACGAGAGCTATATGCACGAGAATCGAGGTCTCGGAGGGGAGCGCACAAAGAGCAACAACATTTGGCGCGCTCTCCTCCGCGGCATATTGCATGGTCCCCGCCAGCAATGTCCCTAGCAAGCAACTCGACCACCTCTCTCAACACACCGCTAGAACATGCACACGGCATCACTATGGAGCGCACTCCCTCGGGAAATTCTATTCTTTCAGATACTCGGTTTGAGCCGCAACCAAATCATACGTTAAGCTCCCGCGACCTCGAAGCGGCGGGCTTTGTTCTACATCACATGGAACGACAAAGACATTGGAACCACGAAGATATTCTTAAAGGCCTGATCAAGCGAGCCGGCCCCATCGACGATCTCGATGACAAAGCCCTCGATGGTATTCTCACCACCGCGGATTCAGTCTTCTTCGCCGGAACACTCTACGGACGGGTGCAGTGGGAATGGTCCTCACAAGACAGATACCACAACGAACTCATCGGCACCACAGCTCTACGGCGCTGCTCGGACCGTGACGGATACGAAACCCTCATCGTTCTCTCGGCACCCATTCTCAAAAACCCTAAATACGATCGTCGACTTCTCCTATCTGCTTTCCTGCACGAACTGATACATTGCTATCTGTTCATCAAGTGCGGGTTCGAAGCGAGGGTGCAAGGTGGTCACACCGACGGCTTCCACAAAATTGCCAAGGCGATCCACGATTGGGTTGAGGAGTGGCATCCGGGATACCTGGAGCTCTGCAACATGAAAGCAAACCTTAATCGCTTCCACAAGACGAGAGCACCGATGCACTTTGTGGATCCAAGGATTGATGTGTTTCGGGACGAGTGGAGACACGGGCACGAGGGATGTAACCAGAGTCCACGACCCGATGGTCATGTCTTGGGCGAGCCGGGTGTTCGACCTGGTTATTTCTGATTTCATCTTTACTTTTTTAGCATTCATTGCACTGGCGTTGGGAAGATTACTATTTCAGGTTTTGACGAGTCCACGAGTTTCTTTCTGTCTAGACCGATACCAGAGTGAAGCGCTACATGATAGAACAACTCCATACTTGTTAGTGATTAGATGGTCTTTAACAGCGGAGCAATAACTCCCTTCGTTCACGCCAAAAGCTCCTCAAGATTGTACATATATATATAAAGCTTATTAAATCACCATGCACCTGAGATCTCCGAAAGGCCTATGTGTGTCACAATTTTGAGCCGAGATATATCATGACATCGAATTCAGTATAATCTCTCTTTACTACTCTTTACTCCCTACTTTCTACTCCAGAACCCTCTCAATTAAAGTCCGAAAAAGAGACGAGTTTATGCAATATATGATCTCGCTTTCAGAATACTTTTCCTTTCCTCACCACATTTCCTATACACATCTTCATTCTTACTTCTAAGACTTCCCAACAGCCCTACCCACAGCACCCAGTCCACCCACCCTCCACCCGACCGCCGCAAGGGCCAAAAATGCAACCGCACCCCCTGAAAACGCACCAGCAGCCAAGCCCTCCACATCCCCTTTCCCAAATCCCCTGTCCCTTGTTAGCATTAATCACTCCCCATTCTCCCGTACCGAACCAGACTCGAGGCTCAAGAAGAACACAACTCACCACAAAGCACCAACGACATCCAACCCATCCACAACCGCTCCAGCAATCACAGCCCGTTTCCTTGCCTCAGGCGTCTTGGCTGTAAGTAACAGGGCGCCGAGCAGTGCATCTCTGGAGCCCCAAGCTCGCACATTGAATAATGAGCCTGGAGAGGAAGACGGTTGGGGGAAGAAGAGGAGGTTTGTTGTTAGGGAGGGGAAGAGGAAGGCTGATGTGCCGATTGCTAGACGGCCAAGGGCGAGTAGTTGGAGGGGGAGGGGAAAGGGTGATGATGCCATTTTTGGAGGGATTTGAGATTATGGGTTATCAGCTGGAACAGGTTTGGATCGAATTTTGAGGCGGAAGTTTGGTTTGTGTAGAAACAAGTTGGTATGTTCGGGAGCTAGGAAGTGATGCGAGGCTATATAAGGAGCAGAAGGAGAGGTATGTAAGAGTTCAGATGCCTGCACTTAATCACTCCGACTTCAATCTTGCGGGAGTTGAATCGACCCGTCTTATTCGTGCCGTCCTCGGAACCCCTCACTTGAGAAAAATGAAATATAGACTTATTCCACCGATTCAAAGTACCTTTGTACCTTTTTGCAGTGCTCGGATTTAGAGAGTAGGGTCGGGGTTATCGACCGGAGGAATTTACCCCGCACATCATCCAACACCAATCATCGCCCAGCACTCACTAACCCAAATGGTCGAATCACTTTATTCTCTTCTCTAACTCTATCCAAACTCATGACAGTAAGCAGCAGTGACTCCGTACAAGTACTGTACGATCCAAAACTCTACCTCTGACAGATCCCCAACGCCAAGATCAGAACGCCAAAGTGTGACAACACCGTTCGCTATGCAGGAGCAAGATAAACACCTTCTTTACATAACACCACCACATTCTTGAAGAAGCGACGCCATTCGAGGGGATCGCCCTTCACCTTCACGAATCGGACTTCCAGGAGCTCACGCTCGCCGGTGAGGTAAGTATCGACCACGATGTCTCCACTCAGGCTACACTGTCGTCCATCAATTGTCTTCACTTTGATCCAGCCGGCGTGGTCGCGACCTTGCATCTGGGAAATTGGTGGGATTGGGACGTTCAGCTGGTGAAGGGCGTCACTGAGAAGTTGTAGGAGGGCAGGAGATGAGAGCTCGGAAAAGAATCGAGTGAGGGAGTAGCTGGGGACGATATCTCGGAATTGGCGAGCGTGTTGCGTCAAGCTTAAAGGCACTCGAGCAACTGGCGCAAATTGGCTCATACTTGGCTCATCGGCGAGAGACTCAAATGGATTTCCGGTTATTCCGTTAGTCAGAGTGGTCGCAACGCCGTCTGAGATATTCGTAGGCTGACTAGCACTGAATCCTCCTGCAAACGCTCGTGGAGGTCGTTCCCAATCGAACATAACGTCGTTGATAGGTGTCTCTGGCTGTGTGAAGGAGAATTTCACGGCGTGCTCGTCCGAGTCGATATCCATGGCATCTTGACTTTGACGAGGTCTTTGTGATGCCGTGGGAGGCTGATCGAAGTTGATATGAAGACCCTCCAGCATTTTAGTTGCCAAAGCCAAGCTGTCAGTTGTCTTGCCCCCAGGCGTAAGGTAAGGATTACTCCGACTAAACCAAGGATGCTGCCTGATATGCTGGAAATTGAACCTCTTCTTTGGGTCGACGTTCATCATGCCTCGAAGCAGTGACAAAACGTCACTAGGCAGTCTCTTCCAAAGATCATCTTCACTCCGCCCTTTCTTTCCCATATATTCCTCAAATTCCCAGCTTTGTGATGTCGGCTCGTCCCAAGGTGTGTTGCCGACTAATAGAACGAAGAGAACTACCCCACAGGACCAGATATCAACCAAATTTGCAGAATATCCGCTAGCTCTCGCAATCTGCCTTGGCTGTGTGCTCTTAGAGCAAGAGATGACCTCCGGGGCGATGTATGGAGGACTTCCGCACATTGTTGTGCTGAGCTTCGTCTGGCCCTGGTATTCGAATAGCGTGGCAAGTCCAAAGTCTGCAATCTTCAAATTCCCCTCCGAAAGTAATATGTTCTCCGGCTTGATATCTCTATGCCCAACGCCCTTGGAATGCATATAGCTTACTCCACTGATCAGTTGTGTGAAGTAGAAATGCGCAACGTCTTCATGAACCCCCACGTCCGCCTCGATTTTGTCGAACAGGTCGCCTCCCTCCGCATATTCCATAGCAATCCATTTCCAAATACTGTCTTCCCCTGTGGCAAACCATTCTATGATATTTGGATGTTGTCCGATGTGGGAATGTAGAGATACCTCCATGGCGATCTGTTTTGCTGAGATTCGGCCATGCTTAACTGCGTAAGCCTTGTGGATGAACTTGACCGCAAAGACTGGCTTGGTCTCTCCAGGAGGAATAGCTTTTTTAATTCTATGCAAAAAACCTTTAGTTCAAGAGAAAAGTGCAGAATTTTTGAAACGTACGATGCATATGCCCCTCTTCCGATCGTCTTCGATATAATTCGGAAGGGCAAATCGCGGGGAAGAGGGTCGAGTTGACTCTGGAACGGTTCGGTCTTGGTTAGCATTGTGCCGAGAACTGGACGTGGGGAAATCCATGCTGAGGACCCAATTGAAGGTATTTATCTTGAAAAGCACTCACCATATCCAACGAGTGTCAGTTCTGACCAAAATGCAGCAGAAACCGTGATATCCAATGTCTTTTGTTATGATCACGTCGGGGTTTGAAAGCTCGAAAATCTGACGCGTACGATTGGTGGAGAGCGACGGAAAGCGCGATTGAACGCGATAGTTGGCGAGGCTGAGGGTTTGGCCGTTGCCAGACCGACCCCAAGCGGATGGGCCCGAGTAAACATTACAATCCCAGGCCCGCTCCACCTCGAATCCTACATCTACAAAAACCCACCACTCTTCTCTTTGTCCCTGGACATTCACGAATTCACACAATCGCTTTCATACATTCTTCATTGCGGCGTCTTTGTTCGTTGCTCCTCATAGTGCTCAAGTTCGCTTTCTCCTTGTCGCCTTTCCCTCCATCATGAATTACGATATGGAGGACACGCAGAACTCAGCACCTGGTATCCTGCCATCTAACCAAGCCGTGAAGCTTGGAGCTCCTCGCAAAGGCAACGATGCACAGAGCACGACGAAACGGTCAGTTTCCTGTTTACCGCCACTGGTATCTTGCTGATGTTGGTAGATTACAAACCGAGTTGATGCAACTTATGACCTCTCCTGCTCCTGGCGTCTCGGCATTCCCTAATTCCGACGGTGGTCTTCTCTCGTGGACTGCGACAATAGAGGGACCTGAGGATACCCCCTACTCTGGTCTTACCTTCAAGCTCTCCTTCGCCTTTCCACCCAACTACCCCTACGCAGCTCCGACTGTTCTCTTCAAAACCCCAATCTACCACCCTAATGTCGATTTCTCAGGGAGGATCTGCCTGGATATCTTGAAGGACAAGTGGACTGCCGCCTACAACATCCAAACCATTCTCCTGAGCCTGCAAAGCTTGCTTGGTGAACCCAACAAGTAAGTTGCGAAGCTCTTTGTTCTCTAAAACTTACTGACCCATGACAAGTGCTTCACCGTTGAATGGAGAGGCTGCTGAACTATGGGATAAAAGCCCGGAGGAGTTCAAGAAGAAGGTACTTGGACGACACCGGGTTATTGATGACGAGTAGAGGGATACCTGATTGTAGCAAGGGAGCAATGGCGTTTATGACTGGGCATAGAGAATGTGCATAATGAGGGACGTCCGCTGCATGTTCCTGATGGTCTTGTCACGAAAGCATTGTCACGGTGGTGTGGAGGCGTAAATGACATTCGGACACTGTATTGTTAGTCCGCCGCATAGGAAATACCCGAGCATCGGCTTGGATTCCGAATCTAGGATCTCACATATATCTGACATGGAACTGTGATTATGAGTGGAGACTCTGTGAAGCAGATGAATAGCTTGGATCATCACCTGAGCTTGACCTTGGTGGCTGGTGTCGCTGTTCAGAAGTTCCACGCTTCAGAAACGCTGAGTAACAACTCGACATTGCGGCAAAGAAAACAACTGGTGCAAGGTTATGGCATCCTGTGTAAAACGGTGCCTTCCATCTCGCAGCGACTATACACAAGTAACAACCCCTTCAAACCGCATTTTCGGCCTATGCTCAAAGCACCTGGCAGTACTCCGAAGACAGTGACCTTTATGGAAGTCCCAGATATTGCATCTATCAAGATTTCCACCCGCAACAAGACCTCTGCCACCTCTACCTAAGTGATTTATCATACATGAGTCTTTATTACCAAGGGTAATACAGGTATGCAGTTGACAATTGGAGCTGTATTGTGGCAGATAAGATAGAGTCTTATTTTCAGTCCAAAGAGCAGAAGAGAAGAGAAGCATTCTAATCTAAATTATAGTAGTTGTAGTCAGTGGAGACTAGTATAGATTAGGGTAAATGCTTAGGGGCGATATACGCAATACCTAATTAACACACTCCCCTAGGTTAAGTCCCTAAATGACTACTTATTGTACAATAGCGCAAGATCCAGCCGAGGAGGCTATAAGCAAAGGATGTATCTACTAGATTGGGTTGAAAGTTCTATGAAGATCAATATCGTTTCGATGAGGGGTTGGTCGTGATATATATCATCAAAGAAACAGATACCCTGGATCGTGCTTAACATATTTCCATCACACTCTTGAAGTTCAAGACTAGTGATGACTTCAAGGACCTTGATCCTAAACTCTGAAACTTAGTGCTAGATATTGGTACTGATTGACAAAAGCAAATACTGAACCCTGATTGCATGTTTACAACTTTCGGTTCACAAGAAAGCTTTTATCTATTATGACTTTGAATCATTTGATTACTTTCACAGAAGAAATTTTCTCAAAGAGTGCTACGCTAGTTACTTTAGTCATAGTTGGTATTGGACGACACAGCCTCCCACTCATCTAGCAGCTTCAAAGTCTCCTTGCACTTGTTTCGAAGCTGCTCTACCGCATCCGACCCGAGAGCCAAGCTGGCGGGGAATTCCTTGCCAGCTGCATCATTCTCACCCTTCACAGTATCAATAATACGCTGTACACCTTTCGCTGGGTCTCCGGGTTGTTTTTGGTTGTATCCCTTGAATGTGGCGAAGAGTGACTCGGTGAGGGGCTTGTAATCGTCAATCTTGGTATCAACGTAGACCGTGTTGTTGGCATTTAGGAGCTCGGTTCGGAAGAAGCCAGGTTCCACCAGCAGAGTCCGGATTCCCAATGGTTTGGTTTCTAGGCCAAGAGTCTCTACTGCGCCTGTAGACCTATTAGCCGATTGTAGATAATGCTGGACGGTAGGAGGTACCTCGCAATGCTGACTTCGAGCCACAGTATGCAGCCAGCGTGGGTATTCCTCCCCAAGCTGCGGTAGATCCAATGAAAACAAAGGTGCCAGCCTTTCGTGCTCGGAAATGTGGTAAGAAGGCGCGGGCCACTCCAAGAGGTCCAAATACATGGGTCTGGTATTGCTTGACCCAATCCTCACGACTTTGAGATGATTAGTATCTTCTTCTTCTTCTTTCAGAGCAACCAAACTTCAAATGAGCGCACCTGTCATCCTCGATTATACCAAAATGAGAGTACCCAGCATTGTTCACGACGACATCCACATGTCCATGAATAGCTATTGCATCTGCGGTCACCCTATCGAAGGCTGCTTGCTCTGAAAACAGATCTAGCTTCAAGATTGAGGCACCTGCGTCCTTGAAATGGGCAATCTTAGAGGTATTCCGTGCGGTTGCGATCACTTTGTCTCCTCTTGCAAGAAGCTTCTTGACGAACTCTGCACCAAAACCTGAAGTGGTTCCTGTGATCAGCCAGACTTGGGATGCCATTGTCGCTTGTCTTTTCGATGGGAGATTGGGACTGCGTTTGTGTGGTTTGGATGTGAAGGTAAGTTATGTCAAGTGACTCAAGTTGATATGTGAAATGGATTTCATTTACTTTCCGATCATGCTACGAGACGGTCGAGCATTTATATACACGATGATATGGAAACAAGGGGATTCTGCGAATGGGAGCCATGACGGCGTGGTAAGGCGCTCATACATGACATGCCTGTGCTCCTAAAGCAGGAATTGGATGTTAAGAACATTATGTCCGACCGCCCGATGCGTTTGCTGAGCATATCGTGAAGTATTGTTGCCGCAGTCTGAGGCGTACTTGAAGAACCTTAACAGCGTGGATCTCCACCTTGCTGCAGCTGCCCCGAAAACTTTCGGTCGAGTCGGCTTTCGTCGCAGAGTTTGTTGTTTAAGGTTCTGTCTAATGCATTTAGGGCATGAACAGTCAAGTGCTAGACTGCAAGGAGTATTAAAGTGCTGCACGCCACTGCAGCCACAGTCCCGAACCCGCGCTGGCCTGCTTCAGCAGTTTCCTTTTCTTGCACTACCAACACAAAGTGAGCAAGCATAAAGCAACAAGCTGGAAATGGAGACGCAGCAGGCATCTATTACAAGAAAGCGGATAGTGGCATCATGCTCTAATTGCTACCGTCGGAAGCAAAAGGTATGGGGGGCAGATCAGCACGAAACTCGGCGAAGATCATTGAACAGTGGTCTAACTCCTCCATCCTTCACTTTAGTGCAATCGGGCAAGACCTTGCAACAACTGTATCCTCCGAAAAGTCGGCCATGAATGCTTCTACGACAAATTGCCCCGGTAAGGCCCAGGTCCATCGTTCCCACTTCCCTTGACCACTTCCTCGTCCGTAGCAGTGCTGGCTGGCAGGGCCTCTCGCGCGCCGTACTAGCCAATTACAGACCACTTGTATTAGAAGTGCGTCAATGAGATCTGACATTCCACAGGAGTCACCACGCACGCGTCAATCAAGATCCACAAGACGCAAAGGATGGAACCAGCAGCCCCCGTCAGCATTTCGGACGCAGCCCGAGACCAGTTTGGATACTCTCTAACGGAAGAAAGCAATGCCTTTGTCGAAGCTGGAGAGGTACTTTCGGTGACCACCTTGTCTAACATATTGCTAACTTAGCTAGGTATTGCAAGATAGGACTCCCAGTGACGTATACAAGCCCTTCCGTGATTCCGTGCCAACGACATGGCAAAAGTATTGGCAGATAGTCTCTGAATTGCTCTGTGTTCCTGTATTCGAAGAACTCATTGCCTCCTATCTTTCTGAAGTCCATTGGTAATTATATCTCCGGGCTTCTCTTGTTGGAGTATATCGATGGAAGATTAGCTTGCCAAAATTCTCCTACGAAACTGTGAATATAATCACTAATTCGAATGCAATAGGATTTATGGTATCATAGAGCCGTGTTACTTCCAGGACACTCTCAAAGAATGGCGCAAGTTCACTTCAAGCGCATCAGGTTCAAAGGCTATTGATTCCATTTCAGCTGAACTCAGATGCTTTCCAGCCATGCTTTTCCAGTTACTTTCGACGTCGCTACTGTATTTGCCACCGGGGACCAATATTGAGAAATCACTTGAGTCAGCCCCACTCGAGCTATCTCAGAAGTACCATGATGCTGGTGTAGAAATAATGCATCTACTAGGATCCCAAGGAACAACTTTGGTTGGAGTGCAACACGATCTTCTGAGAGCAGCCTGGCTCAAGAATCGAGGCCGTGGTGCCGAAGCCTGGCATGCCTTGAGTAATTCTGTAAGGCATGTTTCAGTCACATCGATAATCATTGTTGCAGGCTTATATGAATTAGAAAAGCTCAAGATCTCAATTTGCATCGACGGGGCAAAGCTTTCTCGGACCCATCGAAAGTAGAGTTCTGGTATGGTGAATGGAAAAAAAGACTATGGGTAACTCTCTATGTCTGGGACGGGTATTATCAGATCTTCTGAAATCTAAATTATGACTGACTGTGGAAGCTACGTCTCTATCCTACTTGGACGACCGAGGTTAATCAATGCCGTAGACTGCAATGTTGAACCTCCAATAGATTGTGATATCCCCGAAAACCTCGAGAGCGTGGATTTATCAATGATTCAAGCATATATATCTCGAAAGGATAGGATCCCATCATCAGTCTGCCTGCATTTGTTCATGTATTCGCTCGCACAAAAGATACACGAAATACGGACCCTAGGAGCAGACAACCGGGGGTTAAGGGACTATACGGTGGTGCAACGACTTCATTATCAAATGGTCTTTCTACTCGAGGGCCTACCACCTACAGTCCGCAGCCCAAACCCGGACCTATCGTGGGATTCACAGATGCCTTTCCTGCCACGGCAACGCGAGAGAATATACTCAAGCGCACAATCCATACTCATGGCACTCCATCGTCCCCATGTCGCGAAGCACACGGAGAGTCGAACGAGAGCGCAAGAAGCAGCTCTCAATGTCCTCAAATCACAACAGCGCCTCTTCGAAGTCATCAACCGAAATAACTATGCATATTTTGGCCATGCCTTCTATAGTATTGATGCAGCAATCGTACTTTCCACGATTGTATCTGTATATCCTTGCACGGACATGGAAATGCTTCACCAAATTGTACTTGCAATACAGCAGGCAATGGGCCGGTTGGGCTTGATTGAGGACCAAAATGAGTTGGCGCCTTTCGGCATCAACATTATGCGCTCTTGCTACCGGATTGTCAAAGATAAATACGATGAGAGCAAGCAAGCAAGTTCGACTGCCGCGTCGGACTGGGGTATGAATAGCGACTACCAAGGTGTTGGACATCAAGGTATGGACACAAGCGATGAGAGTCATAACTTCTCGCAACTGGGGCTTCCTGTTTTCAATGCTACTACCCCTAATCAAGCAAACTTTGCGGAGCTGAACCAACTAGGAAGGGACGATTTCATCTTGGGCTTTCCTGATCTCGATGCCAGCTCAACGGAGCAATCAGACTTTGCACAGATGAACACAATTGGAAGGAATGAATTCGATGTCTCTTATTGGACGGACTATAGGCAGCTTGTCTTCGATGATGCGACTTATGTACTAGAGAGTAGCATGCATCAGGGCTCGTCCTTAGGCTAATATATATCTCTTACTACTCGTCCCCTCTGCCGATTGTGTCTGGGTTCACTGAGGGACCAATCTTATTAAAAAGGTCGTTGCCCGTGTTGTAAGTCGTGCCATAGCCATGATTGCTTGTCACAGCAATACGTCTTACGCAAAAAGAACCATGCCCGAGTGTGTAGGCGGGCTGGACGAATCCATAAAACTTCTGCAATCAGAGCAAGAAGGTATGGATAGAGAAGGTCCCGCCCTACTATAGAAGGACCTTCAGCTAAGTAGGTAGCCACCAGGACATGGTAAAAAAAATTGGGGAGAAATCATTGAGAACATGGATATCGAGGACGCAAAGGCACGGAAGAGATGAGGGCAGCTTATGAGAAAGCCAAAGAACGAGCAGAAGCGCACAGAAGTTAGAGACCAACCATTTGCTACCATTGCCATGCCTCTTGAGCGACTTCGTCAGTGTACCGCTAAAGAGACCAATGCTCAGGCCGGCAAGAGAAGTAAGAAGAACCGCCAGAACCCAGTTGAAGGAATGCAGGCCTAGAAGGACTTTTCTGCACCCTTCCCTCCTAGGTCAAAACAACTTTGCTCGCTCAGCAGCATGAGATGGAATCTGCATCGTCTCTCAAGAGAGCTGGGTCTGTGGCTTACCCAAAGTTTCCAGCATCAGGTACGGCAACCAGCTGCACGACACAACAACCTGGACTGGTGACATAACTTGCTTTGCAAGGTAGACCTTTTATTCGTGAACTAGCCAGCAAATGTTAACTCCAGACCAAACCATGCCATGAAGTTCATCCCCTATGCATCCTCAACGAGCGCTGTCTGCAATCCCTTCGCATCCTTCACATTGACCGCCTGGACGTAGCTGTACAAACGCTCTTTTGCACCTTCTTCGTCGTTTCGCTTTCTCGAGATTCGGACGCGCAGTCTGTACGGAACACCTTTGATACCAGCCTCCCAGACCTTCTTGTTCAATTGGGGATCGAGACGAACGTCGGATGTGCCCTGAAAAAGATATTGTTAGCTTTCCCTTCTCCTGCTGATCCTGCTTTGTTGTTCGAATGGAGTCGTCCGTACCATTGACTTTGTTGCGAATGCCTTGATCTCCTTGATGGCTCTTGGTGCCCGCTTCTTGAAGGTGACGCCGTGGAGCTGTACAATCTGGTCAGTTTTCCTGTTCCCACTACATTCCAATCTTTTCAGCTCGACGTACTCTCTTATGAAGGTGGATGGTGTATTCGCGCGCAACAACGTCTGCGATGGCAGAACGTTGAGCCTTGCCGGCGGGTTTCTTGGTCTTTGACGACATTTCTGAATGCTGTCAGTTGTGTGCGTTCGTAGAAGCAGCAGTGAGCAGCTCGTCAGATCGGGACGTACTGGTTGATGTGTCGTAACTTGGCGTCGAAGTTCGATGTCGTTGATTCAAAAATTGGTTTTCAAATTGGGCGATTCTGTGTGCCGCTAAGCGAGTCGCGGCTGCCAAATTAGCGCAGGAGAGAAGTGTGAAGTGTCACGTGCGACAGCAATGCGTAAGGTAAGGTAGCTCTCAGTTTGATTTTCTTGTTGCAGAAGCGTGAAATATTAAAAGAAGGAATATTGAGTGCCACGATTAATATGCGCATCCTGGTTTACTTGAAGAAATCTGGAAACCCATAGCTCGTGCGTGTGTTGCCCTGCCACGGGCAGATAAAGCAGCACTAATCATCAAATCTCTCGTTGACGTTGAACATCAATCACAAGAACGGTTCAAAAGTCTCAGAAAAGAGAAAGGTGTTCATACTGAGTAGACTTCACATGTGCGATTATATAGATTGGCCATTTCATCAGGAAGTGATTGAATGAATTACCTTGGCAGTTTGGTTGGTCCATCTGAAAACCAAGCGCCGCTTTTCCTGCCCGCTTCATTTCACTGCCCCTGGTCAAAATACCGAGGGAGGCTGAACACGATCGTCAACCTCCTCCTAAATCACAATTCCGCGCAGGCGCTTCATCCTGTTGAACAAGGTCGCGCGCACTCTCGTACATGTCCTCACAGCTTGGAGAAGATTCATCGATCCATCGCGAAGGTCAATTGACGTCTTCCCACGGACGTTCAATCTCAAACCACACAGGAGACACTCCTTATCCCTGAGAGCAGGATCGTCACCGTCACGACAACTTCACTCCTTCCAAATCATACACAGTCCAACAGAACACATAGTCGCGCAAGATGGCAGATCACAACACCCCGTCACCTCAGCCGGATCTCCATCGGAACAGGCTTCCAACGCTATTCGAGGTTCTGAGTAGACGAACGCTTGCTCCTGTTGATCTCTTCTATTTCTACATTTACATGCGCGATCAAAAACGAGCCGTTGATTTTCTGGACTTCTGGTGAGACGGCCTCGTTTTCACGACGGTCAAAATTAATGCTGACATTTCATAGGCTCGATGTTGCTCAACACATGTCTATGTGCCGGCACTATGTGCGAGAACTACGACGATCGGTGATGATAGGAACTCCCGATGGCGACAAATCAGCATCCAAGAGGTCATCAGCTATGTTGGAGGGGTTGGGAGATATGAATCGTGGAGGACCATCGATGTATCCTTCGGACAGGGAAAAGAATCAGGATGCACAGATGTCGGCGTACCTTCGACAAGAAGCGGAATACGCCAACAATGGACACTCTCCTGCTGGCAGCACCGGCTCAAACAACATGCGGCAATCCTCAAATGATCGACCAAGGCCTAGTTTCATGAGCAGCCCTCAAGTCCTCACAACCTCCGATTCAAATTCCCCAGAACACACTGTTGCTCGAGCCGATATTAGAGCATCAGCTGAGAAAATCCTCTACACCTACCTCCTTCCAGGTGCCGAAAGAGAAATCCAACTTCCACACGCCATAACCCACGCTATCACTGTTGGTATCGAAGAACAAGGACGAGATGATCCGGAGCTTTTCGATGCTGCAAAAGACTACGCCTTCCAAGCAATGGAGCGTGATGCCTTTCCAGGGTTCCTCCGAGCAAAGGCTCTCGGGAACCTCGTCCCACCTTCCATCATGATGAGGTTGGTGATCGGCTTGCTGTCCCTCTTTGCTGCCTTCTGGGTAGCGTTCATTTTAATCTTTCTCGACTATGACCGACGCACAAGAATCTGGGTATGTACTTCAGTCCTACTGTTCCAATAGTTCACTAACTTTTCCAGCTCCTTCTCCCTTTTACAATCGGTATCTATGCGCTCTGCTCATATGAGTACGCTCTGGATCCTATCCTTGCCCTCCTTGGATTCAGCGAATACTCTTTCATGAGCTTCAACCGGATACGAGAACCATTCGTCCGCAAGCTTCTGAACAAGCGATCTTTGATGGTCCTAATGGTCACCGTCTTCGTCGATGCCTGCTTGGTGGTGCTCTTTGTTTTCGTACCAGGCAAACGGTTGTGATAGCACAACTCGGCTGGGTATATTTGGGATGATTTACTGACTGGATTTGGAGTTCGGGAGGATTATACCTGTGCATTGTACAACATACGGGAGGTACATGGCGTTGCGACGACTTATGAGCTTCAAAGCTGGCTTATGACTTGCGAAACTGGCATTCTGGTAGCAACTAATGCAATACCCTTTCTAATGATCTCTAAGGACCGAATCTGTGCATGTGCTTTTCGGATGTTTGCTTGCCTATACGCCCCGCAAATGCTTCTCATATCTCATCACTCATGAACTTGAGGAGCGAACGGTACCTATTTCCCGAACCCACTAAATCCCGCCAAGGCCTTGAACGCCTTGTTCTTCTTCGCAGACCGCGTCTGTCTCTCATCATCACCATCGTCGTCATCTATTTCCATATTATCATCATCCTCACCATCCATGCCCCTCTTAGACGCAGACCCACCTCCCAGCTTCCTACCAATTCCGGCAAAGGCGCCCCCTGTGCTCTTCTCCTCCTTATCCTTGTTCTTATTATCCTCCATCAGCTTCTCGACGTGTGCAGTCCACTCCGTCTCCTCCTTATGCCTCTTCTGCGCCTCCGCCCTGATCTTCGCAATCTGTTTCTCTAGATCTGCCAGTGTTGAGACGCAACGGGCAGACCATTCGTTCAGTGTGCTGAGCATAGCGGGGATAGAATTCGGCTGGAGGTCTCGCAGGGGAGAGACGGAGGAGACGGCCACGAGCTGGTTGTAGGGGTCTAAGGTCGCATTTACCAACCCACCATATATTGCTGAAATCACAAGGTCCTCAAGCTCTCTGGGAGTTTCGAGACCAAGAGATTTCAGAAGATTTGCATAGGTGAGATCTGCGTGCTTCTTGGCTAGGGAGAGGAAAGAGAGCTGGCGCAGCTTGAGTGTTTGTGCTTCGTTGAGCTCGGGGAGGCCTGCGGTGGCCTTGTAGTCGGTGTAGGTGCCATAGCTGAAGATTTTGAGGAGCGTTAGGTGGGAGTTGTATTCTTCGGAGGAGGAGAGGGCTTGGATTTGAGGAGCCGACAGCAGCTCGGCGAAGACGAAGGTATTTGGTGCGGAGGTAGCTCGTGTGATGAGATCGGCGGCGGCGCGGGGTGAGGAGGCGGATTTCGTTAGTGCGAGGAAAGGCTAGAAATGGATCAGTATATTGAAACAGTCTGATGTTAGAATTTTGACTGACCTCTAGAGCGTTCAGAGCTTTGGTCTGCTCCATCTTGAAAATTGCGGGAGAAAGTCAATAGAGCTTGTGATTCGCTGCCTGGAGGTTGTTTTGCGGAGGCTTGGGGATGGAACCGGTCAAGCCTTGCCGATGTTAGGGGAAGCCGTGCCGGCGGATCTGAATGCTGGAAGGAGCCTTCTGACGGTGCGTGCTGAAGGCAAAAGAAAGAGCGTGTCACGCGTGAGGCTGTTTCCACTACAAGCCCGTGAAACAAATGGCTTCACACTCGAAGCCGTACTTCGTATCAGCGGAGTATCAGATCAGATAAGCGATTTCACTAGCCGCGATTGGACAAGCCCGCGAGCCTCTCAGGCCACCCCCGTGCCTGGCACTGGCGCACTGCAGGTCCTGTCTCCTGATATCTCGACATTCTGGCCATTAATTCTTTGGCTCTTACAGTGTCTCTTACGCTGAACTGTAGGGGATCAACGAGGATGCGAAGTGCTGGCGTGCGACAGAAGCTCTGCCTGCCTTCTCGACGAGGCGATCTTGAATGGTCCGTTTAAAAGGAATTCTAGGGAACGCATTTGCCCCGAAAGAACGCTCTGACTGCCTTTTGGGAACTGGACATGGGATCGCGGAGCGCAGTCCTTGACCGGTGTCTTGTGCCGTGAGACGAGACCCTGTGCAAGCCCTCGACGTCGTCCGAGTCGTCACGTCTCCACGTTGCACATAGCTTCGTAATCTTATACATAACTCTCAAAGAACTTCTCTCTTGTGTGTCCTTTCTTCTCTCTCCCATCCTCCTTCTTCTACGTCAGTATTTCTACCTCCCCTTTTGTTTTTATTGCGCGTCGAGGGATCGTCTCACGGCCGCAAATCACGTCTCTCGCATCCGAATTTAGAAGTCCGTGGCTTGCCGCCGAGATTTCCGAATCGGTCGATGACAAAGAACAATCACCTCAACCCAGAAGCAGGAGCTGGCCTTCTGATCGTGAATTAATAATTGTACATACCTGTCAGTTCCTCATTGCCGAAAGAGCGGAGAGTGTGCTTATTCGCCACTCGTGCTCTTTTACAGCTACGGATACGGATAATAGACATGCTGACGGCTATTTAGTCAACACGGATTACGAGCTGGAGCGGCGTGAAATTGTTTAGCAACCCTCACACTCCCACTCAGGGCAGCTGCCGTGTGCAGTGTCGAGCGCATTCACGATGGCGCCTTCAAAATTAAATGTCGCTCCTAGAAGTCCAGCGTCGAAGCCTCTGCTACAGACCCCGACGGCGCATATGGCGACTACGACCCTGAAGGTCGGCGGCATGACCTGCGGAGCCTGCACGTCCGCGGTGGAGGCAGGCTTCAAAGGCGAAGATGGGGTCGGAAACGTGTCGGTCAGCTTGGTTATGGAGAGGGCGGTGGTTATTCATGACCCTCAAAAAATCGCGGCGGAGAGGATACAAGAAATAATCGAAGATAGGGGCTTCGAAGCGGAAATACTGGCCACAGATCTTCCCTCCCCCATGTTCGATCGACGAGGCTATCTATATGATGAGAATGAAGACGGAGAAGTAGAAGAAGAGGAGGAGGCTTTCACAACGACAACCTTAGCGGTGGAGGGTATGACATGCGGGGCGTGTACATCCGCAGTCGAAGGAGGGTTCAAAGACGTGCCTGGAGTCAAGCATTTCAGCATATCGCTACTGTCAGAAAGAGCGGTGGTAGAACACGACGCGTCTCTTCTAAGCGCAGAACAGATTGCCGAGATCATTGAAGATCGAGGGTTCGGGGCAACAATTGTGGAAAGCAGCGTTGCAGCACCTTCCCACAGTTTGAGGTCACGGCGGGCCAGCACTGGAAAGAAAGAAAAGGTAGCAACCACAACTGTTGCTGTTGGCGGGATGACCTGTGGAGCATGCACTTCAGCAGTGGAGGGAGGGTTCCCACAGAGTCTGGACGGCCTAATTCAGTTCAACATCAGCCTCTTGGCTGAGCGAGCAATCGTCGTCCACGATCCCTCAAAATTGACGCCGGAGCAGATCGCTGAGATCATCGAAGACAGAGGATTCGAAGCCAAGATTCTTTCAACGCAGTTGGGGAGCTTAAGTCAAAACTCAACAGCCGCGGTGGCCACGTTCAAAGTCTTTGGAGTAAAGAATGCAGCCGCTGCAACAGCGCTGGAAGAGAAGCTGAAGTCGATGCCTGGCGTCAACTCGGCGACTATTAGTCTATCGACGAATAGATTGAACATTTCGCACCAACCCAACATCGCTGGTTTGAGAGCTCTCGTCGAGCTCATCGAAGCTCAAGGATACAATGCGCTCGTTGCTGATAACGACGACAATAATGCTCAACTGGAGTCTTTGGCGAAAACAAAAGAAATCACAGAATGGCGCACTGCTTTTAAGACTTCTCTTGCTTTCGCCATCCCAGTTTTCCTCATTAGCATGGTCATCCCGATGTTTATACCTGCGCTCGATTTTGGGAGTTTGGTTGTTGTCTTCCCAGGACTCTACCTTGGCGACATTGTTTGCTTGATTCTTACGATACCCGTCCAATTCGGCATTGGCAAACGTTTCTACATTTCTGCATATAAGTCTATGAAACATGGTTCACCAACCATGGATGTTCTGGTTGTGCTCGGAACATCCGCGGCATTCTTCTTCAGCGTTGCGGCCATGATCGTCTCGATCCTGGCACCACCTCACACTCGGCCAAGCACAATCTTTGACACAAGCAGTATGCTTATCACATTCATCACTCTTGGACGTTTCCTAGAAAACCGCGCCAAAGGACAGACCTCAAAGGCATTGTCGAGACTGATGTCCCTTGCGCCTTCAATGGCTACTATCTATGCTGATCCCATCGCAGCTGAGAAGGCTGCAGAAGGATGGGAAGTGGCAATCGGCTTAGGAAACGAACCCAAGGTGGAATCTACCCAAGAAGGCAACGCAGCAGAGGAGAAGGTCATCCCTACTGAACTTATTCAAGTTGGTGACATTGTGATCTTGAGACCTGGGGACAAAATCCCAGCCGACGGCACTGTTACTCGAGGAGAGACGTATGTCGATGAGAGCATGGTTACTGGAGAAGCAATGCCAGTCCAGAAGCGAAAAGGTAGTCTACTCATTGGAGGTACCGTCAATGGTACGGGCCGTGTGGACTTCCGCGTTACCCGGGCAGGCAGAGACACGCAGCTCAGTCAAATCGTGAAGCTTGTTCAAGATGCACAGACAACTCGAGCTCCCATCCAACGCCTAGCTGACACGATCGCTGGGTACTTCGTCCCGGCAATTCTCCTTCTTGGATTTCTGACTTTCGCAACCTGGATGGTTCTCAGCCATGTACTTGCCCATCCCCCAAAGATCTTCGTTGACGAGAAAAGTGGTGGAAAATTCATGGTCTGTGTCAAGCTTTGCATATCAGTCATCGTATTTGCTTGCCCATGTGCCCTTGGTCTTGCCACGCCTACTGCTGTTATGGTCGGAACTGGAGTTGGTGCAGAGAACGGCATCCTGGTAAAGGGTGGTGCTGCCTTAGAAACAGCCACCAAAATCACTCAGGTCGTACTCGACAAGACTGGCACGCTCACTGTTGGGAAGATGAGCGTGGCCAGCACCAATCTCGTGTCTACGTGGGAGAATAACGAATGGCGAAGAAAGCTGTGGTGGACAATACTCGGCCTTGCTGAAATGGGCAGTGAGCATCCAATTGGTAAAGCCATCTTAGCTGCTGCGAAAGAAGAACTGGGCCTCGGCGTCGAAGGCACTATTGATGGTAGTATTGGTGACTTTGAAGCCGTTGTAGGCAAGGGCATCACTGCCCTTGTTGAACCTGCTTCAAGCGCCGAGCGAGCTCGATACCGCATCCTGATTGGGAGTGTGAAGTTCCTTCAAAGCAACAACATCACGGTTCCTCAAGATTCCATCGATGCTTCGGAGGAGGCAAACACCAAAGCTGCCGGATCCTCCAAAGCTGCTTCGGCGGGAACCACAAACATTTTTATCGGTATCGACGGCGCCTTCGCAGGACATCTGTGTCTGGCAGATACCGTCAAGGACAGCGCACGTGCCGCTATTGCTGCCCTCCACTCCATGAGAATCAAAACCTCGATCGTGACTGGTGATCAGCGGTCCACCGCGCTCGCAGTTGCGCGCATTGTCGGTATTCCTTCGAAGAACGTCCACGCAGGCGTAACACCAGATCAAAAGCAAGACATTATTCGTCAGCTCCAGAGCCAAGGAGAGTGCGTCGCCATGGTTGGTGACGGCATCAACGACTCGCCAGCTTTGGCCACTGCCGATGTAGGAATTGCTATGGCCTCGGGCACAGATGTCGCTATGGAAGCTGCGGATATCGTATTGATGAGACCAAACGATCTAATGGACATCCCAGCTTCCATTCAGCTTGCCCGTGATATTTTCGGTCGTATCAAGCTCAATCTTGGCTGGGCATGTGGATACAACATTATTGGCCTTCCATTTGCAATGGGCTTCTTCTTGCCCTTTGGCTGGCATCTTCATCCCATGGCTGCAGGGGCTGCCATGGCTGGTAGCAGTGTCAGCGTCGTAGCAAGTAGTTTACTCCTCAAGTTTTGGAAACGTCCACGATGGATGGACGACGCGTTGTCAGAAGAGAAGGGTCAACTCAGGAGAAGAGGCAAGGGTTGGGGACTAGGTGGACTCGTGGGCAAAGCCACAGATATGGCCAGGGCTGTCTCAGGCAGGAAGAGGCAAGAGGAAGATGGCTATGTACCCTTGAGTACGCTGGAAGCTGTATAGACTTTCTCCTTTGTCTGGTTAAAAATCTACTGTCCTGTTCTTTAGCGTGCATAGTTGTCTTTGAGCTTGGATGTAAATTAGGGACCAAAATATCTCGAGAAATATGCGACTGCATATTCTGATACACACCCCCCTGGAACTCAGCCCCCGTGACGTGGAACCATGACAACCGTCACAAGCCAGAACACAATTGCTGTGCAAAAAGGGTCGAGGGGGCTTGGACCGAGCTCTTCGGGAGCATTGCCGGATGGCTTCTTCTCGGCAGTCCTCCTAGTCGGTGCGGCTCTTCTTTCGGACACCGCCCGTCCCCACTTCTCCTGACCAGCCTCGATCATATACAGTAGCTTCTTTTGGCACGGCCCGAACGTTCGGGCAGTGTGGTATGGGTCAGATAGGGAGACGTCTCCAATAAAAGGGGGCCACCATCTCACAAATTCTCCGCGAGTTCCTGCCCGCTTAGACCTTATCGGGCATCTGCAGGGAGGGGTGCAGGCTCGGGGTCCTGGGTGGAGCGAGTAGGAGATGAGATTCAGGCACGCTGACAGTTTCTATGAGAAGGTGGCATGAATGCTCGGCGGAAAGTAGCCAGAATTCTGCTATGCAAGTAGAGTGCATCGGAATCAGGCCTGAAAATGGCTGAAGAGACGAGTCCTCTGCTTATGGACGTGGGTAGACTTCGGACGTGCCAGCTCGAAAGAGCTTGGGCGAATCTACGATGGATCGAAGCAAGACATCGCACGGTTTGCTCCACTTCAACGCCATGATGTCCAGGGAGAGAGGAAAGTACAAAGACGTTCTCTCCTCCCGGCTCATGGGATTTCTTCTTCTGTAGGACCCTTGTTCCCAGTCATTCGTTTTGTATTCATACCTTCCATCTCTTAGTATCTTAATTCGCGAAGATGAAGTACAGTTTCGGCCTCGTTGCTCTTGCAGCAGCTGCTGCTGGTGTCCTTGCGGATGAAGATACATGTACTTTTGATACTGTTGAGGCTGTTGCAACACCAGTTGTTAATACTACCACAGTGCCCCTCACTCCAACAAACACCACAAATCTGTTTGCACCAGCGCCTGCTCCAGGCATTGATACCCACGATGTCGCCTATGTCGTTCCTCAAGCCAATGTATCTCTCTACTATGGCTCCAACATCACTACTTCAGCGAGCGTTAAAATCAACCACACGATGAAGTACCCAACAGTTATCCTTGAGCAGATTGCCTCGATTATAAGTGTTGACTGCTCGAACACTTCGGTGGTAATGACTTTCAACAACTCGGATGTCTTTGCGACTACGCAGGCTGCTTGGATTGCGGACGGAACAATGGTCTTCATCACCAACCACTTGGGCGATTGTGATCCTGTTTTGGAGAGAAGCTTCTTCCTTTCCAACAGCCTGAGCTTCGATAACACGACTTTGATCGCTACTGCTAGCTCTGTGAGAGCCAATGTCTCCAGCACTGCTGGTAAGTCTGTCTTGACCGACATAGAAGCGCAACACTGACAACGGCTAGCTGCCACTGAGATCACTTTTGGCAACATCCCTACTACCAGTCTCGCCAAACGAGCCTTCACCACCACTCTCGACCCGTCTTATACTCTCAATAATGCTATTGCCCTTCCTGCCGATACCACGCTGTACTCTGACTCGCCTTACCTGACAGTAACTGCTGACACAGCATCTTTCGCCTCGAACGTTACATTCTCCGGTTATCTCAAGTACAACTGGCTCACTTTCAGCTTGAAAGACTTGTACTTCGATATCGACGTTGGATTCTCCTCAACCCTCGAACTGACAGCTAAAGTTGGGGCTTCCTACAACACTACCTTCACTTATTCGCCGTCCTCCCTCTTCTACGGCCTCACAGTCCCCGGCATTCTCACTCTAGGCCCGGAATTAATTTTCGCCGTCGACGCAGAAGTATATGCATCAGCAGAAACAACCCTAACGACCGAAGTGCAAGTGGGCCTCGCAGACGGAAACGTACACGTAGACCTACTCGATGAGTCGAACACCGGAACCTCAGGCTGGGTCCCAACCTACAGCGCCCACGCCAACATCTCTGGTGTCGCTGAAGCACAGCTGAACCCGACCGCGTCTCTCACTGTGGAGATAGAAATCAGCATCTTTGGTGGCCTGATCGATCTCTCAACGGGCATAACTGCCACCCCAGGTTTCACGAATGAGTTCATTTTGACTGCTGCTGCCGGAGTGGATCTGACTGGGTATGAAGATCTGACGAACGCGACGACTTGTGAGAATGGGTTGGCGATTGATAGCGAGTTTGTGTTTGGTGTTAAGGCTTTTGCTACGGAGTGGTACTCGACGGAATTGTATTCGGTCGATGTGCCGATTCTTAAGTCTTGCTTTGAGTACACTACATAGAGAGGGACTAGTGGAGATGTAGATTCCTAGCGGAATGATCTAATATCACGACGTTAAACACAACTTTCCTGTGTCTTAAATCATCAAGTGGCTTGTGAATAGAAGAGCTGGAGGAATTGCAAATAAAATATTACAGTACCGTAGGGCCGACGCTGCTCAGCCCCTGCTTGCATCGAGACCCTCAATTCTCTGTACCAAACTTTTCCTGTGCCTTGACTTCTCACAGATTGCGCTCATAATTATCATCATATTCTCATTCAAGTCAAGTGTTCACTTATTGGACAGATTGGAGTCAAATACACACTCCCATTTTTTTTTTACCTAATGTTCTCCTAATCCGAGTCAGTCAGAACAAGGCTCAGTCCAATTAAGACTCAGTCGGAATATCGCTCAGCGAAACCGAGGCTAAGTCCTAGTTGGGCCCAGCTCAACCACGACTCAAGCCAGCTTCAGGTGCGGTCATTCTCCCAGCCCAAAATGCGATATGCAACAAAAGAAAGTAATTTTCTAGAATTCGAACTGTGATTGGATGGTTGGAAGTGAGAGATCAGGTGTTGGGCATCCTTTAGATCTATGTTCTGAGGAGAAAATTAGAACAACTTAGATTTTACAAAGATAAGTTCCTTCGTAGGCTATGCGATAGTAATGCTCTAGATCACCTTAATAATAAGTCAAATTATGCAGTTGTTGCCATTGAAGAAAGTTGAAGTAGTCACTTGCAGTCTTTATCGAGACGATAAGGGAAAGTTGGGGGCCGTTTGCGCATGCCTCGCTTTAAATTTGGGCCGAAATGACGTCCGCCAGCTTCTGTCATGTACATCAATCCTAGTCAACATCTTAATTGCGACGAGCGGTCCCGCATCTAGATGTCTCGACCTGCGGAGACGCTCGCACTCTAAAACTTTCTCCCCGAATTTCCCATTGATGAGCAACTGGATTCGCAATGGCCACGACAGCTGCCGGGAAGAGGGGGCCCTCAGTCTTGGTATGTAGCTGGAGTCCTCAACAGAAGGCTTTCAAGCCCTTTTTGAATGAACTTGACTCCTTAAACTCCACAATGTTAAGCTAACGTCCCATCCAGGTCACAGACTCCCGCGAAAGAGCTCCCAACGCTCGCAGCAGCGCTCAACGCCCAGCGACCAGTGGTCCAGGGGCAGTCCGCAATCGCATGCCAACGCGCTTTATATCCGTCGATAACGTGCTCCAATATGCTTCAGAAATACCTTCTGGTCAAGCTCGAGGTCCGCCAGGTCGCCGTCCCGCTCCCGCGGCCCAACGACGACCCAATCCACCTGCAATCGCGGCACGAGTAGCACAGCAAAATGTTCCTGGTCGAAGCACAAAGGTAACCGAGAAACTTGTCCTGATTCCCGATACCGTAAACGAGAAAGAGGAATCGGACGACGAGACAGATGAGCATGGACAACGATTAAGTCTCGGTGGAGACGAGGGACCTCTGAAAGACGCAGAGATGGATGTGCTGAAGAAACGCGGTGGCATTCGTGGCAAGAGTTATGCGGAACGTCTACCGAAGGCCAAGAGAGCGGAGAAGTTGGCGAGGGTCACAGCATATTGTACTGCGCAGGGATATAAAACGAAAGCTACGGCTACGTTTGCGAAGGAGCATCATGGGGCGAAGACGAAGCTGTATGATGATTGTCTTTATACGGTCTATCATCTGCCGCTGCTACCCGGGCTTGAGGGGTTCAGGATCAGGAGCAGTCCTGTGCTGAAGAGTCCTGGTGGAAAGGCGGTGCTGGATGAGGAGATTGAGAGGAGTGAGAGGAGAGATTATCATGAGGGGTATTTCGAGGATACGGATACTTATGGTGTGAGGGGTGGAGAAGAGAGTCCTCGGAATGAGAGCGACGATGATAGGAGACGAAGAGAGGATGAGGGCCGTCGGACTAGAGAAGAGACACGAGTGCTTGCTCAAGGCCGAAGAGGAGACAGCCCCAATCGGATAGCACCAGACGCCACCACGTTCGGAGAAATGTTCGTCTTTTCATACGGAGTTGTCGTCTTCTGGAACTTCACGGAGCGTCAGGAGAAGGATATCTTGGCCGATCTAACCTTCTCAGAACACGAGACGGGTATTTCTCTTGTGTCGCGGCCAGTTGAAGAGGATGACTTTGAGACGGAAGAGCTCCATTTCGAGTACAGTCCTTTAGTTGAGAGACCCCGAGTTTTCAACGATATGATCACGCTCCGGAGTGGGGATCATATGATAAAACTTGCAATGAGCCACGCCATTGCCCAGAGCACGAAGCTGAGCTTCTTCGAGGAGAAGATGTCCCAGACGATGCTAGATGCTCAGCATGTCCCCAAACATCTGGCACTCACTGGTCAATTGGGCATGAACAGAAAGGAGATTGTCAAAATCTTGGGACGGCTCTTCAAGAGTCGTGTGGATGTCAACCTTTGTCAGTACTCATGTTCTTCCTTCCTGCTTATTGACTAACTCTAATCAGCATCAAATATTCTTGACGTCCCGAACTTCTTCTGGGAGTCAGAACCCACTCTCCATCCGCTCTACTTCGCTATTCGTGAATACCTGGAAATTACACCCCGCATCAAGGTTCTTAATGAGCGCTGCCGGGTGTTCTTAGAACTTGCAGAGATTCTCAGTGACAGTATTGCCGACACAAAGATGAGCACGATTACGTGGATCATCATCGTTCTCATTGTCGTGAGTATCGGTGTAACCGTTACAGAAGTCGGATTGAGATTCGGCATGTTGGAGAAAGGAAAGAACGAGAGAGCGGGATTGATAGGTAATGTGGGAACGGCAGGCAGGAATTGGACGAGAGCAGACTTCGATGCACCGCAACTCCAAGCTATATGCGGTGCTGACTTCGTGGGAAGAACGTTTGCTGAGGAATTGTAGGTTATGTTGCTCTTCTTAGTGGTTTGGCTTTGCGTAGCACTGGCGTCAGGGGTTAGCAAATAGTCGAGAATGCGGCACAAAATTCGTAGCTACATCTCATATGGATCCGAGAGCAGTGTTCCTCTTCCTTCGATTATCTTCCTGTGCTCTCTGGTGCTCTTGTGGTTCATGCTTACATAAAGCAATACGCAAGCGAGCCCCTATTCCAATTTTGCAAGCTGGTCGACAATCACAGCCCTCTTGTGACCGCTCTTATAAAGTGTTAGACCTTCTTCGGATATGCTGGCGTGATACTGGACGTAACTTTACCACAATTTATGGGAAACTTAAAGTCTGAAGCCTATCACACTTTTCGAATGTCCTTTGACTTGAGGAAGATTCCGGCGAGCAAGGCTCTCCTCCCTGTAAATATTCCATGAGCTCCGATCCATCAAAGCCAGCACGTGCTTATATAATATCTCGATTTTTGCTTTGAAAGTATGTTTTATTTGTAAAGGGTCTAGACTAAGAAGGCCAGACTGATGAATTCGCGAATCTGCAGCCCAAAAGACCCATGCATGCTCCACGCGATATGCTTAATGTACAGTGAACACCGGGAAGAAGGAAGCACAAGTTCACTTCTTCTTATTCTTCATATTACGATCCCTCTCGCTCTGGGCCATCGAGGCCTTCTTCTTATCCACCTCCGCCTTCTCCTTGCGCTTCTTCTCCTCTTCCTTCTTCTCCCGCTCCTCAGTAGCCTTTCTCGTCACACACTTAACGCAAAGTTCTGTCTTCAAGTGAACACGGTCGTCGCAGTCTTTGTGGGGGCAGTAGGTTTGGTGGGCAGGGCAGTAGAGTCTCTTTCGGAGAGCGGTTCTGAGAGCTTTCCGGCAGTTGCCTTGGCCTCTGTTGTCCTTTGGGCAGTGGTGAGTGGTTTTGGGTTTCGCCATTTTGACCGAATGTACGAGTGTACGGCGGGAGAATGCGTTGAGAGGGGACTACATTATATGCTGCTGTTAGTATGGATAGTGATTGAAGGCATCCCAAGATATTTTCAGATGCAAATGCGGTCAGGTGAGATGACTTACATCTTGGTCTTAGCGTACGACGTCTCTTAACTTGACACTTAGTGAAAGACTTGAATGTACTGAGGCTTTCCTGAAGATTGTGGCTAGTGGTTGGTGTTGCGTTTCCTAGAGTCCGAAGTGGTGTTGAGATTGTTTGTTTTGTTTTTTTTTTTTGAAAAGGAGAGGGAAATCATGCTCGAAAGCCATCCTTAAATGCAGCCCTTTCGATAAATTTCCATCCTATTTCTAAGTAAATGCCCTAAGTATGATTCACGGCATGGCTGTAAGATTGTAGTGATTATTTCTGGGTATGGAGTTGGTGTGAATCAGGAAGGCTACAAGACTATTTTGTTTTTAGGAAGAAAGGGATCCTGTAACGTGGATATTGAGGTACCTGATCAAATGGGAAGATTGTGAGATAGGATGATCTGAATAGTGGAGTTTCGAAGACTAATTTGGCAGAATGAAAACTCGAATTAGGGGGCGATTAAAGATGGATTATAAGGCATTAGGAGCAAATATATGCATTAGTCTGGCAATTTGAGTCTGGACTTTTTATTAACAAAACAGATCTACAAAACGCAAAGTTGAGGTCATGGGGATCATGTCAATTCTCCGTTTGGTACTGTTTTCATCGAGATCTACGATGCTATGCTGTCTTCACTCCTCCATCATCTGTAGTGCCAAAGTCTCGAGAAACTCCTCCCATGACTTCACAAAGTCGTCGTATTGATCCCAATAAACTCCTTGCTCAAAGTTGTAGATTGCAAAGGTTGCCAATGCTCTGATAAAGGGGCCACGGTGGTAAGCATCATCAATGTATGAAGGACTTCCTCGTGCCATGATTTGATCAAAATGGGCTTTGATTAAAAGATCATCCTGGGTCAGTCCCACATGAGGGTTTATTTCACCATTGCCTTCATGAATAGAGCCATGCGTGTCTTCATTGATCCAGAGCCAAAAAGGAGGCTTTCTCGCAAGAACCAAGGGAACTGACATTACGTCGTCCCAGTCAAGAATGCCGCTGACGACCCACTTCTTCGTCAAAGCACCGTCAGTTAATGAAAATGCAGGATTGATCTGCTGTTTGACAATTATGACACTATCCGCGGACATGCCGCCATCTTGCGTACACTTATGGGAGACTTTGTCGCTAACACTATATTCGGCAACATCTGATCTTTGAGTGGTGATGACTTGATGGATCATGACATTCGATGCAGAGAGGTCCCAGTGCCATAGTCCACACTCTTCATCCGTGCTTCGCAACATCCCAGCAGCCTCCATCTCCCTTGCAATGGCCTGGAGTCTCTCACATCTCTCTACCATCTCATCCCATTCTAGATTCTTCTGCTTGCGAATTTCGAGTAGAGAAATGATCAGAGATACAAGTGGCTGCTTCTCCATGGACAGTAAGTCTTCAATGGGGCATTCGCGAAAGCCTGCAATCTTGATCTCATTCACGGAGGTAGGAGCAATGTCCGAACGATCAGGCAAGTTACCAGTCCCAACGAGCCTGCCGGGTTTCTCGAGAGTGAGTGATTCAAGCTGAAGCAACACTTCGGCAACAGCTGTTGTGATTTGGAGCTTCTCGGCTAGAGGTAATGTGTAGTAGATATCCTGAACACTGCCGCCCTCAATCCGTCCCTGGAGGACGTACTGGCATTCAAGAACGTTGTTGACTGTCGTGTCAAACGCAACGATGACGGGAACATGAAGAAAACTGTATTGAGATAGATAGAGCGTGGCAGCAACCTGATCCTTGATGTTGTGTATCTCATCCGCATCCAGCGCCTCCCGAGGGATTCTGAGAACGTAATCACGCTGTTGGCCAGCTTCCAATGTCAACCCAATGACTCTGTTGTAGCCGCCGCCCATCATTCGGTCAATCTTTGATGGCTCTCCATATCCAATATCGCGACATAGCCGAGCAACCTTCTGCTGGTAGGTCTCAAAAGGCTCCTGTTCGTAGTATGCGGTGGACGAGCGACGGCTGGAAGTATCTGCGTTGCTCCTTTGATCAGAGTATTCAGAAGCAGGAGAGCTCAAGCTTCTATCTCTCAGAGCATCTTCGAGATGTTGCAATTCGGTCAGTGGCGTCTCCCTTCTAGCATCAGGATGAGTTGGTGAGATGGCCGTGTCAGTATCGGCATCTGTGTTGCTCCTTTGATCAGAGTAGTCAGAAGCAGGAGAGCTCAAGCTGATATCTTTCAGAGAATCTTCGAGATTTTGCACTTCCGTTGTTGTTGCAGTCTCGCTGGCATCTGATGGAGGTGTTGAGACGGCCGTATCAGTCTGGGTAAAGGCGGCCGGGTGGCTTGAGTGGTCGACGAAGTCCATGACAGCGCTCTATTTGTTTGAATGCAGGCTCTGAATGTGCGTTATACACTCGCTCGGGATGTGTGGCTTTCACAGTACTCGCAGGGATTGATTTATGTGGAGTATGTCGCTTTGACGAGGTGAGGAAAAGGTGGTTGAATAAGGAAGAAGTGCTCGGCGATGCTGACAAAAATAGAAGTATTTGTACTTCGAGGAAACCAATGTCTGAGTCATTTTCTAGACGCGTAAATTTACAGAACTTGTTATTCACCTTCGCGTGATTGTGTTGCACCTTCTTTGTTTGAAGAGTCAGTGAAATTCGCGCTTGCTTCGTCAGGGGTAAATTTACATTTTGATCACGTGGACATCCTTAAGCGAAGATATTAGTCATCCTTGGGACAACCTCATTCCTTCAGGTAGGAGATTCAGCATTCCAAGAAACCTTGACTATCGAATTCCTGAGGGGAAAGAACGGAAATGGCGGTCCGGAGCCTCCGGTTGGTCTATGATGATCTTCGATGGCACAACGTTGCCAAATCGAGGATAAGATCATGTGTTGACATTCCCCTCAGATAGAAATGGCAACGAACTTTCATGTGAGCGATCTTATATAAAGTCGATTGAAGAGGGTTATCTTCAATCTCTATCTTTCTTAATCCCATAGTATTCTTCCTAGAATTTTGAATTTCAAAATGTTATCTTCATCTCGATCTGTTCTTACTGTGGCGGTGTTGGCTGGGCTGACCGCTGCTTCTCCTCCCATCTGTAATGCCGACAAGTACGTTCCAACCCAGTTTTCTCCATTTCCAGAAATTTACTAATGATTGTCAGCTGCGAGAGAGCTTTTAATGGAGATTCTCACGCTCTTGCTGCGGCTTCCTTTTGTTCACGATTCACGACTGCCACAACCTTGACGACCAACGGCTTCCCGTCATTTGCTACTCCCGCCTGCTCTCTAGTTTCTCAAATATCCTCGGTCTGCTCATGTGCATATCCTGCCTCGATTTCAACACTCACATCAACCATCATTCCGACAATCTCTCCAACATTGGGTTGCCCAATAAGCTGCTCCAGTCTGCTTACTAGCAGTCTCTCATCAAGTCTGTCAAGTAGTTTATCAAGCAGCCTCTCTTCCAGCCTCTCATCAAGTCTTTCCAGCAGCCTATCGTCTAGCTTATCCTCGTCTAGCAGCTCCTCGTCTAGCGTCTTGTCGATTCTCTCTGGCAGCATAAGCCAGTCTATCACTCCTTCTTCCAGCACGTCTTCATCACCTTCATCCTCGGGCAGCTCTCAAGTCTCTCCATCGTCGACTTCCTCTCTGACCACGTTCACATCCTCGGGTACCACCCTGCAAACATCAGCTTCCACATCAGCAACTCGAGAATATGGGCCCGGTTGCAATGCAGACAACTGCCTTCGCGCATTTGACAGAGGAAATGGCAACGCCTTCTGCTCTATCTTCACCCTGGGCGAATCTCTCTCTCTTCCAACATATGCGACACAATGTACGGGAAGCACCTCAGCACGAGTCTCATCCGCCTGTACTTGCTTGAACTACTATGGAAGCCAAACCATGAGCTACAGCTCCATGAACTCATCACCGACATCCACATCACCCAAAAGTTCAAACTTGAGTACAGCCTCGTTACAGACTGTTTCTATGGCTTTGCTTCCGACAGGCTGCAATGCAGACAACTGTCTTCGTGCTATGGAGAGAGAGGGTGGAGTCGGCGCAACAGCATTCTGTGCTGCATTTACAACTACCGTGGAAACGAATACAGCAGCCCTACCTACATACCAGACTCAATGCACGAAGAACGCCATCTTGCAAATCAGCTCTGCGTGCTCTTGTTTGCCTACGGCTACCATCTCGATATAATATCTCTCAGATTTAGGTCATGCGGGGCTGGTTCTTAGTTTTGGGAGCAGCTTTCTTCTCGAATATCATTAGTGCTACTATTTTTGGCAGTGTGCAGTTTTTCACGACTACCTTTAGTCTAAATTATTCTCGCTTCTTTATGTTCCTCTGGGTACGAGCTATGCTGCAGCTTCTTAATAGATTCGAAAGTTATAAAGTATCAGAATAGACCCTTTTCCTTGAGCTCACTTGAAGCATAGCTTGCCCTTTATCTTCCTAGTGAGTCGTTTTTCTTCGATTGGCATTATCAAAGTTAGAGAGCCAGGACGCTTTGAAATACCAACTCCACGAGTGGTCAACGATCCGAAACCAACTCGAGTAGTGATACGTCGATAGTTTGCACAGATGCGCGTTGTCTCAATTTCAAGCATGGATAAGATGAACTGACTTATTTGCTTCCATATATTCCTACGGTAGTATACTACTATTTGACGCTAGATTTGATCCCCAAATCAAGAAATTATTCACGATCCTCATGGGCAACCTATTGCCCTTGTGATTTCCTGGTTTCCTGCTCTAGATATGAAGCTCGAGCGGAATTTCACCATTACCTATGATGAATGGGAGGAAATTTACTTCAGTCTACGAAGGCTTCAAGTGAGACTACAATGCAGGGATGTGGTTTGGTTCTTTCTGCGTTCCTGTGTGCTAGAGAAGTATGTGCATAATGCAATCAATGCAGTCCCGAAAATTTACTAGAGCAATAGCATGCTCACCAAACATCGGACCAAATAAAATTAATGCAAAGTCATCCTTCTCCTTATAATCCACTACCAATCCTCACCCCCACAATCCTCGCATTTGCAGATATAACTATTCCATGCATGTCTCCGATTGTACTTCCCTTCAGCAACGTAATCTGGCCCCATGACCTGCTGCTCCAAGACTGCCTCTTGATGATGGCGCAGAACCTGAGCCTCCTTGGAAGACGTGTAGGGATCATGACGGTTGTGCGGATTGTGCCATGGCCAACTTAGATGGAAATACACATTCTTCCACTGTTTATGTTTACCCATTGATGCCGCCAGTACTAATCCAATATTCCACTCTCTCTCTTCTAGTTGGGAGATCGGAAGAGGCCGGTGTTGTCCATTGTAGCTTAAGCCGCACTCAAGGCGTCTACGAGCTTGAAACGACAGGTCAATAGTGAAGGTCACCCGCTGGAGGCTTAGCTCCTTCACACAGATATCGAGAGCTCGAACCCAGTCCCCAAGTGATCCTGCATTCCAATGCATATAATCAAACTCGGGAAGCATCCAGGTAACCGACTGCACGTACTTTCTTCCACGTATGGCGAATTTGTAAAAGAACTGTAGGATCTCCAGAGACTGATCTGGATCAATATCTTCTACTGGTAAGATCAAAAAGTGGTTTTGGGAGAAGAAAATTGCTGTAGAATCTTCTCTCATTTGGCGATTGACCAAAAACAACGACGAAGGCATTCTCCAGCAAGTGCAGGTCGTTGAGGATGCAGTGTATATGAGGAAGCAACAGCAGCTTTCTCTACCGTCTGAACACTTCCCGCAGCATTTGAACTCGTAATAAAGGTCCTCAGATGTGAAAGCATTACACTCCCACCTAAGGCTCGAGGTCTCAAAAACTTGAGGGCCTTCATAAGGAGGCTCTGAGCACCATGCAATGTCATTTCTTGTGACGAGATCAGTATATTGAAGGACCTGTAGCTGGATCTCGCGAGGAAGATCGAGATACCGAAAAGGACAGTCAAGAGCGTAGGATCGTCGGTCTGTGAGTTCGAGAGCAATTTCTCGAGCCAAATCTTGGAGCTCAGTCGCAAAAGGGTCCGAATTAAATCGTATGCCACATGATCGAAGAACCGGCAACGCTTTCAAGGGAGATATAATCTCCTTCGCTGTCTCAATTTTATCTAGCTCGCATCTAATCCAGAGCTTGAGTTGATGTGGTGTAATAGAGACAGCTAAGTGTAGGCAGAGAGCTTTCCAATGTATCATCTCCTTGTATTTACGGTAAAGCACTGCAGACTGGACAAATTTCTGACTACCAGGGATACAACAGGCAGGCCAATGGCGAGAGCAACCCCCCGAGAAGTTATCGGTGGCAGCGTCGCTGACACACTCGCAGATTGAGAGGTCAATGGAGAGTGAGGTGAGCCAGGATAGTGCTGTAGGTTTGATAGATAGAAGGCCTGAGAATCCTCCATCACTTGTTTGACAAACATGGAAGTGGTTTCCAGAGTAGAAGAGATATGCTACTTCGTTAGAAATCTGTCGACAGACATCTAGGAGCGGGGAAGGAAATGAAGGATTGTCGGATTTGCAGTTGCAGTCCCCTCTTTCTCCAGAGATTTTGCAGCAGCGCGGTGGCACTCTGTTGAGTGGAAGTCCGTAGTGCGGCATGGGGCCGTCAAGAAATCGAGAAATGTTCTGCGAATATTCTGAGATCCAAAAGACCTCGGATTCATCGTCGTCAGCACCGGGCTCCACTGATTCAATATCATCCTCATCCTCGTAGTCTATAATCTGATCCTCGACTTCGCTACCGATGTCATCCAGAAGGGCCAATTCGTACCAGGCATCAGAAGCTGAGAAATGTCCATCGATAAAGCTTGGGTAATCGTAATTGAGACAGATGAAGTGACCGTCGGTCAGGCCCGCGTACTCGTAAATCCTCTTGCGAACACTGTATGGAAGTCGAAGAAAGAACGACGATGAGTTCAAGGCTTTCAGATGTTCGCGGTCCGAGGTAATGTAGCGCAGGATCGATGTCTGAATCATCTTACTGCAGATAAATGAGCTCCATAGTTTCCATGCTTTGATTCCACGTACCTCGGAAGTCTGCGTTGCAGAGTGTTGTTGCTGGAAGAAGAATCGTGGCCAAAGGTGAATCGCTTGGCGACTTGACCCATCCTGAAAGCTCACGGTCGGGACCTGTTAGACCAGTATCTCGAAGGATTCAGAGCACCGAGCACATTCTCGTTGTGTCTAAACGCGGGCAGAGTAGTCGATGAAAGAAGTTGGTTGAGGAAGAAGGAAGAGGGAGCCTCGAGGGATTTGGGGGCCAAATATAAGCGAGAAACCCCTATCCAAAACGGAAGGCACGACGAGACGACGTCGACAACAGCCATCAGTTCCAGTCATGGCTGCCTTGATTAGAACAGTGAAAGAGTGGACCAGACTGGAGATTGTCCTAGGTGGCATGTATAAAAGCTTGTTCTGCGAAAATAATTTTTTACATGTTGCTTTGCCTGCCTTCAAGTCTG
>KZ613948.1:1144841-1189087 GCA_002865655.1 Hyaloscypha variabilis F | reverse complement strand
CAATTGTCCCTCCCATAGCCAGGAACAAGGCTCCCTAAAGATGTCCTCGCATGCCATCGAAATGGTGTTCGAGAGTTCTTTCTTGATTGGGAGTGGGTTTTGCTGATGATGCTGTTCCGTACCCTCTGACGTCTATGATGCGTCTGACGCTCGTGCCACGGATTGCAACTTCATGCCCGACATCAGGTGGCAAGGAAGCTCCGATTGGGCCACCAGTCTGCGTTACAAAAGACAAGGAGATGCGTGGTGTGGAAGTGCTTGGCCAGTCTCCGATGCCCCTTCTCCCTCCAAGACAGGGGCAGTGGGAACAACCCTCGGATCCTATCTCTTCCTCTTCTGTGGACGTACAGCGCTCGCGCACGTATTCCAGGTTGTATTGCTGCTTAAACCTTGGAACATCCTCGGGTCTTTGCTTATGTAGTTCCCATAGCCACCCACTCAGTCGTGACAGGAACAGATTCATCCCAAGCTCCTCGCTTACGAATTGTTCAATTGCAAGCCCTGCGTATTGCCAGCACGAACCATGACCCGTGATCCCCAAACGGTCGATTTCTCGGAAAGCCTTGATATTGCAGAAGGCGTGAAAGTAGGCATGCAGCATCTCGTGCAGAAGGATGCAGAGACGTCGGGCAAAGGCTATCTCTTTGGCTTTGTATGACGCTTTAAACGGGAAAACAATCGGCGTGATAGTGATGATAACGACTACACCATCGTCAGTCACTTTGGAGGAAGTACATCCGAGCCTGTGCTCTCCCAAGAAGTGGACGTTTAGTGAAACGGAATAACGACCGCGTGAGTTCCGCAGTAAGTTGCCAGAGAAGAGTACTTCATCAAAGATCTTCATGTAAAGTTGTAGCAGATATTCCAGTCCACGCGGCGCTTCAACATCTACTCGGGGCAGGTAATTATACTGCATTTGGCGAAGTTTGACCCTTGCCCAGGCTTTTGTGTTGTAGCTCATATCCTTCAAAGCATTCTCTAAGCGAAACGTTAACTCTTCAGGCTCATATAATTGTGGCTGCAATTCGCGGCTTCCACTAATTAAGAAATCCATCGTTGCAAGAGAAAAGAGATTCTTCCCAGAGCAGTAGATTCGATGCTGCAGCGGGTAATTCTGTGAATCGCGATATGTTGATCTAGTCGCCGTCCGAGAGGGAATAGGGGAGGCAGCTGAGTTATCGGGAGTTGGTGGAAGAATTGGAGGCAGAAAGCGTTGTAAAATCGATAGAGTCGGAATGGAATGAGGATGGAAATTAAAGCAAAAGACATAGGCAAACAATAGAACATGCATATCATGTATATCTGGGATGGGCCCAGTTCAGAACTCAATGTGAAAACTTTCCCCAAATAAGGACGGGCCGCAATTAGAGCAACCAGAGAAAACCTACGGTGGGCAGCGCCCAAGGCAACTAAAACTACACCTCGAGCATATCCAAAACGGCGGTAGCGATAATTTGGATCGTTTCCCCTCCACAAGCTAACAGTCCACATCAAAACACGGCTTGGTCGTAACTCGTAAGATTGATTTTTGCTCTCTGAATAGAAATCAAGATCAGAATAGTGAGATGACCAAATAAATTAGCCCATAAACTGCCAGAACAAGTGAATAGTGTCTTCTCGAACGTGGACAGAGTTTTAAGGCTTCAAACAAGCTTTTAACGCCCTTCGAATTTCCAGACCGGCGACGGCAACGCAGACATTGGCAACCAACCCCTCTCCACAAACTGCACCTCATCGCACTCCTCAACCACAAAGTAGTCCTTGCAAAGTGCGACGTCCTGCTGATCAAACCGAAGACTGCATGCTATACATCCATCCTCAGGAAGTGATATTTGGAGCCTGTATTTCCCATGGGTCCGTACGGGTCTTCTTAGCTGCAATGAAGTCCCAATCCGGGCAATTGGACGCCAGCTCCCTGGCATAAGCTGTCAGACGAAGTTCTATAGCAAGCTCCGGCCCGTCTCGTACAACTTTTCAAGATAATGATCCAACAGCAACCAGCTAAGGCAACTGCCTAAAATCCCAAGGTATTATATATCATCGCAGTATCCCCAACATTCCCTGGTATCGCAACGGCAGAAGTGTAAGCCGTAATAGACGAGCAATATCTCGTGGAGCAGAGTGCCGATCTACTGGGGGGACTCCTCCACTTTGTGTTCTGGTGAAGCGTTCCGCGGGAGCGAAGTGATGATGAGAGTAATCTTGGTATATTCTGAGATTCTTGGAAATTGCCAAAAAGAACTCGAAAGGAATCTTCTATTCATGACTGCAGACACTCGCTCCAAGACACGAAGACCAGGCTTGGTTATTGGTTACCTATGCACGGGGCTATCAGTACATTGAAGCTCCAACAGCCAAGGAAGTTTTCAAAACATCATAAAGAGAAGACCACTGGGCCATTATAACAAGTACAAGTATGACATTCAAGCATCGTGAACCAGGCCACACTTTACACTCGGTGCGGGGAGGCATCATTCTCAACGATCTTCATTCGTGTCGTATTTACCATTGTACCACCATGTCTGCATTCATTCATAAATGCTCCTTCCTTCCATGCAATATATACAGATTTTTTGTTCACCATTCTCCTGACAAACGCCAACCAAATCCAAAACTCCGTTGTCCCTACGCCTCGCCATGCAGTTGAAACCCCAGACCATATGCTTCTCACCCTCCCTGCAGTACAATGCTAACAGCTCGCTCACTCGCTTCGCTGGTCCACGTCGATAATACCCGCCTCAATCTCCTTCTTCATCTTCGCCAACCGGGCATGCATGTCCCTCAAATCCTTTTCCTTGTCCTTATCCCGGTTATCTCCCATCGCAGCCAGCTCCTGATGCAAGGCTTTGTACTTCGGGTAGTACATCTTGAACTTGCGAGCCGTGTCAGTGACCTCTGGCTTGAGACATCTTGAAGAACCGGAGGATGAGACTGAAGAAGACTTTTGGTGACGCTTGTGGATGGGTGACCGCGAATTTTTCGTCGAAAGATGCTGGGCTGGTGATTCGGATGAAGAGGTTCGCTCGCCTGCAGTACTCTCCATATCCGAGGCATTCGTCGGAGGTGAAGAAGCAAGAGGAGATGATTTTTGTGGAGAGTTCCCCTTGACTTTGCTACTGCCAGATGAATAGTGGGAAGAAGTGGTAGTGCGAGACGACTGGCTTGCATCCGAGATACGGTGAGTTGTCGGGATGTCTTTCTTTACCTTCTTGGACAGTGGTATACTTGAGTCGCTGGTATCGATATCTTCATCTCGTGAACGTTTCATCGGCTTTGGAGCTGGTTTCGTCTGGAGTGGATAGTCGTCCTCCTCGTCTGAATCATTTACAAATTCCGATGAGAGCACTTTCGCACCAGGCTTGGGCTGTGGAGTTTTCTTGACTGGAGCCGGTTTGGCTGCTGACTTGGCGGGATTCTTCGAGAGCAAGCGCTTCGCCTGAGCCTCCTTCTCACTGACTTTTTTAGTCTTTGTGGTGGGTGGCTGTGATACTGAGCGAGCCATGCTTTCGCCCTTGAGCTTCGACACCTTCTTATCCGAGAAAACATCTTCATCGCCAATCGGTGTATCTCTTCCAGAATCGTCGGCTCTCTGGACGCTGATTTTGGGACCTCGGGCAACTGAACCAGCAGCAATGTGTGCTTGGAGCTTGCTCAGACACTTGCCGGTGCCTCGTTCCGACTTCTCCAAGAGTCTGTCCCACTGGGGTTCGCTGACACCCAATCTCATCTTATCATATTGCTTGACGGCATTGTCAATTGCGCGTTGTCGATCCCCAGCTGTGGCATATTCGTAACTCCAAACATCCAATTCCTTAAAGAAGGACTTCCGCAATTCCCACTTTTTGCTCGTCTCATTCAAGTCGCTAACTTTCAGCAATGCTGCCATCAAATCATCCTGTGCTTCCTCGGCAATTCTCTCCCGAAGCTCTTTCTCAGACATCGATTCGATAGCAAGCAAGTGAATCACGGGTTTGCGAGCGGCTCTGGCATGTTCGGCTTGTTGTTGCGAGAGAGGTACAGAGGTAGGACCCAGCGAGGGAGAGCCAACGCCACTGAGGGCTGGAGAAGACGGCATCGATCGGGTTGTGTCACTGCTCAGGCGGTTCTGGGAAAGGAACTTTGACTTATTCGAAGGCTTCACTGCTCCACGGCGCCCGGGAGCGGGCAAGCTTCCATCCTTGATATACTTGGTGCTGTTTCATGTCAATCTCTACATCCTTTTCCCCAGTCAAAGTACTCACGTATTTCCTTGCTTCTTTGCATTCTCTTCGGCAAGTGAGCTTTGGAGAGCAGCGAGTGCTGCATCGGTTCCGGTCATTGCAGAGGGGGTGGAAGAAGTGGTAGCAGTGCTAGCTTTCGTTGAAATCTTCGAAACCTTTGGGGTAAATTTCGCAGGGTCAAACTTGATACCCAAGCTGCCCAACCATCTTGTGTTAGCCTTCGGTTGACCCTTCGCTACGTTATTCGAGTTGGGCAAGGAGGACGCCATGTCGAGCGAGCTTGAAGACGACGAGTTTGAATAGTTGGAGGTTTTGAATAGGTCGAAAGGGAAAGGTTCGGAAGATGTGGAAAGGTGTTGAGTTTTCGCTCCGTATGAAATGTTCTATTGAATGTGGGTGGTCAGTAAGTGCTTCAAAATTTATCGTGAGCTCCAGAGCAAGCGATGCTATTGTCGACTAGGTCGAACAATAGGAAAACCACCACGAAATTTGGCTCGCTATCTTCGGTACCAAACAATAGGATTGAGGACTCACAGGATGCTCTCCCAACAACAATTGGATCGGTTTCCCATTCTGGAAGCATTTTATCATCTCCTCAATCACCCCGTCCGTCAAGGTCAGGCCGAAGACATCGGGAAATGCTGACGAGGGCTTGGAGGGCGGCGCCGGGAAGCTTCCCAGCGACAGCCCGGACTGTGGAACGACGAGGGAAGGCATATCGACTGTTGATCTGCCAGAGAATCGTGAAGTTCGTGGAGTTCGTGGGCGAATTCGCGGGTGGTTCTGGCTCGCTGCCAAGTCACGACGCAGGGTGACGCTCAACGCTATCTCAGCATACGGGCTGTATCGGAGTCCATTTGGTCTGTGAATGGGAGAGTTCGGTGGTTCTCGTGAGGCAGAGCAAGTGCAAATGCAAGTATATTGTCACAGCAAAGAGGATTCACACAGAGAGTATGTGCAGATTGAGTGGTCAAAGGAATTGTCGTCGGCATGAGGGGAGGATCTTTGTTTGAGAACGAGGCGTTCTACTCAACCAGCCAACTAGCGAGGGCAGGCTTCGCTGTGAGTGGCTGCGGTGATTCGCGCAGCATGAGACTAGGAGCCCTGGCCTGGTCGGGCCCAGGATGCCACAGCAGCTGCGCTTTGTGACGGGGCACTGGGCGCTGGCCTTTGGGCACTCTGCCTCATGGGGCAGCGATTCAGTGGTCCAGTGGCACTGGTCCAGTGGTCCTAGACTCCTCGACTTGAGGAGAGTTCCCAGAATCCCACATCCTAGCTGCGGGTGCGGGCGCTCGGTGGGACAGACGAGAGACGAGGCCGCCGACTACTGGGATCCTCCAATCGAGGACAGAGGGCTGGCTCGGGCGTGGGCTCTCCCCATGGCGAGAGGCATTGGGCATTGGGCTGTCGGTTCCCTCATTCCGTCGCTCGCCAGGCGTGCCAGCCCACAGAGAGCCATGAGCCATCAAACGGGCCCAGAGGCGTTCTTGGGGCGGGCTTCTGTAACCTCACATCGAGAGGAGGCCACTGCAGGTGCGAATGTGTCGTGTGGTGGCCTCTGAATGGATGTAGAAAAACAGTGACGGTTGTGGGCAGCCAGCTGCTCCATTGGGCCTGCTTACATACGGCTTGCACATGCATAAGTACGTCCTAGAGTCAGGTACAGCAGACGAGCAGAACAAAGATACTGGCCAGCAAAGTTACACTTGGACGTCTACGAGTATCCGAGGTGGATTCCGGAAGCCTTCGGATGTTTGAAAAGCTGCCGGTACTAATCTTGAAGATATGCCCGGTCCACAGGTTTTATTCTCCAGCAGTAACGGGCAGGCGAGATATCACCGTCACAGGGATTTTGGAGCATCAAGTTCGATATTATTAATTCCCCGGTCTGGTCTCGTGGGCCAAGTCTCTGCTGCTGACGAGCGAAGGGGGAATCCGGTAGAAAGATGCGGGTTCGTCTCTTCTCCTCTGTACCTGACGAATCCTTCATCCGCGACTACTCGCCAGGTACAGGAAGGAAGCCAGAGTCAAATGATCCTCCTGGGAAAAGGCTCTCCACCATGCCACCACGCGATGCGGAACATGTACCCCATACTTAGGCCGGATAAATGCTTGGCTCGACCTCACCTCGATACTCGATTTATTAGATCGACGGGACAGAACATCAGGCACAAGTCAGAAACATTTCTCCCGGCCACTGCAATCAGCGCAGAACGCGTCCGTTAACAACTCGACGGGCCTTGGGTGGCCGTGCTGGTGATGGGTCGTCAAATTGCTTACGTGCTCCGGCGAGGAGCCGGTCGCCAGGCCATTATTCGCCCAACCACCGGTTTTTGCAGCCGCGATCGATGTCTTTCTTTGTCTTTGCTTTTGCTTTCAAGTCCTCACTCCTCATCCTCAATGCCTCTGTTCCACGGCGGGAGCATGCCCACTGCCCGCCCGCCCAGATTCGGGACCCCCAAAGCGCTAAGTCGTTAGGTTCCGCGAAATGGACGTAAGGCAGCGCGGTTGCCGAGTTCTTTGTGGTGGTTCCCTTGAGCCTAGTAGGAGCGTGAAAGAAGGAAGAGAATTGTTCGGAACCAGCCCCACGCCGCTGCTCTTCCTGCTTTCCTGCTTCCTGATGTTCTCTGCTGCAAGTCTGTACAGTCCAATCCAGTCCAACCCAGTCCAATCCAGTCGTCCTCCCGGTCGTGAGATCTGCTCCCGCGCCGCACCTGCATCCCCCCCCCCAAGAGGCGTTACATTCGATCGCACAGGCAAACCTCCAAAGTTTCGAAACGTCCAAAAGTAGAAGCACCCAGCCCACGCAAGATTGCCGAGTCTCATCCAGGCGTGGCAGACCACCAGGGCATCCAAGTCCCGAGCACCCTTCCCTCTGATCTAATTTCCCTCAGCCTGATGTTTCTTTCAAATCAAGGCCATCGCGCCATCGCTGCATCGCTGCATCCGTGTTGATTCTGTAACACCCGGTGCTCTTCTTGACTCTCTCCCATTACCACGGAACCTGTTGGTACACCAGTGACCTGAGTGACCTGAGTGACCTCCCAGCCACGAGAGTCTCACCAAACGCTCGGCTGAGGGTGTGCAAGCACTCAATGGATTTATTGGAAGGTCTTAACTAACCTTGGGACGAGCTTCTTCTTGCAGTGCACTTCGGTCCCCTTTGCAGGAAGGGCCGAAGTGGAGGGGGGGATCTCTGTCAGCGGAAGGATGTCCAGAGCGAGGTGGTGGAGGGAGGGGCAGCAGCAAGTACAGTAGCAGCAAGCAGCAGCAGCAAATCGATCGAGGGGCAGAACCTCGCCGACGTGGAGGGCGCTTTCAAAGCACGCAGCCCATCAAAGAAAAGTAAGCCATCGAGCACTGCATCCCACCGTCCCACGCCACCTGAGGTCTCTCGGGACCGGTGCCCGCGATAGTCCAGCTAAAAATGCAGCTGGGGCTACTGACGCACAGCAGCCGCCTCATCTGCCCGAGCTTCCATTTTCTGTTGATTTCAAAAGGTCCGCCCATCCACAAATGGACGAACGAGGGCATTCAAAGACGCCCGCGTGCTCAACATATATTGTCCCCAATATCTTCCGGTACTGCCATTTGCTTGGACGTGGAATCCCATACCAGGAAGCGGATTAACACTCCAATTAATTCTTGTGCCTCTGCGGCCTCGAATTCATCTGAGCGTCATGGCCAACGAAATCCTCGCACTCGTACCTCACCATCACGCTGCAGCATACGGGTGGTCCAAGACCTGGGCAGCGATGCATCAAGTGTTACACATGCATTGTTGATCACAGATGAGATTTCCATAAGTACACCTCCATCGACATCAGTCATTTCGCCGGAACCCTCCACTGTTCGGTTTTGGATTAGACTTCCTCGGATGGCCTTCGCCTGAGGTGCCGAGACGGTCGAACCCGCAATCTTCAACAAACAGCAAGAGTCTCAACTTCGGCCTCCGCATACTGACGCTATGATCTGAAATTTAAGAGCGACAAACCTTCCCAGATCAGCAATGCATCCAAACTCTAGCCCCCAGGAGAATTATCAGCGTCATTGACTACGGCCCGTCGTCTGATCACGGTACCTTGCACAACACCATGCTCCTGCATCCAATTACCTCGCCCACCAACAGTGTGCACTGCTCGCGCCGCTGAAGAACTGCCTCCTGATTTGGTGCCGACGACAGCAAGCATTTTCCAAGTCCAGCTTGAAATCTTACTCACCCATCAGCCCGACGTGCCATCGCCTCAAAAGCATTTATAGTAAGCTGTACAACCCCCCTTAAGCATCTCAGCCCTCTTAATCAGCTCTCCAAAATCTCACTCGCGCTCTCGTGTTACTCGCGAGCCGCAGCCGCCCAAGCATTCTGAATATTTCCTTGCGAGCTCGCTTCCAGAGAAACGCCTCGCACCAAGTTTCAACTGTCCAACAAGAATCCTTCTCGTAACTCGTAAGTCTTGAAGCCTCCTCAGCCTTCAGAACAGCACGCACCGCACAGCTGCAGCATCCCGATCAGATCCGTCCCTTCTTCCGTCCATGCACCAGTGCACACGAAGTGACGGACGTTCTTCCATCACAGTGACGGTCCAACGTTACAAGTGCTGTACTCCTGTGCTATGCCCGAACCAAGGTACCGTACCTTCTTTGTATGGCCATCCCCATGCCTCAAACCGTCAAACGACGAGGGCCCTGGCTCCGGGCCGTCAATAACCCTGGCTGCTCTTCGGTGCATCGCATGGAACCGCAGGGTGATACAGGCCTTCTGTCAGGTGAGGTGCCTCGAGGAACGACTCAAGGCCTCTTGGACCCCGCAGGAACGATGCGCTGTTATCGATAGGCCGCCCTATCCCCAAGTTCTGGGCTGGGCTTGCGCTGATCTTCCGCCGCTGATAATCGTGATGGGCGCTCACTCCACATTGGCAAAGCAAATCATTTCCTTCTCCTTCTCTCTTTCATTCTTTCTTCAATCATCCAGACTTCTTGGTACGGTACATTGGTATCGTGCACAAAGGAAAGGCGGAGTAATGCACTCCTCATGATTGGCCTTCTCGTTCAAAGGAACCGATGCGGGGATGGCTGCAGCGATCCCCGAAGCATCTATCCGGACGGGTAAAGTATTTCTGGTCTTGTTCCTATTCCTCTTTGGCCCTTGATGCCTCCACCCTCTTCCCTCACCTCATTTACATACCCAGTACACGGATTATTCCTTTTTATATTGTACCCCAATCTCAATCCTCATTCCAATTCAAGTGTCTGTCTGATCTGCTGATGAGGAGGCGCGCTCATCTCGCCAAGAGCACTTCCAGATTGAGGGGGCAATCTATAGGCTGCGAGATGCGTGGCGCCTATAAATAACGTCGGTTCGTTTTCTTGGCGAAATGGGATGGAATGGCGCCGGTGTCGGGTCCGGGGAGGCTGGGGAGGCACGTTTTTAATAAGGATGAGTTTTGTGTTACCCCATATTCATTAAATCGACACAAAACAGGGCAGGAACAGTGGACGTCATGATGGGCGATGCGCGAGGAAGTCCTCTGCTTGGGTGAGGCTTCTGGGGTTTCTACAAGATCTTCGTATCTGGAGACGCAGTCCTCTTCTAATGCGTATGTTATGGAGAAATGTTGGGTGAAGTCTCTCTCGGACTTTACTTTTTGGTGGTGTAAGGAGATAGACATATGAAGTCATTGGCCTACCATGCAAGAAGATAGTCGGATACATTCTCTCTACACCTTAACTGAAATAAACTTTGAAATGGATTGAAAGCATAAGATTGACTTTGTATAATCTTAGGAAACTATCCAGAAATCACCTGGGCATATATCCTAAGATCTGCCTTCGGCTCAAAGATGAGCTCGCTGGGTTTAGTACCAGATTTTCCTGGCTTTGAAAAAGATAAGAGAATGTCTCAAGTCTCATTGACTTTCTATCATACTTGGAACCAATGCGAATGAGATCTTTAACTGCACGAGACGTTATGTTAGGACCTAGATGCTGCATCACACCTCTAGAGTTCCTGCACATAACAAACCGAGAATACAGAGCATCATCGTGAAATCATCCTTCAAAGGTTATAAATGCCCGAAATAGGAGACCTTTCATTCGCAATAGCTCCAAGCGATATTTTATGACAGTGGAAGAAAGGTTTGTCCTCTTGGAGTGGAGCCTGGGAGCTCTTGTTAGGGTAAAAGGGAGGCAGTCACGAGCCCCTTTTCGGGAGAAAAGTTCAAATATTTTCGAGTCCTCGTCTCACATCAATTGAATGATTTTGTTCCTTTAAAGAAGTGATGAAATTCGAAGCTTAAGCTTCGAGAGCTCGAATACAGCATTCTAAAATGCAGGACCCCTGCCGGTCGCTGCTTTCGCGTATCGTATGTCTAGACGTCACCACTAGAGCTTGCTGATGACAAGTGCATCTTCAGCAACAAAAGTCTAGTACAGTAATGTCTTTGATTCCTTCTCTTATCTAATTCAAGTAAAGTCTCTTCAATTGCATCTTCTTCATATCTATTTATCTATTCCTCTCTCTTCATTACCGTAACAATGGCAGGAAAAGCTCACAAGTCTCTTAATGGTATGCCCTCCTTTTCCGAAATTCCAGAACCACATTTGACTTGTTTCCAATCCAGTTTTCCAGAAACCCTTGGGTCTTTTCAGCAAAGAGCCCATGACAGGTTTCTACCGAAACGGCTATTGCGACGTCGGACCAGATGACTCGGGGAACCACTCCGTAGCAGGTAAGATTACGTCTCCCAACCCCATATCCAGCATCTCTAACAGCCCTCCCAGCAACCCTCACAGGCCCCTTCCTAGACTTCTCCGCCTCACGAGGCAACAACCTGCGCTCCATCGGCCTAACAGCAGGCTGCAAATGGTGTCTCTGTGCCGCCCGCTGGAAAGAAGCACTGGACCACGCCAACCAGCAGAGCGATCAAGGGAGTGAGAGCATAGTCCCGAAAGTCCATCTGCATGCTACGAGCGAGAAGGCATTGGATGTGGTTAGTATGGAGGATCTGAAGAAACATGCGGCGGAGCCCGAGGCGGGAAATGCCAGTAATGTTGCGCAGAGTAGGAAAGGGGGCATGGGCGGGGCGATTAAGGAAAGAACTGAGTTGGCGAATAAGGGGGAGATGACGGGGAGGGAGTGAGATTTTCTGAGGGAGGAAGAGGTCTTGATTCTATAATTGGAATGTAAGAGCTGCTGCCATTACTCTGCGTACACTTACCTAGCCCGAGAGTGTCCAAGCAGAGTTCGTACATGGCGGCGTCTCTAGCTCAAGGCTCAGAGTTGAATGTACAATATTTCGAGGGATATTTGATTACTTGACTAGTGTGTCACCACTCGTTCCTTCCTGTTTAAGGACGCTAGATCAGTTTTTATATCTTCTTCGAGTTGTACTCTCTTTAAACATTTCTCAAGTACAAAAAGACCATCTTATCTTAGGCATGCGCTTCTTTATATCCATTACTTTAAAAATCCGATCTCCGAGCTTGCGATGCTAAATCCACGCCAACAAGCAGCGCTGAGAACCTACGCGCAAGCACGGCGTGTCCACAGGGAAGCTTGTCGAATCTTCCAAGAAGAATATGAAGCGTTCGAACAAGCATATCGAGTCTTCCATCAAGCAGCCGAAACCTACGACCAAGAACTGCACGATCACGAGGAGCAGCAGCTCGAAGACGAACCAAATCACGAGGTCTACCAAGAGGAAGAGGAAGCCTGGTTGGAAGCACAGCACGACTATGAGCAAGCAAAACAAGATTTTCTGCGGGAAAAGGCCATCTTCGAACAAGCAGAGCAGGTCTATCAGCGAGATCAGAACGCTATATTACAACCAGCTCACAGTGGGCAGCGAGCGCTCGCTCGGTTGAACCAAGTCGCAATGGAACAATCCCAAATACAGCAAGCCCAAGCGCAGGTGGCTCAATTGCAGCATGCACAAATGCAGCAAGTTCAATTGCACCATGCACATATACATCAGATGCAGCAAGCTCAAATGCAACAAGCTCAAATGCAGCAAGTTCAAATGTACTATGCACAAATGGAACCTCCACAAATGCAGCAAGTTCAATTCCGCCATGCACAAATACAACAGATGCAACAAGTTCAAATGCAGCAAGCTCAAGCGCAAGCGGCTCAATTGCAACGGATGCCACAAGCTCAAATACTGCAAGCTCAAATGCAGCAAGTTCAAGCACAGCAAGGTCAAGCACAGCAAGCTCGGGCACAGCAAAGACAGTAGGCATAGGAAGGAATACGCATGGGATGAAATCTTGAAGGCTGGATACGAGATGGATCAGAGCTTTCAGAGTTACGAAACAGGAGCTTGGGAGTCGAAGCAGGAGGGGGTTTTATAGCTTTACCCACATGCTAATTGAACTTACACATTCCCGAAAGCCTCCTGGAATGATTCATTCTTTGTCACAAGAACGGCTCACCAATCACTAAACATCCATTCAGAGAACTACCAACCAGTTCTTCCATAACTTTCTCACTCGTAATTCTCAAGATGAGACCTGGTGTCTCTCTAACCTTCTTCAACAACTTATTACCCTCATCGGAAAACAAAGATTCCAAATATCCGGCCGCTTACAAAACCCACAGTTTCCAAGACGTCCGGATCGGCCACCGTTGTCACGAACCGGCTCCTTCGTAGAACCTCACGTTCCGCAACAGCCAACACCGCCCCAAAACCAACAACCCCGGTACCGACAACCCCAACACCTACAACCCCAATACCACTTCCAACCCCTCACCCCCTCCGAAATCCCCTACACGGCCCCCAAAGGCCAAATACCGCTCTTCTCCAGCCCCGCCGCCCGCAACAAATTCGCCGCCAGCATGCAATGCGCCGACCCAGCACGCATGGCTGCCTTGAACGCTATGAGCGATAAAGAGCTCTGGATGAAGGTGATGCGGAAATGGAAATCGTGGACCCCGGGCGATGACCAGCGTTTTCATGAGTGGTTAGAAGTGGTGAGACATAGACCGGGGTTGTGGAAGAGGAAGACGGGGTGTGAGTTTGGGTTTGTGAGTGATGGTGAGAGGAGGGGCGGGGGGTGTGTTGTTTGTTGATGGGAGAGGGGGTGAGATGGTAGATCGATAATGCCGTGACGATGAGCTAGCTTTGCTGGGCGTAGTGAAACGATGTGTTGATGGTGATTGCGGAATGGAGCCATCGAACCTCTCTGTTTCTCGTAACTTGTATGCTTTATAAGTACTGCTTGAAGCTCCTAGGTCCGCACTACGGACGGTATAGCCGCTGTCAGACCTACCACTGCCGCTAGGATGGTGTGGTTGCCCGTAGCCATGGCCCATTAGCAGACTCGTTCCAGACCTCCGGAAGCACGGAATTCCCCGCTTAGAACTTTGATGGTGATATCTAATAGAAAATGCAAAGCTCTTCAATGTTGATATGTTTGAGGCTATTGCTGAGCTCCTTTTCTGCCTTTTCTTATAGGAGGTTGTTTGAACTCATAGCTTGAAAGATTTTCTTGAAAACAGTATGTTGTAATCATCAGCAACTAAACTGTAGGTAGATCTTAGATTCAGATCACTCCGAGTCCTTCCGAATAACGTTTGCAGTGAGGAGGCTTCGAAAATACATAAGCAAAGGCATACGCAACTCGAGAACATCTGACAAGAGAAAATGGACAGTAATGTGCTGCTATTGCTCTGTCAATTTCAGGCGGCACTTGCGCCGAACAGCTCGGGGGGAACTCCTACTAAAGTACTCGGCCAGAGCTGCCAAACGCTCAAATGGGACAGACACAGAGAACCCGTCTTCCACGAAAAATCAAGATGTGAAGTTCAACGCTTTCATTCATTCAAATAACGTGTCATCCATCATCCGTTCGCTCGAGAACTTTTCCAGACCGTGACCATTTGCATGTAAAACGCATCTATCGTGTCCGAGGAAATGCCCTAGTATTCACCCCAACGCGCCCGTTCGCATCAAATCAAAGTCGAAATCGCCATGCCTTGTACGCCGAAGAATTCGAATTCGAAGAGAGCTTTATTGGGTCTTGAAGAGGAGAATGGCGCAGTGGCCGAGGTAGAAGTATATGAAGTGCTTTGTCTCGTGGGTGACGAACGAGCCAAAGTTGCGACCAACAATGCAGTGCCAGGTAGGGCCCTTGCGCTCATCGAACTATAGTAAGGTCAGTTAGATCGTTCGATTTTGAGTTTGAGGGTTATAGCTCGTACGGTCTTCTTGATATGCATGGCAATATCCTAGGGAGGGTTAGCCTCGAGCTCTCCGAGGGGAAGGGGGAGCTCCAGGGAGACGTTTGTGGCTCACCTTCTCGATGGTGAACTTGACCATGGCTTCTTGAGCTGTTGCTACGGTTAGCTGTAGCTCATAGAATATGGAAATAAGCTCTGAGTAGCAATGTAGGCCCTTACCAGTGTCAATGGCCTCCTGTTGCATATCCTCACTCTATCCGCCCAATCAGTTAGTATCGTCGCGTTCCAGCTGACTCTTCGTCCGGTCTCAGATCAGACGGTTCTTGCTCACCATATCAGCGGACTTTATTTGAGCTGTAAAGAGATTGTTAGCATGCTTGTCGCGCAGGTAGACGCGTCGCAGTAGACAAGGAATGATACATACCCTCCAACTTGTCCTTCGGGTTGCTTGCCTTCTCGCTGGACATCTTGGCGAGTTGAACGATCTATCTTCTCCTTGCGACTCTGCAGGTTTCTCTCCACGTCGGTCTCTTCGTCACTCGTGAGATTGTGGAAGTCAAAGATTGGCCGTCGCGGGGCCTGTTTCTTGCGGATAGCTTTGTGATTGGGTTGCTGTTGGATCTGCTTGCTTTGGATGCCGAGAGAGTGAAGATCTTGGGAGACTCTGGGGACACGTCGGAGAGGGTGTTCAGAAGTTGTGTGAGAGGGGTTGTCAGTGGTATGGGAAAATTGTGTAGGTTGTATCTCAAGTTTTGTTTCTCCTTGAATGGAGACAACCCCGTCGAGTGCAGCCATCCCATTGGCCGATACCCTCTGTTCGCTGAGTAATCGGTGCCAAGCATCCCACAGCATCCTCGCCTCGAGGGGCGAGCTGCGAGGTGTTTGTTAATGCGGGGGTGCTCCATCTCGACGGTGGACGGGCCCACAATTTTCCGTTCCGATGTTGGACGGAACTCGTTATTGTATTGCCCATTTTCAAGCAACATGCACGCAAGATTACGGACCTAGATGCAAGTGGTTGACTACTGTGAAGTGTGAATGCTGTAGGGGGGAGGAGTTCAGTTTCTGACTAAGAACGGATTTTGGAAGGAGATGCAATCAAAACACTTAACAAGAGTTAGGACTTCCATTACACATTACCAGGTGACTTAACACTCTGGAAATACTCACCTACTCTCCTCAGGTACTGGTTCAATGAATGGGGGAGGTCTGTCTATGACATACATAGCCGCTTCATTCCGCTTCATCCCGGTTGGTTGCCGCCGCAAGCCGAATATTAGCCGAGCCGAACTTTTTCTGTGAACTTGCAATGTCAATTTTCTGCTACATCAAGGCAAACATTGTCACCATGCCCTGACAACTCGAATGCACTACAGCACCTATCATGGCTTCTTCACGAATATTCATCAAGGGCCTCCCCCCCACCATCTCCGAGGAAGATTTCAAGAAGCACTTCAGCGCGAATTCTCAGATCACAGACGCCAAATTGATACCGCACCGCAGAATTGGCTATGTTGGCTACAAGACCCCAGAAGATGCCGCAAAGGCAGTGAAATATTTCAATAGGTCATTCATACGCATGTCAAAGATTGGCGTAGAGCTTGCTCGGCCCGTAAGCTACCTGAAATCATCTTCACATTCTCCTTGCTTGCGCTGACACCCTGAGTAGATTTCTGATGCCACTCTACCAAAATCACGGAAAGCACAGCGAGAAGAGGAGCGCGAAAACACCAAAGCTCGTCTCAAGGAACGAGCTGAGGCAGAGTCCACTCGTGCTCTCAATGCCGGAACCAAACGAAAGCGCAGCGATGTCGATGAATCAGATCCCAAACTGAAGGAGTTCTTGGAGGTTATGCAACCTGCCTCGAAACTGAAGACGTTGGCGAATTCTATGGAGGACGAGTCTATGATGGAACCGCCCGCAAAATTACAAGCTCTAGAAATACCAGAAGGGGAAAGTGATGGCGAATATGAGACGGTGCCAAAGAAGTCAAGGAGGAAAAGCCCTCCTAAAATTCCTGTAGCGCCAGACCTAGCTCCAGTCCACATCGAGGAACCCATAGTGCCCGAAGAGTCCGCAATAGGTCCTACAGCAGTAAATGCTACAGATGATGATTGGCTTCGGAGTCGTACGAATCGTTTACTGGATCTGATGGAACCGGAGGATCTTGTTGGTGGCAGACCAGCTGATTCTACTAGTCAAAACATCGAACAAGTGGCTGAAACGAACGTCAGCGTTGATCCACCTGTCAATTTGGACGACATGTCCCCAGAAGAACCACTAGAGGCAGTGGACAAGGAGATTCCAGATGCCACTGTCGAGGCTATCAAGACGAATGGTCGATTGTTCGTCCGAAATTTGCCGTATTCTGCATCAGAGGATGATCTCCGGAAGCATTTCGAACCTTTTGGACTTTTAGACGAGGTACGTATCTCTCCTTCCTCCTTTGCGGCTTTCCCATTTTATGATGAATATCCAGATAGGGACAGCTTATGCTTCAAGCATGTGATGTGAACTGGACGAATATTTTAGTAGATGCTTCGTGTTTTCTGAAAGTGGTCATTTTTCGGTTCTGATCTTGGTACGATGCTCGAGTAATATAAATGCTAATTACTCTTCTCACATAGGTGCACCTTCCTGTCGATGCCAAAGGTGTCAGCAAAGGGTTTCTTCTTGTTCAGTACAGTGATCCATCTGCTGCTGCCGATGCCTATCACAATCTCGATGGTGAGCCTTTCCAAGGAAGGCTTCTTCACATTTTACCAGCTGCCGCGAAGCGCGAGAACAAGTTGGACGAGTTTGCGATTGCAAAACTACCACTGAAGAAGCAGAAGCAGATTAAAAAGAAAGCAGAAGCTTCATCTACCACCTTCAACTGGAACTCTCTGTATATGAATCAAGATGCTGTGAATTCAGCCATCGCTGATCGACTTGGGGTGTCTAAGTCGGAGCTGTTAGATCCTACATCTGCAGAGTCCGGAGTCAAACAAGCAATAGCAGAAACTTCGGTCATCCGCGAAACGAAAGATTATTTCGCAAAGCACGGGGTGGACCTGGATGCTTTCAGGAAGCGTGAGCGGGGCGACACCGTCATTCTCGTCAAGAATTTCCCGTATGGGATGTCTCTCGAGGAGCTGAGAAAGATGTTTGAGGAGTTCGGCCAAGTACTTCGGGTGCTGATGCCTCCCATCGGCACCATTGCAATTGTCGAATTTGCTCAGCCATCAGAAGCCCGAGTGGCGTTTGGGAAGTTAGCATATCGTCGGATGAAGGACTCTGTGCTATTCCTGGAGAAGGCGCCCAAAGATGTGTTTACCAGTGTGAGCAGCAATGCTATAACCGTGCCATCTGATCGGCATGGCAAGCAGTCTGCAGATCAGAAGGTGTCAACATCCGACCTTCTGGAACCGGAGGCGGCCTCCGAAGCCATTGACACATCTACTTTGTTCATCCGTAATCTCAACTTCTCTACCACGAGCGCGCTTCTCACGGAGACTTTCAAGCCTCTCGACGGTTTCTTGTCAGCTCGTGTTAATACAAAAACAGACCCGAAGAAGCCTGGACAGGTCCTCAGCATGGGCTTCGGCTTCCTCGAATTCCGGAGCAAGGCACAAGCTCGGGCGGCACTCAAAGCTATGGATGGCTATGTTCTGGAAGGTCACAAACTGCTGATCAAAGCTTCCCACAAAGGGATTGATGCTGCAGAGGAGCGGAGAAAGGAGGACAGGGCCAAAAAGGTGGCCGGCAAGCGGACCAAGATTATCATCAAGAATTTACCTTTCGAGGCAACCAAAAAGGATGTTCGGATGCTGTTTGGCTCATACGGCCAGCTTCGCTCGGTTCGGGTGCCCAAAAAATTCGATCACTCAGCCCGTGGCTTTGCTTTTGCAGACTTTATCACGGCCCGGGAAGCGGAGAATGCACTAGAGGCTCTGAAAGACACTCATCTTTTGGGCCGTCGCCTCGTTCTAGAATTTGCTGCTGGCGATGCACTCGATGCCGAAGAGGAGATCGAAAAGATGCAGAAGAAAGTCGGCGCGCAAGTCAACATGGTTGCATTGCAGAAGCTCACTGGCGGAGGTCGCAAGAAATTCAATATTGAAGGCGAAAATGTAGACGAAGACTGAAGGAGCATCAAAGGTATTTGTTCGATAATTTGTTCGCCTCCCTGAATTCAATGTCCTCGCCTTTCCTCGCGAAAGTGGCAAGAGGTCGTCCCCCTTGCCGGAAGTGTAGCATTTGACCCAACCCTGTTCTCGAAACTCCTTTACACTATCCGAAATATCGGTTCCCCGCGAATCGCATTGATAGTTCAATACTTGATTGAAGGAGCAAGCTTAGTTTCAAGTCCGCTGAGTCGAATCCCCAGGGTCCAACCTTTCTACAAGTGACAAGCTTTCCACTTAGCAGCTTCGATCAGGTAGGTAGAGATCACCATGTCGATGTTACATTCTCAGAGCTTTCATGTTTATTCCCCACTACGAGTCTATTCCTAATTGGGACCGATCAAAGTGCCGCATGGATGAGCATTCCTTCTATCGCCCAGGGAACAATCCGTCATGATAGACGGTCTTCGAAATCCAAGTCGTCCTTGCTTCGAAGGATCGAAACCGGACCACTCCAAAGGCTGGACCGTCTGCCTTTGTCTCTCGACCTGCTGCTAGACAGCCATTGAGAGATTTGATAGTACTGAGCACGCCTCTAGGTTCTTTCTCGGTTTAGTGCTTGCTTGTATGGGGGCCAGTCTCCGTCAGCTCTGTTGACTGCGCCCTCTCTTATAATCTACGATCTGCTGCCTCATTCTCAGGTCACCTGTTGGCATTCCCTTCCTCTTAAGTCGTCTGTTGCTGCCATTCCACCCAACATTTTTTACTACAATCCTTATTCTTTTCCGACCAACAGAACCTCTTTGCACACCGCCTCTACGAATTTACGAGTCCTGAATGTCCCGGTGACTACGCTGTAGAGAATTTGCAGAGTTCTTGGCTCGTGCGAAGCATTCTTAACCCCAGTCACACTTCAATGGAATCACGCCGGCATATTCTTCCCTCCCAAACTTACCCATCTCATCCACTCTCTCTAGATGATGTCAATGGACTTTGCAACAGACAACCTCTTTCAGATGCTGCAGGTAACGCTCAACTTCATGCTCTGGCACCGGCCGGTATCTATCATGAGAGAAAAACACACCAGCCTAGGGCGGAGAGCTCCATGTACTCCATGCCCACCTTACCGTCGCAGCCAGCAAGACCACTAATAGTCAACTCGCTCGATGCGCGACGACAGAGTACACGTAGACGACGGCAAATGAAGTATAGTCGCAATCCTATTGTTGACTCTCCTCAATATCAAGCATACCGTGCTCGTCAGTCGCGAGAGGGTAATGCAGAGGATGCAAAATGGCCTCAACAACTAGAGATGGCTTTCCTGGATGGTAAGCACTGTTCGCGACGATGATCTGTTGTCCTGCTAACGAGCTGCAGCGCTGATAGAGATTCCACCCATGGGCCGACGGAAGTTCTCTTACAAGGGTAAACCTCACGGTCGGAACGAGTTGATCAAAGAGTATTTATGGATTGCGTACCTCCAGACTCTGGCTCCAGGACAGCGCCCTGATCTCAGTATGGGTCGTACACGAAAACAGGTGTCCAGCCATATTCAAGTGCTCAAGGGCTTCTTGCGAGAACACCCTGCTTGTAAGATCCGTGATCTCCCTTTAATAGCTAGCGTTGACACCAATCAGTTGATCGACTCTTCCCAAGCAACAAGGCTCCCAAGAATGGATTTGAAGATTCTTTCAAGAATGATCCTTGTCTGAGAGCGCTTTCAGAAGGTCGGCTACCCAGTAAGCGGTATGATTATGATAATATGGATCAGGTCGTTGCCTACGCCCCCATGCGACCGGTTCTGTTCTGGCTCCTAATCACATCATCGTCAGTTCCGGATGAAGTCAACGGCAAGGTTGTTCACGAAGAAGATCTGCTCAATGAGGGAATGGTAGCGCATCGATTTACAGGACTTTCAACTCAGCGGCAACGAGACAGTCTTGAAAACATCTCGAATTGGAGGCAGAGATTTCCATATTTGCAACAGCTCGTCACTGCAGGGGAATTGCAGTGTGATATCATCCATATGGACGTCTCGCTCAATCTGTTAATAGCTCATCCCCCAGAAGGGGCCGAGCTGTGCTGCCAGACCGTCCTGTCATTTTCTCAACCCCATGAATACGAATGGCGTATCATTACTACTCTGAATAGACCTCCAGAACTCTATCGCGATCCTCATTCAGATCCGCCTGTGGAAGGAGAAGTCTGTCTCGGCCAGGCAACTTCGCTAGGAGATGGCGAAACTCGCGTCAAAATCCCATTCCCTGCCGTGGGATGGGCAAACGCTGTTACCTGCCTGACAAACCTGCAAGCAAAATATGACGAGAAACGCAAGAACCAAGCGCTCGGTCTGATGTCCAACAGCAGTGCCCGCCCAGCACGCGAGTATGTCGAGCAAATAACAATGTATCAAGAAGTCCAATCCTCGCCCGGTCCACGCATGCCCTTCATCCGCCGCGCAATCATAGTCTGGACCTTCCACCAAGCTCACGAGGGCGAAGGAAACGGCACGCACTGGCGGTACCTCGATGCCTGTCCTCCGCGGCGCATTTGTATGTCTCCTTCCCCGCACTCGAGCCACCATATCTCGGCCTCCATTGCCGAGAACTTCAACAGCTGGACCGACACGCCCCTCTCCATGCATCAAAACCTCATGGATCCTTTCGTCCAAGGTCTCGTCACACCGCCTCACACCGCCAGTCTGCAGTCTCCGTTCGATGAGCCAAATTATGGCTATGGGAGCCATAGTTTCGATATTCCTGGGGAGAATCTAAGCTTCAGGAGCAATAATACGATGGACAGCGAGGCGACGCTCGTGGACCATGATACAGCAGCGAACATTGACCATTTCATTTCGGACGTAAATGCTGGGCTTGGAGATTACGACCATCATACTGCGAATTGGTTGCCGGCTACGGAGAGCTTTGATGCAGACCCCGCGTGGGCGAACTACAGTGTTCCGAGCAGTACGCCGGCTCTGGGGTGGGACGGCGATGGTGGGCAGGGGCACAGCTGGGACGATATTCCAGATATCGGAGATGTGCATGGGAAGATGGGGTGGGGAGAGGATGAGGGAAAGCAGGCGTTGCATGACTGGACTAATGTTGTGGGTAGCAGCCCCGTCAAAAATGGGGAGAAACAGGAGTTGCATGAGTGGAGTCAGGAGACTGGGGGAAGTCCGACCAAGATGGCGAGTTACGATGGTGGTCTAGAGCAGAAGTTAACGACTTGGATCGAAGAGAATGGGGATGGAGATGAGAAGGTAGGATATAATGAGATCGGTGAGCTGCAAGATGGCTATGAAATGGTTGGAAATTTGGAAAATGGATACCCCGAGGTTGATTTGCATTGCGGCGTTGGGACTGGTCTTGGCGATGGTGCTCACGTAGAGAAGGCTCAGATGCAAGAATGGGATGTGGTGGATGATGGATTCGACTACGCATCTCTGGTGGAAAGACTCAAGGCATAAGACTCCGAGAGCTTGCATTTGAAAGGAAGAGATCTTTCGACAAGATCCGACAAGCTTCTTTATTCAGCTTCAGTGTGTTATTTGTTTTTGGGTACGCCAAGTCACACTGGTCTTTTAAGACAACCGTAATTCTCTTCGTTCACGACGTTATGAAAGTTTGCTTTCTATCCTTTGCAGTATCTTCATTGATCCTGCCGCCTACCACGTTCTAGAAGTCAATCTTGAAGAGACTTGTCTCATCATGTGATCTGCCCCCCTTGAGCGGAAGGAGCCGCCCCTAGCAGACACTACAAGCGCCGTGCGAAACAAGAGTTCTGGGGGAAAATTAAGCGAGTGAGCATCAAAATCGCGTTTCGCGCGAGAACACTAAAACTAGAATCTAGTATTTCGCCGACTACGTAGCTAATTTTAAATCTAATCAAAATCCCTCTTATAGAAAGTAGGGGGAGCATTACCTAATTAATTTAAGCCTAGGCTTATGCTCCCTAGATAAGTGGTTATAGAATTATTTAGAAAGGCGCGGGAAGGCGATTTTCTAGCCTCGCGACCGCTCGACCTCGCGAGGCTCTTCTTATTTTTTAGGCTTATAGGTACCCTACCCGCGCCCTTTCTCAAATAATTCTATAACCACTTATCTAGGGAGTATAAGCCTAGGCTTAAATTAATTAGGTAATACTCCCCCTACTTTCTATAAGAGGGATTTCGATTAGATTTAAAATTAGTTACGTAGTCAGCGAAATACTAGAAATTTACACTAAAAATTAAGGGGCGTGAGAGGAGAAAATCACGTTTCCGCGCCTCTCTAAATTATTCTATAACTACGCTTTTAAATAATAATTTATATAGTATAGCTTATTAAGACTATGCTCCCCCTACTTTCTATAAGAGGAATAGTAGATTAATTACAATTTGGGCTTATAGTCGGCGGATCTATAGATTATAGTTTTGGTGTTCTCATATAAAAACACGATTTTAATACGGCTCGCTTAAAATCGACTCAGAACTCTTGTTTCGCACGGCGCTTGTAGTACATCCTTGCGCACAGATAAAGGTAGATTTGACGACCTTACATCCAATATTTAATTTCTGTGATCGTCCCTTAACCAAAGAAATGACTTTATTATCCTGACATGAAGCGATGTCTCTAACGCGAATATTGGGCAAAGCCTGAAGCTGTCATACCTCATCCAACCTGCTTCCCGTGGCCACAAATGAACGTCGGGCTTTTTTTCTTCCTTCAAATTGTCTATATTCCATGTATCACTTTCGCATCGTTGGTTTTGCTCGGTGTTCGTATGGATTTGGTTTATTCTTCTTTCGCTCTTCATAAGTTGGAGCCCAGTTCGTAGAATGAGAGTCGGCCCTCGAGGCTAATATGGCTCCACTACCTCAAGCTGGAGATATCTCTCTGATGAACTGGCTATCTTGCTGAAGGCACATTTTGTATAAATCGAATTCGCCAAGTGCCCAGTTTTTTTGGGACTACCCGTCGCAAACCACCAGAGAGGTGCCAAATTCCTCAAGAGCAATATGCTCGTTGCGAAGCGCGATTCTGACTGGGTATTTTCCATGATCTATTTCCAATCATCATAGAAGTTCAGATGACTATTCCCTTACTTGTTTTCGTGATTTTGGAACTTCACAGTTACTTCTCTTGCTCATACGAAGGATATATACTGCTTGACGAGAATATTCTATCCTAGCCTTGGGGAGTACTCGAAAGCAAAGATTCTTCTCTCATTGCCAATTTCCCTGTGAGATGAGAAATGGGAAGGACTGAGAGAATTCGGAAGGCCACGTGTAGTTTTAACGGGAATTTTGTCTTCCATTGTAGAGATTGAAAGTATTTATCGACTCAATATCGGCTGCCACGAAGCAGATTATATGGGAGGTAGAGGATCCTGCTTAACCCATCACCTTCCCCTTCGGAAGAATGCGAAGGACTCGTAGTCAAGATGCCAATCATTCTACATCATAACATGGTACAATCAAGGCTCTTTCAAAATACCAACAGGCGGATAGGAAGAAGTTAGGCACTTGGCTTTCAGTATTGTAGATGAAATTTGCCAGCAATAAATCCTGTGGCTTCCCAAATCCATACTCACATCATTTAATTTGGCTCCAAGATCCAATCGTTGTGTTTGTTGAGTCTGTCTTGACTTGATCTCGGCACTTGAAAAATTAAGTACCTTGTTTTGGCATCTTGCATTAGTATTTGGAAGTTCTGAGGAACTTCAGTTAGCAAGGCTCAGCTAGCAGGAGGAATATCTCCAAGTTCTGTTAGCATTCAGCATTTTGGCTTACAGATGATGTTGAGAGCTCCTCGGCTAATTGAAATTCGGACAGAGGATGGAGAAGTTGGGAAGTATCAATGAACTGGTTGAGGACAGAAATCTAGAATAGCGGTAGAGAAATTCTGGTGGAAGTTTGGAAGTCTGCACTCTTGCGTAGTTGGACGGGGATGTCAAGCCGCCCACGCAATCAGCCGCGAGTTGAAATGGTCAAAATCTGGGTCAGGAAATATGTGAAATCTATCAAGTTTACAATTTATCTCTGGAAGTATTTAAACAAAGGAATTGTCCTCCTACACTTTCCTCCTGCCAGTGGTGGACATCAAAGACACAACACACCAACACCAACACTCTGGGTTGGACTGCAAACTACACTTCATTGAACCTCAAGTCTATGAAGATACTGATCCTTGCACAAGCCGTTTAGTAAGTCTGATCTCTCCACTTTCCCAGTCTTACCTTGAGACTACTATCATGCAGGTTTTTCACATCCGCGCTTTCTTTCCGCTAAACTTTTGCCAAAACTAATTTGTTCTGAATTCAGCAACGGTCCTGATAATTGGCATCAACTTCTTGGTCTTCGACTTTGTTTGCCTCAAAGACTTGGTTTCTTTTGACTTGATTTGGGATCTTGGAGCTCAGCATTGGCTGTTCCGAATACAGAAGATACACGCTAGGTAAAAGAGGTAGGTGACAAATCCTGCGAAAGAAACGCAGAAGCTAATTGGACAGCTACATAGACTCGAACACCTTAGCACAAGATGAATGTGCCTCAGGGTGATCCTTACCACGCCTATGAAACCTGCTCAGCAGCTGCAGGTGCAATCATCAACAGGTTGAACCAGCTGCACCCAGGACATCCGCTGATACAAGATTGGTTTTATAGACGATCCTACCACCTTAAACACCAACTCGATAAACAATTGGGTGGACCAAACCCTGAGGACTACAACCTGCTCCGAGTTTACTGTAACGCTTTCAGCAAAATCATCTTTGCAGGTGTTTTTAACGAACAGAACCTCATGCTCCGAGTAATCCTTGAAAAAGGAATTCACGAGGAGGAGTGGCAACGCTTCTGTAAGGACAGAGCAATTTTCGCTCACTGTCAATTTGTTACCCCAAGTATTGGTAGCAAATATGCCATCATTGACATTTTTCAAGAGCCCAGCTTCCGGGACATCACCGCAAGACTCCCCCGTTACCTTGGCGTCTTACTCCACATGATGACTCAAGCCTATCTCTCAATGTTTGCAATGCAACCTTGCAAATTGTTCCACCATGGAATGGGTACAACTGGTCACGGACTTCCGTGGATGAGACTCTCTCAAGCTATTGAATATTTCTGCAAAGAAGTCTTGTTCCTTTCTCTCAGCCTCGACCGTCTCAATTTCCTAAAAAAAAAAAGAGCTATTGGCAAACGGACTTCCCGAAGATCAGATCCCTTTCGACTACCTTTTCCCAGTAGACAAAGTGGAAATCAACAAGGTGGAAATTGCGAACTTCCTGAAGGCACACCGCGCCTTGAAGGCTCCAGCGAACAACGAGAAAGTGGCGAATAACAGGGGTGTGGTGAGCAGCGAACTTGTGGTTGGCAACGAGGGTGCTGTGAAGGCTCCGGAGAGCAATGGGAAGTCGTGAACAACGAAGCTGCGGTTGACAACGACGCTGTGGTGGGCAACGAAGCTGTGGCTGACAACGCGGATGCTGGACGTGCACGCAAGAGGGCGCGGGTCGACTAGGGAACACAAGTGCTGAAGAATGCTGGGGCATTAGCAGTTCAGAGCATATGGCGCTTTTTCTGGATGTACAACCCCAATTATTTGGTGAGATTAAGCTTGTGGTCGCATAGCTGTGCGTAGCGGGAGCTTCGAACAGAGGATTTGGGTGCAGGAGAGTTCCTCGAGGATCAACGAAGTGGTTACCGCCTAGCTAGACAATAAAGCATTTGAGAGATTCTTGATTCCTTGGCAGATGTCGGCTGTCATAACCTGTGCAGCCATGGTATAGGTAGTGCTTGTCGAGAGGGTCACCTATCCCGTGACGCCCCTTTTCGAAGCGAGATATTCAATTCACGAAGCGAGATGTCAACAAACAAATCCAATCTCTTCGAAGGTCAAGCCTTTTATTTTTTTTATTTTTTTATTTAAAAAAAAAAGTGTTCATTTCCTTCCCAAGGGCTTTATTGAAGAGAGAGTGATATAATACAATTTTGGGGGCTCGAGAACGAATGATGCTTTATCACGCAAGAATCGACTCAGTTGAGAGCGTTTTCAAGCTTTGCAAAATTGCACCAAGGTATTATTGGTTTTTGATATGGTTCTGAAATAGCCAGAGGACATAATTGGAAGGTGAAGCGTCAGAGTCTAAATTCGGAACTGTATCGCCTCTTATTTTGGGCGTCTTCTCGTACTTTCTCCTCCGAAAAGGCTCAACTTCGTTCCAACTGCCGAAATCTTCCCACACCCAACCAGGTTCCAGAAGCAACACTGAACAATGCATCTCCTTGACAGGGACCGGGATCCTCGACGCTTTGTAGATGGTAGGGTGGTACCTGGTAGTTTGTTCGAGAAACAAATTCCTGCGGAGATTGGCGTAAGTCATCCTGGGCACGCACCTTGAACGAGTAGAAGACTGCGAGGCTAACTCGGTTTCAGGACCATCCAGAACCTATTCAATTGAGCAGAGACTGCCAAGGATTCGATCGCGTCGACCGATTTCTCTTTCGTCGACATAGCTCCGAGCAAGCTACAGAAGCCATCAGAGAGTACCTCGAACGTAGAGATATCTCTCCACAACAGCAAGCTTCGATCCGCCGATTTCACCTAATCACAACCGCATTGCTGCATAGTCCATTTCAGAAGCTAGAGGAGGAGAGTGTCATGACAAATTACTACGACATATTCAACACCATCTTCTTTTACGGCTCCCTGAAAGATTATGTGAAAGTCGACTTCAATCTGAACGGGCTCCTTGAACCAGGTCTTCTTGGTCTCTGTTCCGTCCCTGAAGACGAGCTACCGGACCCAATACCAGACAACTATGCAGCATGGATCCAGATTGTAAGCCTCTCGGAGCAAGAAGATTATCCATCTAAATACACCAGATTGATGGCTTATCTCGGAACTCTCCTTCACGAAATGCTGCATGCCTACTTCTCTGTTTGCGTGTGCACCTGTTCCCCAGCATGCCTTTCCAGTCTCAATCTCTCGTACGGAAGATCGGGACATGGTCCTTTATGGCAACAAGCAGCTCTACACATTGAGCTTGCAACCCCACGATTGCTTGGAGTCGGTTTGGACATTGGGCGGGTCGAAGGAGCGGGTTCTGAGTGGGGACCTGATTGGGGCGAATTGGCACCACCAACTCTCCTTGCGACTATGCCTCCTCCGAAACTACCCTGGGAGGATCTTCTGGACAATAGCAACCAAGAATATATCCAAGTCGAGGACAATCAAGGAAGAGAATCAATGATTTTGTAGATTATCAGTTGCACCAAATCCATCCGCCAGGAAGTGTAGGATATTAGAATCAAAAAAGAAAAAACTCATTCCACTTTGGCATTTCAAAGTGAAACTTCAACGATTTGGGACAATTCTGTATCCTGGTGTAGATTATTTCATTAGCTTCTCGAAGCTCTGAGATTCGGATTACTCTAACTTCCATCAAATCTCCCTTTATGAATGTTCAGTAGGCTTCTAGGAGAATCCCGAACGGTCCTTATTCTGTAGTGAGTCAGCAAATTAATGCAGGCTACATCTGTTTGCAAATTCTTTATACGTTTCACATCAATAAAATTCTAGCCCAAAGCTCCAGAAGGTTGAATAACTATCAAACCAAATGTTCCCTTGACAAATTTACTGACATAACATCTTAAGGACCACTCTTCTCCGAAATATGATGCCTTTCTCTCATTCCCTCAAATCATAGCCGAACAATCAAAATGTCCCCACTTCTCACCCAATTCCATTTGCGAAGACCAACTTTCACCACGGAAAACCAGTTCCCACATCTTACTTCAATACATGGATCGAGCAACAGTCTGGAATGGCAGCTAATTCTCATCCAAGACCATTGAGCCTATCGACGGATTGGCTCAACGGTACCGAGTACCTTCACGGACTTCTCCTCTCCGCACACTCGGCAGAAAATCTGTCAACAACATTCCAAGCCTTCGTATCAAGACGAGGAGCGCATCTCAGCAGCGCTCAAAGCATCGGAATAAAACGCTACAAAGAAGAGAGGAAGAACGGACGCACTGGACCTCCAGAAGACGAAGCAAAAATGCAGCGCTTCTATGATTACTTGAACGAAATATTCTTCTGCGGCAGCCTCAAGGGTTTATGTGCCATCAAATTCATTGATCGGCCGTTTGAGGAAGATGCAAATAATGTCGAGCATTACAGTCTGGCGCTTGCATACACCCCCTCCACAGGCTCGAAGAATAGGATGCAGATTCCAGACCGATATGCGGCGCTCATCAATATGCGAGATAGGAGTGGTGACTCGCCGTTGTTGGATGACGAGGGGAGACTGACAGGGTATCTCGAAGTGCTGCTCCATGAAATGCTGCATGTTTTCTTTGGGTTTTACGAGTGTTTGTGTTCTGATGGTTGTAAAACCCGACATTTGGAATGCTTGGGCGCGTCTGGGCATAGCAAGGCCTGGCAGCTTGCTGCGATGGCTCTTGAAGAGGCTACTTTGCCGCTTTTGGGAGAAGGCTTGGATTTGTCGAGGAAGATTAGCTTTGAGCAAGATCCATCGTACATTGTGGATTTGAGCACCCGTGCTCTATCTAGATTTGGAGAATGATGCTCTCTCGCCACAAATCCATTTATGTACCTTAACATTTTCGTGAGTTGTAGAAGGGGAAAGGACGTGACGATGCAGGGGACTGGAGAGACTTTGATAAGCGAGACATCAAAAGGGGTAACACGCACAAGTACGAGAATTAGCATTGTAGTAGATACATTCCCAACTACCGCATTTATATCTACTTACAGCTTTTAGTGTTTTGTCTTTGAAGTATTTGAAGATGATAGCGATTATTGAATAGAGCTTCGACAATAAGGAAACATATTCTCCTGGCCGCTTCCCGGTTGCATATTCGAGCGAGGAAATGGATATCTTGTACGCATACTTTGATGCTATGTGAAAATCGGAGACTCTCTAAAAAGCTTGCAGTTACTCTGCACTGAAGTTGGAAATCTTCATCATTGCTCGCAGCTGATTGGGACAATGATAGAGAGTGCGATTACAGGGGGTCCGGTGGGGGTGGGGCATCGTGGCGGGGTAGTGCCGACCCCACCTTCAGGACCCAAGAGCCATCCTGATCACAAGTCACCTTTATAGCATTTATTGATTAGTCCTAGATCCTTGACTCTCTAATTCGATCTGTTCGTTGCCTATTTCAAAGCTTAGACCGTCTCTCTTGAGAATTAAGTAAAGTTTGGAAAGAGGGGTTTTAGCTGCATCTCTCATTCATCCTCGGCATCTTGATCTAAGAACGAATCTGCCATGGAGTACCACTCACCGCATAAAATCCCGATCACAGTATCAGATATATCTTCCTTCATATTTTCAGCCGGGTCCCCGGCATTTAGAAAGTCGCCCCTCTATTTCGATGCCGAGAGCCCCACAAAATGCTACAGTCTAGAGCAAGCGGAAGTCATGGTGAAGCGTGTAGCCAAAGGTTTGCAAGATCTTGGCATGAAGCCTGGTGAAAGAGTTCTTCTTGTCTCTGGAAATCAGCTACACTTCCCTGTTCTACTCTGGGGTGTGATTGCCGCAGGCTGTATCTTCACTGGCTGTACGCCAGCTGCTTCTGTTCAAGGTCTGTCATTTTACACTCTTCGTTCAACCACCGCGGTCTAATCGGAAACTCAGAACTAGAATACCAACTAAAAGATTCGGGCGCAACTTTAATACTCTCTGGTCCTGAGGCAGTCCACAAAGCGATAGAAGTAGCCTCTCGTGTCAACCTCCCCTTCTCCAGAATATACAGTTTTTGCTCCGTAGACTCAGATCCCGAGCCTCAGCCATGTAATCTCAAGCCCTGGACGGCATTCTGGGCCCCTCCGGCCGAAGTTAAGGGCTGGAATTGGAAGAGAATCACCAGCAAGAAAGAGGCCCAGGCAACGACTGCCATCATCAACTATTCGAGTGGGACGACTGGATTTCCGAAGGGAGTGGAGATAACCCATTATAATCTGATTGCGAATGCGGAGCAAGGACATCATAAAAGGAGTCTTGTAGCAGATACTGAAAGAGGCAAAGCGAGGAAAGAGAGGTTGGAAAGGTCAGGTGAGAGGTGGCTGGCTGGTATCCCGATGTATCACGCTTATGTAGGACACTCTCCCCCCATGCCTTTCTCTTCTTCCCCTTATCTGAAGTTGAAGTGATGAAAGCTGATTGACGGATGGGATAGGGCCAAACATACTTCTGCATGAACGCCATTCTCTCGGGTGCAAAAGTATTCATTATGAGAGAATTCTCCTTAGAGAAATACATGCACTTCCTCGACATCTACCGCATCACGAACATGAACGCCGTACCAACAATCATGGTCATGCTGTCCAAAGACCCGTCCGCCACAAATTACAACTTCTCCAGCATCGAGCAAGCAGTATGTGGCTCCGCTCCATTGGGAAAGGATATCGGCCGTGCGGTAGCCGAGAGGTTGTTGAGGCCTGGTGTGGGAGTCAAGCAAGGCTGGGGGATGACAGAGTGTACTTGCACCGGCACAGCGTTTGCGCCGGATGATGAAGATGATGGAGGCTCTGTCGGGTGGCTGATGGCGAATTTATCTGCGAAAATCGTGTCTCTTGATTCGAAGGACTTTGGAAACCAGAAAGAAGCGAGTAATGGGAGGAAGATTGGGGAGATATGGCTATCAGGCCCGAATGTGATGAAAGGGTATTTCAGCAAGCCAAAGGAGACGGCTGAGACACTGATCTATGATGAGAGGACTGGCAAGCGGTGGTTGAGGACCGGGGATATTGGATACTTTGATGCAAGGGGGTGTTTGTTTATCGTGGATAGATTGAAGGTATGCATAAGTTCTAGAAAAAAATTGTGTCGAAACTAACTTGTGGTGATAAATATAGGAATTGATCAAGGTCAAAGGACTTCAAGTTGCTCCGGCTGAAATCGAAGCTGTTCTGCTCTTACATCCAGGCGTACAAGATGCAGCTGTGGCTGCGGTGAAAAAGTAAGTCTCATTATGAACGGATAAGTGAATTTACTGAACCAATTTTAGAGGTGAGTTTGAGTACCCAAGAGGATACGTTGTCAGAAGAACGAAAGAATTATCTACAAAAGAGTTGCAGGAGTGGGTTCAGGAGCGCTTGTCGCGGCATAAATGGCTTGTTGGAGGTATTTCGTTCATTGAGCTGGTACCTAGAACCGCGAGCGGAAAAGTCAAGAGGAGAGAGCTGCTAAACGCTAAGCTTGCTTCGAGGGAAAGCAAGATATGATATTGTTGTACTGTTGTGTGGTGGAACATCAGTGTACTGGATATCATCTGATATATGTACATACAGGATTTGAAGAAGATGTAGTTCATTCAAACTTCGTAATTATTTCAGCCGTGTATGTCTAAGCACCTAGTATAAAGCCAACGACAGTGGTATCATCCATACTCTTAAGCAAACGCAAAAGAGATCTCACATTTGTAACCCTTTAAGACCGTTCAAATTTTGAATGTCTTCTATCTCAAGACTTCTCAGCGACCTCACCAGGAATCTCTTTCCCCTCAGCCGCGGGAGGAGTATCAGTGCCAGTTTCCTTGCCCTCTGTAAAGGTAGCCGTCGGGCCATGGTATGCGCTCGGGTGCTTCTTACCCGTAACATCAAGGTAGATTGCCTTAAAGACGTACCAGAGGTCCTTGCGGCCCTCAAATACAGGGAAGATGCCGACACAGAAAAGAGAGCCGAAGATCCAAATGATGCCCACGACAACCCATCCGGTGAAGAACTTCTTGGAGAAGATGTAGCCAGAGCCGTACATGGGCATTGGCCAGAGTACAAGAAGAGCCAGAGTTAAGACGACAGTCATTGCCTTGGCGATCTTGGAGGCGCGCAGGAGCTTGGTTTGCTCGACTTCCATTTCGTCGACGGGGGTGTCCCGCTCGCCAGGGATAGCCTCGAGATCCATGTGTGCCTCTTGAGCGAGATCATGATCATCTCCCTTTCTTATGGCAGCCATGGAAGCCCAGTCCTACAAGGAATTAGCATCGTGATTTGTGGTGGCCTAGTTAGGGGGTGTCGGTGAAGGGGAAAAGGTCAACACTTACGTAGTGGTCAACACCAAAGATGAGGGTGAAGAGAGGAGTGAAAATCAATGGAGACAACAAAGCCATCACGTTCCCGGCGAGCATGGGATTGTTGGAGCCAGTGCAGGTCACGTCAAGAGCGCCGCAGGTCTTCTTGGCAGTCACAAGCCAAGTGATGACAGCACAAGCAAGCCCCAGAGGGGGGGTTAGGGTAGCAGCCCACTTATTATGGCCAGCCCACATGATAGTCAATGTGGCGGGAATAACTGCGGATGAGATTATGACACCCATCATAACGTACAGGTAACCCATGCTGATACCAGCATAGTATACTGTTCCAAGTCAGCTCTGTACTTTCGAGTAAGGGGACAATGTACTTACATCCTACGGAGAATGACGCCATGAACAAGCCAAACCCAATAACCATGGCGTGGGACATGTAGATGAGTCTCTTTCCACTGGCACCTGGGTTGAAGTAGGTCTGGTAGATATCGTAGGTGAAGATGGACGAGACGGCGATGAGCTCAGCAGAACTGGCAGATGTGACAGCCATGAAGACAATCAAGAGAGTGCAGACGGCTCCTCCGCCCCCGAGGAGTGCGACAGCAGCATATGGCAAGACGAGGCCAGCAGAAACATCCGCTGCAGACATGCGGAGAGGGAAGGTTGGGAAAGCTGGATTACCTTCGAGAGCAAGAGCAGCAAGCCCCATAGTTGTAGCGCAAAGCCATGGAATCGCGAACCAGGAAATGCCACCCATAATGTAACCTGGGAGGGCGTGTACTGGGGATGCTGCAATGGCCTTGTTGTAGTAACCGTTGTCCAGGAAGACTGTGCCGAAGTTACCTTTTTATAGAGTTAGCATAATTCTTTCAGTTATTCTGAGAGAATAATGTTCCAGGAGCTGTTATTTAATACTAGGAAGCCTGAACCGTAAAATATGTGTTGATACAATTGCACCAAGTGCTTTGGGGGCAATGATTAGGGGCGATGGGAGGTCACGTGACAGGCCTCACCCACCACGATCGCTCCCCCTAATCAACCACCTGTTACGCAACCAGCATATCACGATATTGCTTGCCGTGCAACGCGTTCCGGGAGGACCGACAATATGAAAGAGGGAATAATAGTCTCGAGAGATCAAGACTTACCAACGATGTTGATAACAAAGAAAATGGCACCTTGGGTGGACTTCATGGTCAGGTAAGATCCACCCTCATTGCCTGCAACCGGATGATCTGCGGCAGCCTTGACAAGCAAGTCGAAAACAGCTCCGGGAGACCCAAGTGTTTTGCTTGTAGCATATGTAGTGAATGAAAAGATCAGAATGATGATGAGCAACATGAAGGTGTGGACCCAATCTGTGAGGAAAGTCGCCTTGATACCACCGAACATGGTGTACATAACCACTCCAAGAGGTAATAAAAAGCAGGCCGCAGGGGTGGGCATTCCAGTGAGCGATGAAACCACTGCTGAACCTCCAGTCAACAACATGGCTGTGACAAGAATGTTGGTCATCAAGCCGAAGACGGTAAAGACGAGATGGGCCTCAATGCCGTATCTAGCTTTGATGACTTCAAGGAAAGTCTGGATGTACAGTATTAGCGAGGTTCATTGGGAAAATGGAAAGTCTTCAGAGAACATACGTGAGCATTGGGAGCTCTTCTCTTCAACTCGATTGCAATCGTAGCAAATAGCAAGATTTGCACGGTTGCCCCGCTTGCATACCAGAACGGGCCCGATACACCATACCTATACGCGATGGCTGATGATTGCAGGAGGTCTTGGCGGCACGTGACTTGCTGAGAAAACGCGCACAAAAAAACAAATTTCCAAATTCTACCTGGCAGAACGTTAGACACGAAGACACGACCAGACGACGCCACGACGCCACCATCAATCGACCCCTTTAATTTAGAAATTTTTAGAAATAAATTAGTTACCATGGCCCGCCCAAAGTATCTTCAATTCCAAAGTTCGTGAGGGCCCGTGCTAACGCGTATGCAGGAGAAGCGCCGCCGCGGCTGCCGCCGCCAGCATCGCGGCCCAGCTCGCCCAATCCGAGGATCCTGAAAACCGGGGTGAGAGAGCCACCAAGCGTTCCAAGCGCGGGGTGGATCCGGTCGGGCAAGCCCATCAGGCTGCTCGCAGGGATGCTGGCGGTGAGGCCCGGGCCCAGGCCCAGGCCCCGTCACTCCCCACTGGTGTGACTTCGGTCCCAGGATCAGGCGTTGACTCTACTGTCCGCCAATCGGCTGCGCCTGCCAAGGGACGTGGCCGAACACCATTGACGCGTGAGCAAGTCCTGGACAACTATGCACACGCAAAGGTAATGCTGAGAAGCCTTGACGAAACCGTTGTCAATCGCGAGGAAATGGAGCGTGATCTCCCTCGCGAGGTAGCAAATCTGCTACAGCTATACCGGGCCCTTAGGCCGGCGCAGCTGTACCAAGGCCCTGTCGAGATGACAGGTGCTCTTGGTAACGATGGAGAGAAGGCCGGCGCAAGCGCGTTGGACGATCTAGTTAGAGACATGCCTGCAAAGGCCTCTGTCATATTTAATGAAATATTGATTGAGGACGATGAGTCCGAGTTCAGTGATCTTGAGTTTGACCTCGATGAATGTGATGAACCACTCGTCGATGAGAACGGGGCCAATCTTGAAGTAGAGCCCGAGGATGAGTCAGCAAACAATGACGAGAATTCCCTTCCGGAGCCCGCAGGCCCCACCGCGTGGTATGTGTCGAGTGACAATCCTCAGGCACAGGTGTTTCTTTCTGATATTCTGGGATGCCTTGAAAAATTGAAAGATGCAAAGCCCCTCATGCCAGCTGGCTTCAACTGGCCTGGCAGATTGCCCGTGCGTCCACTGCAGTTCATGACTAACAGATCCGCTGATGGTCTGACCGATGCTGCATTCGGTGCTCCTATGGACATAGATGCACAGATCTTCTTTGGTCAGGAGAAGTGGACTGTCGAGGAAGCTATCGAGAAGCTCAACTCCTCGGTAATGGTCCGTACGCCAGGGACATATATATGTATATGTGAGCCGCTCAACCCCACCGACGAGTGGTTCATATATATCGGGAGCTCCAATTGTGTTGCTGTTCGTATCGACACGCACAAGTCTGAGCTGAAAAGGCAAAGTAAGCTGTTCGAGTTTTACAGGGCCACCAGCCGAGGCTACAAGCATCACTTCCGGCTCCTGTCCCAATTCAAGGCCAAGAGTCCCCTCCTGTGCCTCAATGAAGCAGTCTTAGTGACAGCCCTTGGTGGACTACCTTCAGACCTCCAGGCCCATGATTATTACAACGCTGATTTGAAGGCGTTGCTTGCTAACACAATCTCGATGACTGGATCCTGGGACCAGTCTGAGAAGCGAATTGTTGGCTTGAATCGCGCTTCGCCTTTTTCCCAGGGAGGTTTCACTCTCAAGGCATACCTACCAAAGGGTCCGGCCGTTTGTGGGAATCCGGCCTGCAAGGCTGGAATCAACCAAGAGGGCAAGTTTTTACATACAATACTTCACAATGGTTCTATAGTACCTGTATGCCGGCCGTGTCATCGCTTCTGGAAGAAGGACCATGTCCTCCCAGTTGAAGCTGTAGTTGCTGCTCGACACCTTGGTGGTGACATCAGGGATGTCAGAGCAGCAAATCCGGATACAATACTACGATGCTGCAATTGCGGCGTACCTGAACCCCCTCATGAGGGGAATCTTGGCACTTTATGCTCCAATCGGGAAACCGGCGAGCTGCGCTGCGCGGAGTGTTACAAGTATTATCATTATAACGGGCGACAAAAAGAGTTGGAACCTGTCCTCTGGGATACGGTGAGCCTGCATCCGTGCGCGAACTGTGGGACCACCCACGCTCGGGACTGGTACCTGCAGACTACTCTGACTGCTAGGGGGTTACCTAAAAGAAAAGTAGACCCAGCCACGTACGATTTCCTTGTGGCGATGCCACAATTTCAGTTTCCAAACGTTCTTTGTATTGAATGTAAGGACTACTTATGGGAACATACTCAAGGTAAGAACAGAAAGAAGTTCATAAACGGCGGTAAGCCAAATCCATCTTACGTGCTACCAGAACATCGGAGTAGGCCTGCTCCTGCAGGCGGATTCTCTCTTCCTTCGCCGGAGGCAATAGCCAACGGATCCCTGAAGAAGTATACTCCTCCGCCTCGTCGGATTTTTCTTTGGCGGGGAAAGGAAAAGGTCGCTGATAATGAAGATGAAGATGAAGATGACGATAAGTAGCTCTTTCCTTCGAGCCGCTGATATATATCGCGACGCTAATGCAACTCAAAAGAAGTTTCCTCCCTCCAGGTTTGACAATTCCAAAGTCATCTGTCTTGCTAATATTATACCTGTTCTTGCAGGGAAGTTAGCATCCGATGAAGTATCTCGGGCTACTTCGGTGAAAAATCCCGAATGTGTGGGGAGAGGAAGGGGCGAGGGGACGAGGGGTCGAGGGGTCGAGAGGACGAGGGGTCGAGAGGACGAGGGGACGAGAGGACGAGAGGACGAGAGGACGAGGGGCCGATTAGAGCCACCACGCCAACAAAAGGCATGGCCCGTCATCTCATCCAGAAATCAACCCTCAGCCACTCTTTATTAGAGCCACCACGTTTACCACAACCAACTCAGCACGAAAATATCGCTGCTCATCCTCTTTCCCCAATCTTATAGAGTCAGAAATTTGGGAGCTGCCAGTCAAGACCCATGCCAACCCTAACCTCAGAGACAACTGCACAGGGTCTGACATCATTCAACAGCCTGCGTAACACTTCTTACTTCATCTCATCGCAAAATGTCTCAGACCGAGCGTGGGGAACTGGCAGACTCAGATCTGGCAGCTATCTATATCATTCTCTGCCTTCGCCTCTTTACAACCGACTCAGACCCGACAGACCATTCAAATGAAGGAGATGCCCGGAGTCTTGTGAGTCCTGTCTACCAATGACGGGCGAAATAAGGTACTAATGACGAATGATCAGATGCCACTCTTGGCTGTGCAAAGTATCAAGCCCACCACTTCCATCCATTCTTCGAAGCTTTGCGTACCTTCACGACGGTTCAAAATTTCAGCCACGAGTACTGCTAGAACTCCATGAGGCTCATTTGCAATACCGTTCAAGTAGGATTTCAGGCATTGGGACCCAGTCATGGACATCAGCACAATGCAGACCAACTACGTCATCAAACTCAGAAACTGCCCTACCGCATTGTTCGCCATTTGGGGCCAAAAGTTCTGAAGGCTACCAACTACCCTTTGAGAGCAACTATGGGACATTCTGAGTTCCACTTCACTGCTGGAGGGAGCTAGGTTTCCAGGGATTTGATGCATGTTCCATCGTCATCTTTACTCCTCCTTTGAACATAGCACTTCATCCTCGAAGCAAAGCATACATAATAACCTCTCCAGCACTTTTCGAAGGTAGAACCCCGTAATTCCTCGTTTCGATGCTTTGGACCTCCTACTTCGACAGCACAAGGCATACGTGACAAAAATCCGCAGATTCAAAGTGCTGGATTCGAGTGAGCAGAACTCCTACCACATTGGCTGATGACCCCTGACCGTATGTGTTCTCAATTCCCCATTATACTTTATCCATATCCGTGACTGACCACTGAAATAGTTAATGGATGGATTGGAGAAAGACTAATACAACCTTCGCAATATAATGAGGTGTCCTTACATGCCCGCAAGCGTAAGATCTCAGTCCTATGATTCCGGGGCGGGCTAACAAGTCCATGCTAGTGAATGGTTCAAATCTCACAACTTGGTCAGCGGCTCGAAGCTGTCTTCCCGACATATGAGATATCTCTACCTGAGGAGAGTCCTTTCAGATCAGAGCACATTCCCTGGCAGAAGGACACCTCCAGACTCATCCCCAAATGCAACCACTCCAAATTTACCACCAGACCCTATACAACTATACATTAGACGCAGTTACGATGGTGTTCGAGAGCATCCTTTCTACGTCTATATCGACACTACCTGTATAAATTTTCAGCGCCCATGGGTACTATTTCGCAGGCAAACTTCTGATATAGCAGGCCTTCGCAAATTTTATTGCACCCGCATCGCGCAGCGTATTTCAAAATCTCTCATCTATCACGAAACCAGGCGATTGCCCAGCATTCCGCCATTGTGCCTTCATCTTTATCTGATCGGTGGTATAGAACATGGCGGAGGGAAAAGACGCGCGAATAACCCGAGAGGTGGCTGATGTTAGAGTGATGGCAGTTTTACATCAGTCCGAATAGGAGGATAGAAAAAGAAAGGCACTCTGCGTAGCTTGATAGCAGAATCGCAACACAAATCTTCGACGCCTACGACAGTTTCTACTACTAGCTCGTCATCTTCCTCTACTAAGTCCCCGACATCTGAGAGAGTCTCCACTGCTAGATCGGAGTGGAACCGGGAGAGAAGGGACAAATGGAATCCAGAGAGATCAGGAGACCAGAACAGAATTGGAAGTCAGAAATCAAAGGAAAGCAGAACGACGATCAAAGCGAAGGAGGATATCGAGCGGGAAAATCGAAGGAGAAAGCCAGAGAGAGAGAGAGAGAGAGAGAGAGAGAGAGAGAGAGAGAGAGGAGGAACAAAACGGAAATGGAAATCAGAAAGAGAAGGAATGCAGAACGACGATCAAAGCAAAGGGAGCGATATCGGAAAGACATAATAGAGAAGAAAGCAGGAGAGATGAGGGAAACTGAACGGAGAAGAATGCCAGATATGGGTGGATTGAAAAGCCAGAAGTGGAAAGTCAAACTGCAAACCAGGGATAGCAGCGAGCGAGCGGGGTGCGGTTATTTTAAGGCGTTGGGTGGAGTTTGTTGTATGGCCTCGAGGGAAGGTTCAATATGGGCGAGGAAGGGGCATCTGTTTGGTCCTGTGTTGAGGCGGCAAACTCTTGAATTGGGCAGAAAAATCGAAATGATCTGGGCAGGCGGCGTAGAATGTGGCTTATGCCCTCGGAAGGAGGCCGTCTACGGTTCTTGGCGAATAGGGACGAAGATAGTGATGGAGCAGGAAGGGTCACAGCTGAGGTACGATATCGGAGACGAAAACAGGGTGAAGGAACTGGAGACAGGCTCGTCGGTCGGACTGAGAATGTCCAGAGATTCATCGAGAAGTAAGCACATTCTTCCTCCTGCTACAACACGACTAACCCCAAAAGAACGTCTTGATTCAGAGCCTCACCGAAGATGGAGAATAAGCTTGACGTCTTTATCCCTCTTCGGTTCCATCATGAGCGGACAGCATCATCCACAAGATGTTTTCACTACTGTCATGAGCCCCCTGATCAAAAGCGAACCACGTATGGCTCCTGCATTAAGTGGCGATGCACCTCAACTCGGCATTGCCATGATTGCTCTGATCCGTCTTACATATCAAACATGCTCGGCTCAGGTTCACAATGAAATATTCTTCATCAACATGACAATCTGACCTCGAGACCGAACACCAGAATCGACCAGGCTGGAGTCATATGTTCAGTCTTTCTCGATTCGAAATGATTTCAGTTATTGTCAGTCATCAGTCCCAACACCTCGACTTTGAGCCAGACACCATACACTCGGCCTGTTGTTCCACGCCAATTCACACGAGCTTGATCTTTGCATGTACTCGACTATGCAATCGCTAAAGCACCTCAATTCAAACTTGTTCACATCCGACTTCTCAACACGTTCATATGCTATCGCGACCTCAGAGCTCCTAGCTCAAAGTCGGTCGAATCCCACAAATCCACAGCTCAAGTGGAAACACCTTTCTTCAGGACAATTCATGTGGCCTATGTGCCGAAGCTGCCCACATTTCGAACCGTGGAAGCATTCTTACCATTTAAATACCAACACAGACTCAACTTGCACGTTGCCTCAATTGGCCACCTGCAACATGTTGAGCCCATCTGAAGAGGCTCCTCGAACAGTCAAACAACCGGACATGGCTCGCAGCGAGAAGTCACCCGAAGAATGTACACATTCAAGATGAAGATTTATCATCAATATCCTTCCAACTGTCGTTACAGCTCTCTTGAATTGTCACACCAACCTATGGATCTCTGCAGATATCCTGCTTTGTCCCCCAACAGCTTCAAATCAGACCTCCGCGTTCCAAGATATTTTCTCAACCACATGAAGAACTCGCGCCCTCGATCTGCCTTGAATGTACCCTGGGAAAATTTTACTGCTCATAGGAAAGAAGTGCCTCGTCGAAACATCAAACTCCTGTATCCTAGATTTGTGCCCTTCTCAGAATAATAGATAAATACCTCAATCTCACTTTCTCCCTGTGATATTGAGCCCGTCCCCAGAGTCTGTGACCCGATTCAAAATCCAAATTCACAGGCTATGGAAACGCTGGCCTGCTTACACGGTTTAACCATAATGAGGAAGTAGCATAAAGGGAATTCCAACACAGTGGCCTTCAGTGGTTATATGTAGACGACCTGCGGACAACTGACAATGCGGGCTCGGGAGAGCCAACACCAGAATCCGTCCGCATATTACCTGTTCAAAACATACAGCAAGCTGATAACTCGATCATGTAAGGTTGCTAATTTGGTTCGAAGAGTTGACTTCAACAGTCTTGTCAACAATCTCGATTGCTCTGGCACCTTATGCCACCTTACGTCAGGATGCTCATCGTTTCCCCCCCCTCGGGCTCTGGTGCTGTCTCCCTGTATGCCTCACTCCATCTATTGAAACGCCGACAAATACTCTATCAAATTACCTTCCCAGGTCATAGAGTAAAACGGTGAAGCCTAGATAGAAGGACGAGGACCTGAATAACGCACAGACATCGCCCATGGGTGACAGCTGTCTGCCTTGCAACCAACCATGCCCCGAGCCTGAAACTTCGCTCTGGACGAATTAAGGACACAGGAGATTGAGGAGTCTGAGGTAGAGTGGCTCAGGTCGAAATCATACTGATCGGCAAGGAATATGTGGTTCTGCTTTGACAGGGATGCCCATGCATTGTGGGGCAGTGTTGTGTGACATCACTATGCCAACAGCAGTTAGATCAAATTTCTATGTCAACCTCATCTCGACGACAACTTTTCGTTGGTTCTCCCAACATCCATTGATCTGATCCAGACAGATCGCAGGGAGCAAGTGTGCTGTTGCTCATGAGTGTGAGCTATGGCATCAAGCATCTTCAACCTCTGACATACCCACAGAGGCCCCTATTCGCCTGCTTGAATATTTTCCTTCTGTCAAAATCTCCTGCTTCTGCCTTGTCCCGTGTGTGTATTCGAAAGGTCCGATATGATACACCTTGTGGTGGCCTTCAGTATCTACTGCGAGGATGCAGTAAGCGTCCAAGCCGAGGTCATCGGTAAAGCATACGAAAGTAGGAGATCGAGTGTCTGTACAGTCACCTCCGTGTTCATTGGCACAGCATGGTCTTTGGGGAACGAAATTTCATATCTCAGAGAATTTCATGGTAGCAAATACGACAGCAGAATCTTGAGGGAATGGCGGGTAGTGCCTGAGATTTCTAGGGGTCAGGGTTGACCAGCTGGCCGGAGTCTTAACTTATTTTCCCCGTCGCCCTTATTAAATTGAATAAGACGTTCTCGCTAAAACACATCGAGGGCGTTTGGCGCAGTGGTAACGCGCTCGTTGGTAATTAGCCATTGAAAAGTCTTGAACTGTATTGTTGTGGGACAGGTTCACCTTTCCCCGAGTGCATTGCCCAGAGCCAACAACTCTGCCAGCGGTGCCCAAGCCAACAACTCTACCAGCAAAAGACACCAGTGGTACCAAGAACGAGAGATCGCAGGTTCGAACCCTGCAACGTCCAAACAATTTTTTTTTGAGGCCTTTAGTTCCTTTTTACGTACGATTTATATTTGATGCCTTCCTCTTTTATTATAAATTTGTTGACTTTTTATTTCTACATAATTTTGATCGTAGCATATATGTAACCTTGCTCAAATAAGCTGTTGCTTGTTGATATCTTTTTAAGGAGCCCTGTGTAGAGCAAGTCAGACCTGGACGAACGGGCTCTAGGCCCAGATCATAGAGCTCACTCGCGTCTCTGAGGATACACGCGGTTTGATTGGAAGAGTTGTAGTATCGCTGTTTATCTACGCTTTTGCAGTGCCATCGTAGCTTCGCGTGGAAAGGCAAAGAACCACGATTCGCGTTGGATAGCCTTGGCTATTGCACGGTTATACCCTCGATAACACACGCGTTTCAAAGCTCGTCACACATGCGTGAGCAGTATGAATCTTCAGGCTCTTTTCATGGCCCTCTTTAATCATGGCAGTTCTTCCATCCATCCTGGGAAAGCGTTTGAATAGTAGGCGCCAATGAGAAGACGCGTTTGCTGCCCCAGAAGCAAGCCAGAGACATTTCTCAAGAAGACATTTTGCCAGTCGAGACTGTCTGTATAATGTTTCGAAAGTCATACTGCTGTCACTCCAAGTTGTTCCCTGAGGGACCTTGGAATTCAGACCAGAAACCGCAATTGGCTCATATCCAAAGTCACAGTGTGGAGTACAGTTTACATGTCACGTCATCGATATTGAAGTTCATTGCTTCTCGGTGTCTCGACCCCGCGTCTACATCTCTCTGGACTGGTTTCACAGAGGCGGGGGGGGGGAGAGGCAGATGAGAGGCTCGCGCGCGGGGTACCGAATTTTAGATTTATACTCACCTCAAGCGAGCGTGGTGATCGCATGGTCGCGTGGTCGCGTGACAGCTGCAATGATGTATGAGCAATGCTAGGAAGACTCCTTTTTACATTGTACAACTATTTATACTATATATGTTGCCTCTAAGACATGAGTTCTATTATTATATCCTTTCTTAGCAATAGGATATCGCATATACAGTTCTGAATTCTGTATGAATTCTGTTTCGAGCTATTTTCATGTTCTCGAACGGATCACTTAGTGAAATCCTAAGTTCTGATTCGCTCGGTTATTGAGTGATCTGGCGAGGCTGTCAGTACAGCCTTATAGATAAAAGCTTCAGTAAGTGAGTAAATTTCCCTCTTTAAGCATCCTATAAATTTTAAGGATAAGTCATGGCGGGCGATACGTACAATATCACGGGTGGTGTCCTTCACGTACGCTCTTTTCTTATTTCTTCTTGCTTTTTTCTTCCCGAAGCTACTTTGTTCACGTTTGTGGCGCGCCAAGTGGCGCGTCTTTACCTCCAACCCCTATTCTTAAACCTCGCTAACCTATTTATAGCAACACATCGGGGGCCGTGGGGGTGGGAGGAGGGGGGGCCGCGGGGGTGGACGCGGGGGCCGCGGCGGCGGTGGCGGCGGCGGCGGTGGTGGTGGTGGAGTAAGTCCTCTCTTAGCACGCTTTGACGCGTATTCGTTCTTTGAGAATTATGCTAACTGAGCTCTTAGGCTGGAGGTAGTGGCCCGGATGGGCAGTTGGTGAGACTCTTGAATTCGGACGCGTGTCAAGTCTCACTACTAACACCTCGAATTTAGTCGAGAAAGGAGCGGAAGCAGCTGAAGAGGCTGCAAGCGTATGTCTTTGATCTCAATGGATTTTGGACTTGATATTTATTGTATACAGAATCGCGGCTGCCCAAGCCAACAACTCTACCAGTGGTGCCCAAGCCAACAACTCTGCCAGCGGTACCCAAGCCAACAACTCTGCCAACGGTGACCAAGACAACAACTCTACCAACGGTGACCAAGCCAACAACTCTGCCAGCAGTGCCCAA